>OX424453.1:1608549-1975509 GCA_949152495.1 Lasius fuliginosus | reverse complement strand
AATGATTAATCATGCAATCGTAATAAATGACTATAGAGCATGATAAATGGCTTCATACATCAATCGATGTACTATCCGTTGCAGTCTGCTTCTACTTTATCCTTGGTACTTGTTTGGCTGGAGTCAGCCATAGTTATTTAATGCACGTGAATATCGAAAAAACGTTTAATTAGCATCGTATGCTAATAAACGTTACGTAACGATCGATGATGTTTCATTCTACATATTTCCATTTCATGCGTAGAATACGCATTATGTATTGTAAGATCGACGCATGCGTATATAACGTATGACGTCATCTCATCTGCGCTAAAGCAAATAATGTTACGTTACTGCTTTATGTAAAATTCGCGATATATAAAAAATTCCCGCAGTTGCTTCCCTAATAATACACAAAAATTGTAAAATCTGTAAAGTGTTGTTTTTTTTATAGCGCAAAAAATGTAAAATCTAAAAAATGTCTTGACACGTTATAAAATAAAAATAATTAAGATATCTTTTCTGCCAACAATATTTTCTACTCTTTTAAGATTAATGTAAACCTCTTCAGTGAATTATTTTAAGTAAATAATGCTCTTTAATAGGATACCATGAAGAATATTATTAGTATTAAATCCGATAGCATATATACCTTTATCTTATGACATTATCTTAATATTAATAGGAGAATCATAGAGAAAATTATATACGACTTCCCCAAAAATAGTCAGAAATTTCCAAATTACTATAATTTAGACATTTACAGTAAACTATTACATTATTCTGCATTTCGTATCGATTCGTAGGCATCTATCGAATAATTAAAGCGAACATCTTGTTAAAATGACTGATCCTCTCAAAAGTATCGCGCAAAAATCATAGAAGTGCATACACGCCTGTGTTTTCTCTTTGACGCATTGGTCCAACTACTTAAAAAATCATAAAATTTACAAAGCATCGATGCATCTCACGGATTCGCTCTTAGATTCAATCTCAAATGAACCCGATAATTGTCGTCGTTGGTCGAAGAATTCAGGAATTTCTACGAGTGTTTGAGTGTTTGATCGTTAAGACGCGTATCCGACAGTTGAGACAAAATTTTCTCGAGAACGAAAGCACGCTGTGAAAGTGAACCGAAATCGAATTCTGAATTTACGCACGTTGCTGAATTCGGAGGGAACGAGACAATGAGCTGCGAACACAGCGGAAGTGCAACGTGCTAACCGTCAAGTGCGTCAGCTGGCCATTAAGTCGTTTGAATTGTAAATCGCCGCAAGAAAAAATCTTAAATGATAAAAATATTGGATTCTCTCTGTCATTTTCTTATTTCTTCTTGTAGCATTTAAATAAATACGTGAAATTAAAGACGCCTCACGATAATATTATTTAATGTATAGTTCCTTCACAATATAACTAATTCTTTTGGTTGTCAAATTTAATTTACTAATAAAAATCTTTTTTTTATATATATATATATATATCGCAACCACGTTAACTTATACTATTATAAAATAATCACGACACACTAAAACTTAACGAGATTTATGACAGATTTTATCGAAACGACACCATAATATATTTCGGCATGATTTGATAAATCGCGGCTTAACAAGATTAAACCTGTTGTTAAGAAAGCAAATCTTTACAGCTTGATCTCACAGAGGCTAACACCAATTTTTGAATAAAATAATAATGGCTTATATAATTTAATTTATATACATATATATATATATATATATATATAGAGAGAGAGAGAGAGAGAGAGAGAGAGAGAGAGAGAAAGAGAGAGAGAGAGAGAGAGAAGATATATGTATATTTGATATATATAATTCGACCAAAGTTTAGTTTTGGTCTTTTTAAAACAAAGTCATATAAGTGTATGAAGAAAATACAGATATATATATATATATATATGTGATTGTGTGTGTGTTTACTCTATGTAGTTTCTTTGTTGCAAGCTTTTCTTATGCAGTTAAGCACCGCGAATTCTCGATCGCACAGCATCACGTAACATTACATACATATACATATAGCTCATTTATTAGCACAGACCGTACAGGTCCTTCAATCATATTAAGTGTTTGCCTTGACTGCCATTGGCAGTTACGTCAGATGAGTAACATTTCGTGGCTCTACAACAGAATATTTTTTTTGGTATACGAACACGTTTATTTGAATTGTAAGTAGCCAACACGAAATTGTTTAGTCTTCTCGATATTTGGAAATCAAATGAATATATTGATATGGCAACTAAATATTTAAAAAAATATATATAAATGGTAGTAGTATTTCGAACAAAATAATTTAGTCGAGCAATTTTCATGCAATAAATCTGTATCACTTGGTTGAATTAACTGTTGCTTATTCAGTGGAACTAAACAACTGTTAAAGTCACCAAATTTTTCGGCAACTGAACGAATTTAGTTCGTATAGCAAAATTTTTTTCCAGTGTGGTATGGCCATGTACAACGGTATACATATAAATATATATAATAGAATAGAAAAAGATATACATATAGATGTAATTGATGTAACTAGGTGAATGTGTGTGAACAGCCGAAATTTCAATACATCATTATATATACATATATATATATTACGTCAACTATATCAATCTATTTTAAGTAGCAATAGCATTCAAATTTTTTTAACCCTTCTGTTACTTACGCTTTGAAGGGGATGTAAGATATATATATATATATAATATAAATATAGAATAGAAAAAGATATACATATAGATGTAATTGGCGTGACTAGGTAAACGTGTGTGTGAACAGCCGAAATTTCAATACATCATTATATATATATATATATATATTACGTCGAACTATATCAATCTATTTTAAGTAGCAATGACATTCAAATTTTTTTAACCCTTCTATTACTTACGCTTTGAAGGGGATGTAAGATATATATATATATATATATATATATATATAATATAAATATAGAATAGAAAAAGATATACATATAGATGTAATTGGCGTGACTAGATGTGTGTGAACAGCCGAAATTTCAATACATCATTATATATACATATATATATATATATATATATATATATATATATATATTACGTCAACTATATCAATCTATTTTAAGTAGCAATAGCATTCAAATTTTTTTAATCCTTCTATTACTTACGCTTTAAAAAGGATGTAAGATATATATATATATATATAATATAAATATAGAATAGAAAAAGATATACATATAGATGTAGTTAATGTGACTAGGTGAACGTGTGAACAGCCGAAATTTCAATACATCATTATATATATATATTTATATTATTCATATGCATTTCATCTTCTTCTCTTCCGGTATGAGTTTCTACTTTGTTGAGTCTTAAGCAGCGATATCCGAATATATCACTATGCTCAGTTTTCCCTCTGCAGCCGGGATAATCTTTCTTTTGTATGTAAGCGTAGAAGTTCCTCGTTAATTCTAATTTTGAGGCAGTCGTCTCCTCTTCGAAATTGACTTTCGTCTCGTAAATGATTTCGATTTCTTCGAGTGGTGAGCAGTTCATCTGTGTCAGTTGTTGCGGATTTGTTTCTCGCTGATGTTGCTGATTGATGATTCTTTCTGACGTCATCGATTGCTTTCTTGAAATCCATCGCGATCTCGGATGTCTTGAAAGGCCAAATAAATTGCAAGTACTCGATCTCGCCGTCCCTGTAGTCTGCCGTGATCCACAGCCACGTTTTTTCATCCTTCGGCATGAACTCTAGCTCGCCGGACAAATGATGATTCAGACACAGTTTCAACGTGATTTCGTCGCATGAACAACTTGCCGGTCTTCTTGTGGCGCGGCAACTTAATATCGTCCAATTCGCATTTTTCCACTCCTTCATTGCAGTATCGAATCTGAACAGCTTTGCCCGATTTGACTATAGAGCACCTCCTCGTTCTTCTCGTCGATCTTCACCTCGATCTTGTATAACAATGGCATAACCGACGAGAAGTAAACGTCTTCATTTTCCACTTTATCTCCGCTGATCTTGCCGCCGCATCGTCAGATGATTTAGCCGGCGATTTCTCGCGCTATCAACTGTTTTTTATCATCTGTCTTCGACGTCTGGAAACTGAAGCCAATATCGGCCGCCTGCTTGGAGACGTCCTTGAGAATGATGAAAGAGAACGTTGGCAGCGTTGCGATAGAAGAGAACATTGCTGCGACTTTTGATGTCAAGAATGTTTTTAGATTTGTCACAGGCGATGCAGTAGACGTTTGCGCCGGAATTGACGACGTACCAGTCCAGACAGGATCAGGATCAGGAATCAACGGGTGACTTCAACAACTTTGATGTGTCGAAATCGACGAGCTTGTGAGCAATCTCAGAGCCGCTCTTGTGACTCGCCGTCAAAGACGACGACGGAGCCTTGCAAGCCACGAACTTCACGTCCGTTGTTTTTAGTGTAACAGCCGTTGCATTCCTAGGAACCGGTTGGTGTCTTGAATAGTTCCGACAGCGACGATTGGAACTTTGCCTATGCGTTCAAGCCCCCTTGTTGTCACTCGACGACGCCTTCTTCTCAAGCTCCTTTGCGACCTCGCTCGAGCTACAGTCCTTGGCTAGCTTCTGCTGGCAACTCAGCACGAAATAAAATTGTAAAATTTCGGAGTGCTGAAAGTCGCAATAAGTCTTCCGGGTTCCTTGGCGTATTCCGGAACGGTCTAATTGATAATTATAGAACCGCTCTTATACGTAAACGCCATGTTTAGCAGTAATCGTAAACCCGAATCCGACTTACTTAATTGTTACCGAATCCGACTTACTTAATTAACTTACTTACTTAACTTAATTGTTTTTTTTCTTACTTTTTTCTTTCTTTCTTTCTATCTTTTTTTCTTTCTTTTCTCTCTTTTCTTTTGTTTTTTCAATTCTTTTCGTTTTTTTTGTTTTTGTATTTTTTTGGTGTTTTTTGTGTTTTCTTTTGTTTGTGTTTTTCCTTTTTTTCCTTTTTTTCCTTTTTTTTTTTTTTAAAGAAGTTCCAAGTACAATATTATTAAGTATCGCATACAAATACAAATACAGGATGGAAACTGGCTAATAAGATCTTGCGGGGGCTCCCAGGAAGGAATGCGCAAGCGGTTCCCAGGGAGTCCTCATTAGCACAAGGGGGTCACCGTTGGGTTTTAGCCGATAGGAATCCGGCATAACACGTCTTCTCCCCCCGGAGAGGGCGGGTATCCACAATGGATTTCCCAACGTAAAAAAAAAAAAGACTAATAAGGTCTTATTAACCTGTTTCTATCCTAAATTATAAAAAAATAATCCGAATATAAACTAAAGTTAAGATAATATTATCGATCTTATTTTAAATCACAAATTATTAAATAAAAAATATATATTTAACACAATTATATGTAAGTAATAATGACGGTCTGCGATAGAATTCAATTTTACACAAATTTTATCACATTTCGCGTGCTCGTGCGTGAATTATCTTTGCTTCACGGCAATTAGCGTGGACGCGAGACGCGCACACTTATGAATGCGCCAATAGAATGGCAATTATAGCGATAGTCAATTCGACGGCGGTGGCCACCGTTATAAAGTGGCGCATAGTAAACATAGCCAAATATCCAAACCGATGATCCAGAAACAGATGGGTCTCGGCTGGATAGACACAAGGTACGGATACATGGATCGTTGCTCAGGAATTATGTAATTGTACCGACAAATGTAATATACTTGACTCGTGCGTGATACATCGTGGTGCTTTTATGCTTAGAAGCGTACTTTTCGCGTTTGCGAAGAGGTAGAATAACTACAAAAATATGTGTGTGTGTGTGTGCACGCGCGCGTGTGCGCATGTGTGTGTCACAATTGTTCTTTTTATTTTATATACAGGTATATACATATATATATATACAAATTTTTTATATATATAAACTTTTTGTTATATATATACATATACATATATATGCTATATATATATATATATATAGATAGATAGATAGATAGATAGATAGATAGAGAGAGAGAGAGAGAGAGAGAGAGAGAGAGAGATTTTAAGAACTTTAGAGAATTAGAGAAGTTATACAAAATTTCGTATAATAATATGTGTAAATCGCAAAGAGACTTGAGAGATTACACAATTTGAGAGATTAATAATGAATAATTTGAGAAGACTAATTTGAGACCAATAATAAATAATTTGAGAAGAATAATTTGAGGAAGATCAATAATGAAGCGGCGTCTCTTAAATATCTATTTATTTGTGTGCTCGTAACTCATGATGGATGTACTTTAAATAACAAACGCCCGTTGTTTCAGTCGTAACCGAGGCCAATGTTTTTCTTCCGACACAATAAAACGTGGTTGAGAGAATGGCGAAACTTTAATGCAATTAATTGGTGGACAAGTACGGCGCGAGCTGTCGCTTTTATCGCATGCCAACACGGCACGTTTGTTAAAATGTTCACTTGAATTTCCGGTCGCTTAACGGATTTAGACAGGATAAATTGTTTGTAACAGTATCGTTTGCCGGCGTTGTTTAATTATTATAAAATGCAGACCGATTAGGAGATAAACTATTCTTGATCGACTGCAAAAAGCTAGCGGTGTTCAATCTTGTATTTGCGTAAAGGACCAGATACATATGCAGAATAACGTAATGTTTTCTTGAAATTTACAATTTAACATACGTTTAACTGAATTCTAACATGACATAACGATTTCTCTTTATAATTGTGATGAAGTTAATATTGATATATCTTTGTGAAAATTGAAATATTGACGGATATTGATGCTATCATTATAGCTTGTATTTGAAAAGGACCAAAACCGATGGTCGAAACGTCGTAATAAATAAAAAAGTTTATAGCTAGTATTGGTCGAATTTATATAAAGATACCTTTGATTTATAAATTACTAGCGATACAAAAAAATAATTATTTACAATTTAATATTAATTTATATTTTATACTAGAGAGATAAACTTTTTTATTTTATCCTTCGTCGCACAATCGTCGCTTTGAAAAATCCATGAAACTACTACGGAATATAAAAGAATCCGCATGCAAATGTATCAGATATACTATATCTCGAATGGAAAATATAACTTAACGTTTTGTATATTAATGTGTTAAAGAAATAAAGATAAAAATTCTTCGTTACAGATTTGTTACATCTATAATAATTGTTTTAATTATTGCGTCAGTTTTAAGATATAGAAACATTCTTAAGATATGGGTCATGAATGAATGACCCGGCATCCGGCATGGCGGAGGGTTAAAGCTTCCGATCGTTATGTTAAAATCGATAAATCGTAACGACTAAAGACAAACTTGCTTAAAAGTCTATTTAACTACGTTTCGATACAAGTGCGAAGGACGAGGGAGGTAAGGTCCGAGCAGAGGACGCTGTCAATGACTTTGGCATGCCGGAGAAAAATAAATATAGCACAGCTACCAAACCAGTTCTCTTAAAATAACTTGCGGTTATATATATAAAATGTATATTTGATTTATATTATATACTATACTATATATATATATATATATATATATATATGTATGTATGTATAATATACATCCATTATTCGCTCCAATTTACGATCAAATTATAATATGCTATGAATATGCACACTATATAGGAATAGTATTTCTATTATTCTAGCAGTTTGTGTGTGTGTGTGTGTGTGAACAGCAGCACGTGTAGCTATCCAATACAGAATTATTCAATGCTTGTTAAATAGAAGCTAACGTGATCGCTCGCGTGTGACCGTGGAATTCTGTTTAAAAAAATGTCGGAAGTTTCGTTTAATGTGTATCGATTTTTAAAAAATCCCTAACACTAATATTTTAGCGATTTTCATTTTCTTCGGTAAATTCTTAAAGCAATCTAAAATTTGCATTTCGTAGTTAATAAACTTTCCCGCGAAATAATTTCCGGTTGCGAAAATAAAATTAAAATCGACGACACAATTGTTTAGAAGATGAAAGACCGGTGACCATCTTCGAGCCACTTTACGAGCTGCAAAATACATAAATTCTCTGCGTAATAGGATACGAAAAGCGCGAATAAAAGTTGAGGCAAACGGAGGTGCCATCGAGATGAGGAGTTTCGCTTGGGATGAATATGTATCACAAGACTTATTCGGCATCATTTATCTCCGGACAAATCTAACTTCCGGACGTTTTGAGTCAACGTAAATCAAAATTCACCGTGATGACAAAAATGAATAATTCTTAACCTGTGAAGATAACACCGAAAAGTTGCTAGCTTTGACGCCAGTGTTGGCAGGAATCTGTACATTTCACTTTTTAACTCGAGACGTGAAATTATCGCGATTAAAAAGCAGAAGAAGTAATATAATTATGATTAACGGAACCCACGAGATTGAAATCTTAATTTAACTTTAATGAATCCTTAAACTTGCAAAATATTACAAGAGAAGGGAAGAATAATCGCTAAACGAATAAATCAAGTTCTTAGATTTTTCCAATCGCTTGTAAATTTGATTGTTATACAAAATAACTTACTTCAAATGTGAAATAAGTGAAATGTTATTATAAATACATATAAAATAGCGTTTAAATAATTCGCGATTTAAATAATTTTGATAATTATTAATATGGCATTTTGTATATAATATTACAATGTAACATTACATATTAAAGTAATTTGCTTATAAATATCGATACCACTAATTAAGATATATGATATATTGTAAGATATATGATATATTGTATGATATATGTTAATAGTAATCAAACTAATTCAATTGTGTAATTCCTGCGTTTTCAATGCTCATATATGACCAAAGATTCAACGAGGAAAAATCATAACGGAGAACTACTGAAATCATTCTGCGCAAATTCCATGAGAATCAACAACACATACTTCCAACATGAGATGAAATATAAGTACACATGGCAAAACACTGCCGGACAACAATCAGTAATAGATTATTTGATTTCATAATCAACAAAAAAATATTCCCAAAACAAATACTAGATGTTCGAACGCTGAACCAAGTAAACGTGGGAAATAATCACAAGTTAGTATTGTGAAAACTAAGACTGCATATACCAATCCTCTGCAAACCAAAAACAATATATGAGACAAAATTTGACATCGAGTCATTTAAAAACGAAAGCACGAAACAGCTATACGAGAAATGATTAAAAGAAAAGATAGGACAACGACCAATAACGATGAAAAACACAACGGAAAACTCTAAAGGAAAATATTTTAAATTCTGTCATAGAAGCGCTAGGACAAAGATAAATAAACGTAAGCAATAATAGAAAAATACCATCTGTTAGCTGGGAGAATCCGCACAGACATTATTTTTAATGTATCGTGTACTGCGAAAAGATTGAATATACTTTTTAAATAATAATTTTTAAATAGTCATTATCACTGTAGCTTCAATTATTTTTATATATCTTTATAGGATTAATCTTTCAAATTAATGATAAAACTTATTAAAATCGATATATAAATTTATATAGCTTACTTCATTAAAACTTCATACATGTACCTTTTCCAACATAAATCGCATATATTAAATATATAATCGAGCTACTATCAAGAATAAAATAAGGTGCGTATGAGTTTATCGCTTGCATACCATCCGCGTTTCTTATAAGCGGAGTCTATAATAAGATTTTAAGTCCTAAACCTTAAGAAAGTGACCAATCACAGTCAAGTATGAGGAGAATACTCGACTGTGATTAGTCAATTTCTTAAGGCTTAAAATCTTATTATAGACGCCGCTTTATGCAATCATGAACGGCAAGACAAGAAGCTTTACCCGCGCGAGCTCATAAATTACTACTGAGGCTCGTGCACGTAATATATATACATAGAGAGAATTCATGGTAGTATCCAGAAGTATGCAAAGTATCCCAGAACCGGCGAGGGACGAAATGATAGAATTTTATCGAAAAGTTGATTGATTAAATTTGCTTAACTTTTGCGATAGCTGGTTCATTTGTAGCATGTAAATGCAGTTTCATCTAACAATAAGCTAAGTATATCAAGATCTATGGAGGATAATTTATAATAATTCCGAATGGGATCGCATAGAGACGCACACACAAAGTATATAATTGCAAGGCGATATTGCAGCATTGTAATCATTACAATACATATAGGGCGAGTTTTTTAATTCATCAGTTAATTAATCGCACGAAGCGCAAATGCAGCACGTGCTTAATTTGATTGATTAATCAATCGATGAATTAAAAAATTCGCCCATAGTACATATTTAATATGTGTTCAAATACTGAAATGCATTTCGAATCCACTGACGTAATAGTGCATCTACAGCACCGTCTGCAAGCTATCAGCACTTTAAATCAACAGATACAGAACTGATATTAAATCATATTTTAAGACGAGTTGTATATGATTTAATATCAGTTAATATATGAGAAAGAAATTGTGACATACATACACAGATACGTATACATGCAGATAGACAGATATGTAGATAGGCAAGCAGAAAAAAAATTTTTTAATACTTTAAACGCAAAAATGTCTAAATATTTTCTTAAATAATTTAAGCAAATTGTATAGAAGCATAGCCTTCAATTAAATGTATTTGACTCAGTAACTTTCTTTACAACCTGAAATCGGAACGTTCAAATACAAAACGCTCTCAATGTCGTGACATTTTGTCAAATAATCCCGATTTAATCATGTGTTTTGCCAGGATCAAGATCAGTTAAAACAAGATCTCTTAATATTCTGAAAATTAATTTAGGCGTTATAAGAGCTATCCGTGAAACAATTACGGTTTCTAAAGAACGTGATATCAAGCAGGAAGAACGGTAATAGCAAAGTATCGAGTCTCGCCGAGAGGGTGCTCGATCGTATCGAAAACTTCGACTAAAAAAGTGCAAAAAGATTTACCGAGACAAAAAAAGAGACACGAGTAGAAACGAAGTGCATTCATTCTCAGTTCGACGCGTTCGCAGCTGCAAAACATTTCGCTAATACCACTTCATCCCGTTCATATATAGATATACAGATCTGCGCGTTTTTCTCTATCAATAAATCTGTAATACCGCAGACGTTTTCTCGTCGCGAAAAACTATATCAAATGTTCCATCAATTTTGCACTAAAAGATTCGCGAAATACGCGCCGAAGAAACTCAACTCGGTCAAGCAAAAATTTCGCGATGCTTCTTAAGAAACAGAAAGCATACGCTGTATTGTTTGAAAAAAACGGACGTAGCAGTATCTTGATTGAACGCTGATTCCTAGTACGTGAATTTAAAGAACTTCATTGTGAGATCGTTTCGATTGAAAAACACGCGTGCTCACTAAAAAAAATCGTATTCTCGCGCATTTCGGTTACTTCAATAATATCGTTAATTATTTCTACATCTTTAATTCGTTATGCACTTCCAAAATTAGACCCGCATTCAGATCTGCTTGAAATTGTGGCAAATGGGAAATGAAGATTCGTGCCATTAAACATTTCGATGTTTTAGTGCGTTGACTAAACGTGCTCAAAATGTTGACAATGGAATCGATACTCAATCTGGATCAATCTGGAAGCGGTCCAATACGATCCATTTCAAACTAGTATTGTACTTATTTTATTGTTTCCTACCAAAAAACGTTGAATGTGATATTGAGACTGTGTATTACAAAGACGGTCCATGTAAAAATTTTTTAAAAGTCTCGAATATCTTATATTCCCGACGCGTGTGACGAGTCGGGAAAGTCCAATCGAATAGAAGATCGTTTCGATCTACCCATTGGATTCCGCGATCGCTTATCTCGATCATTCTTCTGGCGTCCAACGTTTCGTGCATTCCAGTGTTTGTCGCGAGACGTTGTTCTCCATACGTATTTCTTATAATTCGCTCATCTGTGAGACATGTTCCACTCAACATCTAAAGCATCAAGAAAAGCATCGAGAGATAGCTGCAACAAATTAAGATAAAGTAATCTCGCCTTACAATTCTCGCATAGAGAACGCGTTCGCATCCGTTGTGTTTATTGACAATCGTGATTGTGACATTCAAAAAAAAAGAGAACAAAGAGAGAAAAAAAGAAAAGGGGGAGAGGGGTAGAGAGAAGGGGGAGAGAGGAGGTGAGAGAGGAGGAGAAAGGGGGAGAGGGGAAAGAGGAGGGAAGAACGCGTCATGCGCGACAAGATCAGAGTATCGAATCTAGCGATGACGGTTACGAATAACGGAGATACGCAATTGCGTAATCTAATGGCTAAATCAAAACAGTCGTCCATCGCTGCATTCGGCACTCCCGACTCATCAAACGCGATGTTGGATAAAACAATACTTATCATACTGCGCGAAGGACGTGTTTGGAGAATGTCTCGCGACAAACACTCGAACTCGAACGCGAAGCGACGAACGCCGATTTCAAATAACCGCGGATGCGCGACCGCGTAATCCAATGGGAAGATCGAGACGATAGTCCGTCGCTAAATTCGACACTTCCGTACCCGTCACGCACAATTTAAAAAAAAAAAAAAAATTGGAGACTTATCACACTACGCGAAGGACGTGTTTGGAGAATGACGTCTCGCGACAAACACTCGAACTCGAACGCGAAGCGACGAACGCCGATTTCAAATAACCGCGGATGCGCGACCGCGTAATCCAATGGGAAGATCGAGACGATAGTCCGTCGCTAAATTCGACACTTCCGTACCCGTCACGCACAATTTAAAAAAAAAAAATTGGAGACTTATCACACTACGCGAAGGACGTGTTTGGAGAATGACGTCTCGCGACAAACATTCGAACTCGAACGCGAAGCGACGAACGCCGATTTCAAATAACCGCGGATGCGCGACCGCGTAATCCAATGGGAATATCGAGACGATAGTCCGTCGCTAAATTCGACACTTCCGTACTCGTCACGCACGATTTTTAAAAATATTGGAGACACTTATCACACTGCGCGGAGGACGTGTTTGGAGAATGTCTCGCGGACAAACACTCGAACGCACGTAACGACGGCCGCCGAAATAACCGCGGATGCGCGACCGCGTAATCACTTCATTACACTTTTGCTGGACTCTTGGCTCTTCACGACATTGCCCGGGATACACCGGCAGTGCATGGGATGGGAGGCTGCCTCTGCACACTAGGAGGTGGACCAGCTGGACGCGTAATCCAATGGGAAGATCGAGACGATAGTCCAGATAGAGATATAAGAATAGAGTGCGAGAGTTATATGCTAGCACGTAAGACGCTGCGTTCCGATATTTACTGCCTGTACTGAAAATCTATAGTTTACGTCACGTACACTATAAATTTTCAGTACTGGCAATGAATATCCCAACGCAGCAAGAGACTGCAATATAGGAATAGAAAAAGAACACTGCATATAGGCCCCTTCAGTCTTTGTCCATGCCTTTGTCTATAGCTCATTGTCTTTGTCTATAAAAGAGGTTCATATGCAGCTTTCTCTTTCTATTGCTATATCGCTTTTTTAGCTCGCTCGCGCACTCTATTCTTACATCTCTATGCGATAGTCCGTCGACACTTCAGTACTCGTCACGCGAGATGTTTAAAAATATTCGTGATATTTATCACTGCGCGAAGCACGTGTTTGGAGACTGACGTCTCGCGACAAACACTCGGACGCGCGAAACAACGGACGCCGAAATAACCGCGGATGCGCGACCGCGTAATCCAATGGGAATATCGAGACGCTAGTCCGTTGCTAAATTCGACACTTCCGTACTCGTCACGCACGATTTTTAAAAATATTGGAGACACTTATCACACTTCGCGAAGGACGTGTTTGGAGAATGTCTCGCGACAAACACTCGGACGCGCGAAACGACGGACGCCGAAATAACCGCGGATGCGCGACCGCGTAATCCAATGGGAATATCGAGACGCTAGTCCGTCGCTAAATTCGACACTTCCGTACTCGTCACGCACGATTTTTTAAAAATATTCGAGACACTTATCACACTTCGCGAAGGACGTGTTTGGAGACTGACGTCTCGCGACAAACACTCGGACGCCGAAATAACCACGGATTCGCGACCGCGTAATCACTTCACTATACTTTTGCTGGACTCTTGGCTATCTTCTTGACATTGCCCGGAGTACACCGGCAGAGAATGGGATGGAAGGTTGCCTCTGCACACTAGGTAGACCAGCTGGCCGCGTAATCCAAAGGGAAGATCGAGACGATAGTCCATTAGAGATATAAGAATAGAGTGCGCGAGTCATATGCTAGCACGTAAGAAGCTGTGTTCCGATATTTACTGCCAGTACTGAAAATCTATAGTTTACGTCACGTATACTATAAATTTTCAGTACTGGCAATGAATATCCCAACGCAGCAAGAGGCTGCAATATAGGAATAGAAAAAGAACACTGCATATAGGCCCCTTCAGTCTTTGTCCTTGCCTTTGTCTATAGCTCATTGTCTTTGTCTATAAAAGAGGCCCATATGCAGCTTTCTCTTTCTATTGCTATATCGCTTTTTTAGCTCGCTCGCGCAATCTATTCTTATATCTCTATGCGATAGTCCGTCGACACTTCAGTACTCGTCACGCACGATCTTTAAAAATATTCGTGATATTTATCACTGCGCGAAGCACGTGTTTGGAGACTGACGTCTCGCGACAAACACTCGGACGCGCGAAACAACGGACGCCGAAATAACCGCGGATGCGCGACCGCGTAATCCAATGGGAATATCGAGACGCTAGTCCGTTGCTAAATTCGACACTTCCGTACTCGTCACGCACGATTTTTAAAAATATTGGAGACACTACGCGAAGGACGTGTTTGGAGACTGACGTCTCGCGACAAACACTCGGACGCACGAAACGACGGCCGCCGAAATAACCGCGGATGCGCGACCGCGTAATCACTTCACTATACTTCTGCTGGACTCTTGGCTCTTCACGACATTGCCCGGGGTACACTTATCACTGCGCGAAGCACGTGTTTGGAGAATGTCTCGCGACAAACACTCGAACGCGCGAAACGACGGACGCCGAAATAACCGCGGATGCGCGACCGCGTAATCCAATGGGAATATCGAGACGCTAGTCCGTCGTTAAATTCGACACTTCCGTACTCGTCACGCACAATTTTTAAAAAGATTCGAGACACTTATCATACTGCGCGAAGGACGTGTTTGGAGAATGTCTCACGACAAACACTCGAACTCGAACGCGAAGCGACGAACGTCGATTTCAAATAACCGCGAGATGCCCGACCGCGTAATCCAATGGGAAGATCGAGACGATAGTCCGTCGCTAAATTCGACACTTCCGTACTCGACACGCACGATTTTAAAAAATATTCCAGATACTGATCACACTGCGCGAAGGACGTGTTTGGAGAATGACGTCTCACGACAAACACTCGAACTCGAACGCGAAGCGACGAACGCCGATTTCAAATAACCGCGAGATGCCCGACCGCGTAATCCAATGGGAAGATCGAGACGATAGTCCGTCGCTAAATTCGACACTTCCGTACTCGTCACGCACAACTTTAAAAAATATTTGAGATATTTATCACTGCGCGAAGCGATGAACGCTGATTGTATAACCACGAGATGCGAGATCGCGTAATTCATTAGATAAATGGAGACGATCGTTCATCGCTAGATTCGGCAATCTCGTCTCTTCACACATGACGCGTTCTCTAAATGTCAGAAACGTGATTGTCAACAAATACAACTCTAAATGTCAGAAACGCGATTGTCAACAAATACAGCGGAAGCGAATGCGATCTCTATGCGAGAATCGTAAAGCGAGATTACATGTATCTTAGTTCGTCCCAGCGATTCCTCGACGCTCCTCTCGATGCTTTAGATGATGAATGAAACATTCATCACAGATGAGCGAATTACGCGAAACACGTATTTGGAGAACGTCTCGCGACAAACACTGGCACGCACGAAACGCTGGACGCCAGAAGAATGACCGAGATAGGCATTCGCGAAATCCAATGGATAGATCGAAACGATCCTCCACTGCAGATTGGACTTTCCCGACTCGTCACACGCCAATTTAAAAGATACTCGAGACTTTTAAAATACTATTTTAAAAATAGACACCCTAATTATCAGCTGTGACGGATTCAATCCGCTTCCTATTTAAATATAGATTACATTTTCTTATAATTATAAAAGAATATGTTATTATATATGCATTATTAAAAGGAGAGTGGAGGGTTCGGGAAATGGTGATAAGGGGGGGGGGGGACACATCACAAGTAACACATATAACACTCACAACATACCACACTTAAACAACTTTGGGGGGATTATGGAACGGAGAAGGGCGCAAAAGCGCATGCTGTGCTGAAGATTTTGGAAGTAAGGCGGAAGCGTTTCCCAAGGTCTCTCGGTTATACAGCCAGAGAAATAAAGTCCTCGTAAGGGTGTGTTTTTAGTCGGTGCGAGTCCGACATAACGGGGTCGGCCCCGGGGTATGCATAAGGCATTTTCCCATCCCGCACCAGGCAAAACAAAACAAAAAAAAAATGTATTATTAAGCTTCTCTTATATGTACAATATGGTCACCCTGACCATTGTTCGTCCGAAATTTGCAACAACTCTTTCAGTTTCGGTTTTGACGAAACGAATCTTAAGAATAATTATTAGAATTTTTGGGAAGCTCTTCAAATCTTTGAAGAGAGTTCGATTTCTGAAAATTACTTAAGAAAACTTTTGAAAATTTCTATTCTTGTTTAAGAATTGAAAAATCAAAAAATTCATTTAAACAATTTTTTAAACAAATAATGCTTATAATTAGAACTCTATAAAATGCATAAACAATGCAAATTCATAAATGGATAAGTTCAGCACTAGACGAGAAATGTTTTAAAACAGAATTCTTTAAAATTAATCAACGTCTTACCATCGTATAATATAGATATATTTTCCGCATCAAAAAAATATCTAATTAATATTTTTATTAAACTTCTTGTGTGAACGTAATAAAAAATATAAATTAAATTAAAAAACAAAATGTTACTTTTATTTAAACCAAACACATAACTTCTCAATTTTTAACATTATAAATATCTTCTTAATTGATATTAAAATCACATATACAGATATATTAACTATTTTATAATATAATCACTCTTTTTTGCATTCTAATAACATCTAATTTATAAAGCTTACATAGTTTACATTGTCTACATGAAAAAAGTCCATGTAAACATCATGTAGACAATACGTAAACAATTCATGTAGACGTAATTTTGAAATCTCAGGGCACAACCCTGAGTTAAACCTAATGCAACTGCTATCTCTTTCAGAACGAGAAAAAATAGAGCTCTTAGCCGATGGTGTAAAAGATTTCCATCTCCGAAGACTTGTATTAAACGACAACGTTCCTGATTTTATTGACCATGTGCGCCGAATCACTGAAGATAATGTCATCACTCGGAGAGGAGAATTGCCTAAACACGCCATAAAGAAGCCGAATGGTACGAGTAACTCTGCGGATGCCGAAAAGACTTGCTTTACGTGCAAGAAACCCGGACATCTCTCCAAGGACTGCCGAATAGCGAAGGCAACCTGTTTTAAGTGCGGACAGACGGACCATCTCAGCACTACATGCCCGAGAAAAGAGACTAAGCAGGTCGCTACCTTAAATCCGGAGGAACAAGCAGCATCTTCCTCAACGACGGAACCGCTAGCTGCGCTACATCATGCCGAGGACGTTCTGCAGATCGGCTCGAATTCCGAAGCTAAGTCTTGTATTCAAATTCGTAGAGCGAATAACGAAAAAATATCAATTTGCGCTTTAATAGATACGGGTTAGTCCAATCAATCTAATAAAAAAGTCAGTGTAAAATTTTTCGGAAATAGAGAATTGCTTAAAGTTAAAAAGGAAAGTAGTTATAAAGGCATTAACGATTCTCCGATATTGATTTATGGAAAAATTTATGATCAAATAATTCTAGATTGCATAAAAGATGCTTGGTTCGACATTACTCTTTTAGTAGTAGATGATAAAACTATGCGCAACGATATAATATATTGGTCGCGAATTTATAAATAACTCCAATCTCAGGTTGATATATTATAAAAATAATTTCGTATTTGAACTTATAGATGATTTATAGATGATTTATATGATTAATAGAATAGCGCATATTTTGACTATAAACGTCGTAGAATCTAAAGAACAATGTGATATTATCTTTGAAAATTTAGATAAAGATTTGAGTATGCAAGATAAATGTAAATTGTTTAAACTTTATATTAGTCGGAGGCAAACCGGAAGGAGAGTTGAAACTTTACGAACAAATATCTTTACCGTTACACACTCTTAATATAGATTATTTTGGACCTTTAGAAGCCGCGAATGGTTATAAATACATTCTAGTTATTGTAGATGCGTTCACAAAATTCACGTGGTTATTTGCTACTAAATCGACAACAACGAAAGAGTTATAAAACGGAAGAAGTTATAAAAAGTCTGCACATACTTTTTAATTTGTTTGGAATTCCCGAAAGAATTATTAGCGATCGTGGAACAGCTTTCTCTTCGAAAAATGTCGCTCTTTTTCTAAACAAAAGAAAAATAAAACACGTTATGACGGCGGTTGCCTCGCCATGGGCTAATGGTCAAAGTCGAGAGAGTAAATCGTTTTCTAAAATCGACTCTAGCGAACATGAATGATAATGCGACGGATTGGAAAAACATGTTAGGTAGCGTACAATTTGTCATCAACAATACATTACATAAATCAATTAATACAACGCCGAGCAAAATACTTTTAGGATATGACCAACGACAAAAATCAGATAATGAGCTTAGGGAATTAATCGATCGATTAACACAATTAGATATCGATTTTGAGCGAGAAAGAACGGAATCACGAAATGCCGTACAAATTGTAAATCGCGCCGTGCAAAAGTATAATAAAAAACAATACGACAAGAGACACAAAAAACCAACGCGATATAAAGGAGATATCGTCCTTGTAAGAATTCTACAGCATAAACCGGGTATAAGTCAAAAATTGTTGTCAAAATATAAGGGACCGTACCAATTACCGCCGTTTTGAAAAAGAATAGGTTTGTAGTAACAGATATTCACAAAAAATAGCGACTTCGATTCCTGGTAGAAAGAAGAGAGTTCGGAGAAGGTCGACAGTCAGAAGGTGACCTTACGAGAGATTAGTAGATTAGCGAAGGACTGCGAAATCGAAACAGAGTTGAGCGAAAAAGCGAAGGACCGCTTGTGTCGCGGAATAATTCTTAATAAACATTTTCAAGTAGAGTTATTAAATAATTAATTGTATAAAGTTTAGCCCTCACCCTTATTGGAAGCTTTATGTTTGTTTTTTTTTTTTAAATAAATAATATTATATTATATGTATATTATTAAATGTACTGTGTGTATGTGCGTGTATCAAATATTGATAAATCATCAAAATATGTAAAAATATATTATATGTATACAGGGTGTTCCAAAAGGTATAGTCATAAATTTAAGGACTTGTTAATAATGATTTTGTGAGTCAAAAATGTCAATAAGCTTATGTTCGATTATCAACTGTTACTGACAATGAGTTATAAATCAATTAAGTTATGGCTCAATGTTAAGAATTCCATGATTCGCCGTGAAATGTGTATATGGGATCAAGAAAATCATTTTGAATAATTACTTTAATGTTTATTGCATTTTAAACTTTGTTAATTTAATATTAATTTCGAAAATTTGTAAGTCTAAAGAAATAAATGAATTGATCAATAACTCAGTAACAGTTGATAATTGAACATAAGTTTATTGACATTTTTTACTCACAAAAACATAATTAACAAGCTCTTAAATTCATGATTACACCTTTTAGGACACCTAGTATATACATATATATACTTATTAACATATATTGAAAAAAAAACTAACATGGCAGATTGTTTCTAAAATAAACCGCTAAATTTTTCAGACTTATAATTATGCGTATAATCTTCTCTCATGAGAAAAATGTCAAAGTATATAAAACTTTCATGATATATCAGTGATTAAAAAAAACACATATAAAGGTATATAAACACATATAAACACATATAAATAGTAATATTATAACTAAATATCAACTGTTATGCTCAACTTATATACTTTTTTGAGTCTCTTATAAAAATAAAAATAAATACAGATAAAAAAGCACTTTCCGCAATTTTTTATTAGTGATTTATCATTGCTATATATTTCTCTTTAAACGCATATTCTTTGAAAAATCTAAAGTCAATTTTTTCTTGAATAACAAAAATCTCTCTCTAATTTTTGTTTATTTCTCCTCATTTCATAACTATTTTGACTTTCTGACATTAAATATATTTTAAACTTTTAACTTTAAATCAAAATTTTACTAAAATAGAATCTGCACAAAATCAATTAAATAATATAGCACTGCTATATATACTTATATATATTGAAAAAAAAACTAACATGGCAGATTGTTTCTAAAATAAACCGCTAAATTTTTCAGACTTATAATTATGCGTATAATCTTCTCTCATGAGAAAAATGTCAAAGTATATAAAACTTTCATGATATATCAGTGATTAAAAAAAACACATATAAAGGTATATAAATACATATAAATAGTAATATTATAACTAAATATCAACTGTTATGCTCAACTTATATACTTTTTGAGTCTCTTATAAAAATAAAAATAAATACAGATAAAAAAGCACTTTCCGCAATTTTTTATTAGTGATTTATCATTGCTATATATTTCTCTTTAAACGCATATTCTTTGAAAAATAAAGTCAATTTTTTCTTGAATAACTAAAATCTCTCTCTAATTTTTGTTTATTTCTCCTCATTTCATAACTATTTTGACTTTCTGACATTAAATATATTTTAAACTTTTAACTTTAAATTTTACTAAAATAGAATCTGCACAAAATCAATTAAATAATATAGCACTGCTATATATACTTATATATATTGAAAGAAAAACTAACATGGTAAATTGTTTCTAAAATAAACCGCTGAATTTTTCAGACCTATAATTATGCGTATAATCTTCTTTCACGAGTAAAATGTCAAAATATATCAAACTTTCGTGCTATATCTCAGTGAGTAATAAGAACACATATAAAGGAACATAATTCCACTCACCGATACTGTAAATTTAGAACCAGTCGTGTCTCAGATCTGTAACAAAAGTATATCGCTTTGTGTTATCTAATTTAAATTAAATAAATTTAACAAATAAACATAAGAATTTCTTTATAATAATCAAAATAGATTGATATTTGTAAAGATTGCAAAAAAATATCAAATAAACTTCTGACTGGGATAAAAACTGTATAAATAATTTTAAAATTTTGATTTTAAATGGTAATTTTTTAAAATAAAAACTAAAAATTGTAAATTATTTTTGTGAAAAATAAATTAATTATTAAAAATTATTAAGAATTTTATATATAGAATATAAAATACTTGAATTAAATTTTTAACGTAATTTATTAAAATGTGAAATCTACCTTTGAGCCGATCTTACTTGGCCCGAACCGGATCCTCCGGTACTGCAGTCGGTAGATCCTCCCTTCTCCCTACAACACAAAAGACATAAAATAATTAAATTTATTAAAGACAAAATAATTAAATAAGTAAATATATACATTTGAAATAATGTTTGAAGCTGTATATACGTAAATGTGTATAATTTACGAAATATAAATTTATATTAGAGAGGCATATATTCATTAAAATATATATTAGTCATATTAATCAATAATTCAGTAACAGTTGATAATTGAACATAAGTTTATTGACATTTTTGATTCACAAAAACATAATTAACAAGCCCTTAAATTTATGACTGTACCTTTTGGGACACCCAGTATATACGAATATATACTTATATATATTGAAAGAAAAACTAACATGGCAGATTGTTTCTAAAATAAACCGCTAAATTTTTCAGACTTATAATTGTGCGTATAATCTTCTCTCATGAGAAAAATGTCAAAGTATATAAAAGTTTCATGATATATCTCAGTGAATAAAAAGAACACATATAAAGGAACATAATAATATTAACTAAATATTAATAAAATATTAGTATACTACACTCAACTGTTATGATTAACTTATATACTTTTTTGAGTCTCTTATAAAAATAAAAATAAATATAAATAAAAGCACTTTCCGTTTTCTATTAGTAATTTATCATTGCTATATTTCTCTTTAATCGCATATTCTTTGAGAAATCTAGTCAATTTTTTCTTGAATAACAAAAAAATCTCTCTCTCTCTCTCTCTCTCTCTCTCTCTCTCTCTCTAATTTTTGTTTATTTCTCCTTATTTCACACATACCCATTTTAATTTTTTGACATTAAATATATTTTTAACTTTTAACTTTAAATCAAAACTTTATTTAAATAAAATCTAAACAAAATCAATTAGATAATAAAGCACTGCTATATATTTATATTCTTTAAAACTTAGTTTGGCAAATAAACTGCGATGCATAAGAAATAAAAAGTCACATTGTAATAAATAAATTTTATAAACAAAAACAGATTATATAATTAAAAAAACATAAACAAAAGAAAACATTTCTAAATAACTAAAAAATAGTAAAACGAATAAAAAAATTAATATCAATATAATACGTATTAACTTACCAAATATAATAAAATCTTGAAATATATGTATGTTGCATCTGTTTTGCATCTGTGTGTCTTTTTGTGATGTTCAAGAATGATTTTCGCAACTTGTGTAAATTGTATCAGTCCACAGATGTCATATTAGAAACCAATTATCATTGATGTTTAACTGCACACTTATTAGTCATGAAGAAGTACGTGTCTTTGAAAAGCAGGAAATCCAACATGATTTTACAACACGTTACAAATATAGTACTTCTCATGAGGCCATCTTGATATACGATGCCTCAGATGCTGAGCTAATGATGATTTAGGTCTGTAAACATATTTATAATAAATATATGCGATCAAAATAGCAAATAATATTTCATTGTTATCTGTAATTTTACCTGTATATTTTATTGCAGACATGACATTTGAAATCCTTTGTAAAAGTCACAGCGAGTAAAATGTTTTCTAAACTGATGCCTTTTATTAAATATTTTTCCACATTGAATACCCTGGATAACATAAATCTGAAACAAAAAATTATTTGTTTCTATTCATTAAATATTCATTTTGTACATATATTTATATACATAATAAAATTCATACATATATATATATATATATTATATATATATATATATATAAAAGAAAAAAATGATGTATTACAATTATATATTTTTTATTCTTCTTTCTCTTTTATTTACATTTCTTGTTTTTTTGTAGCATTTCTTTGGATTTGGAAACAGATACATCAGTTGAGATTGCAGTTTGAATGAGTGATTTATCTTGGGAAATTACTTTGCTTTCTTTCATTAAACTGTTTTCTAAATTCAGATAATCGAATCCTTCATACTTCTTTCAACATTGCAATTCTGTCTGCGTACTCTGCTTCGATATGCATAAACTTTGGAAAAAAAAAAAAAAAACATTTCTATAATAAATATATGTTTACATCAATCAAATTATAATCTTCTTAGAAGATAAAGTTGCAGGCAGAAATATTTATTACTAATTAATTATATAGAGAAAATATATAGAGAACTAAGAGAAAAAATGAAGAATTAATAACACGCGACTAATTAACGCTATCTAATTACTTGCCACTAATTACTGTTTGGGCACTCCCGATGCACACTCAATGGAACGCGATATTCCTTCATTTGCGCGGCACTCCCGACGTTCGCGACGAGAACGAGAAAATGGCAGCCAAGGGCAACATCGACCGATACGACCGATACGACCGATACATTCCCCTCCCTGACTCTCACGGACTACTTCGCGAAACAAAGAAATATCGGCCACGAATCCGAAATTTATTGAGACGATTACTAATTATTGTGGCATATCTCGATTAATAAGAGAAATCCGTTTGACTCAATCATAAACCACTAGGAGCGAGCGAAAACGCAAAACGACGTGTCGCCATCGCCTGTGCAGCGATCTATGGATACGTCGTCATTTTGCGTTTTCGCTCGCTCGTAGTGGTTCGTGTGATTGAGTCGAACGGATTTTCCTTATTAATCGAGATATGCGACAGTAATTAATAGTCGTCTCGATAAATTTCGGGTTCGCGGCTAGTATTTCTTTGTCTCACGAAGTAATCCGCGAGGGGCCGGTGTGAGGGAGGGAGAGAGGGAGGTGCCGGTACGACACAGACGCCGATTATGAATACCGAAATACAAATAATTCGAATAATACGACTAAATAATATTAAAGCACACGTTTGAACGCGATCGCGGACACCACTCGCGAATATACGATCGTACAATACACTTCATACGCGCGAATCAATCCCGATGAAAAATCTCGCGCGCGAACACTATGGAGATCTACGAAGTTCTTCTTCTACAGTAAGGTGTACCAACTGCGCGGTGAAAAAAGTGAGGCATTCAAAACAAAAGACAAAGACTCGCTCGGTGAGTTCTTATTTAGTTCAGTATTCTAACAAAACGAGTATATGTATATCTTAGATATTTTAAGGCCATTGCACGTGAAAACAATTTTAATAATAACTGTAAGGGCCTATCCAGCAAATTTACATAGACGCATAATGCATATTCACAAAAAAATCAACCGATACTAAATACGCCCTTAATGTTCGCGCGCATTGCCGACTATGACGCGAATCAGGGCAAGCAACCATGTAAATAAAAACTAAAAACCGATAGTGCTGCGCGGCGCGCGACCGCTAAGGAAACCGCTATAGTCATAAATTTAAGGACTTGTTAATTGTGAATTTTCAGTAAAAAATGTCAATAAGCTTATGTTCGATTATCAACTGTTACTGAGTTATGGATCAATTAAGTTATGGCTAAATGTTAAGAATTCCATAATTCACCGTTGTGAAATGTGTATATGGGAGCAAGGAAATCATTTTGAACAATTACTTTAATGTTTATTGCATTTTAAACGTGTTAATTTAATGTTAATTTTGGAAATTTGTAAGTCTAAAGAAATAAATGAATTGATCTTAGTAATTGATAACTTAGTAACAGTTGATAATTGAACATAAGTTTATTGACATTTTTGATTCACAAAAACAATTAACAAGCCCTTAAATTTATGACTATACCATTTGGGACACCCAGTATATACGTATATATACTTATATATATTGAAAGGAAAACTAACTATGGCAGATTGTTTCTAAAATAAACCGCTAAATTTTTCAGACTTATAATTATGCGTATAATCTTCTCTCACGAGTAAAATGTCAAAGTATATAAAACTTTCATGATATATCTCAGTGAATAAAAAGAACACATATAAAAGAACATAATAATATTAACTAAATATTACTAAAATATTAGTATACTATACACTCAACACTGTTATGCTTAACTTATATATTTTTTTGTTTCTTATAAAAATAAAAATAAATATAAATAAAAGCACTTTCCGTTTTCTATTAGTAATTTATCATTGCTATTTCTCTTTAATCGCATATTCTTTGAGAAATCTAAAGTCAATTTTTTCTTTAATAACAAAAATCTCTCTCTCTATTTTTTGTTTATTTCTCCTTATTTCACACATACCCATTTTAATTTTTTGACATTAAATATATTTTTAACTTTTAACTTTAAATCAAAACTTTATTTAAATAAAATCTACACAAAATCAATTAGATAATGAAGCACTGCTATATATTTATATTCTTTAAAACTTAGTTTGGCAAATAAACTGCGATGCATAAGAAATAAAAAGTCACGTTGTAATAAATAAATTTTATAAACAAAAAAAGATTATATAATTAAAAAAACAAACAAAAGAAAACATTTCTAAATAACTAAAAAATAGTAAAACGAATAAAAAAATTAATATCAATATAATACGTATTAACTTACCAAATATAATAAAATCTTGAAATATATGTATGTTGCATCTGTTTTGCATCTGTGTGTCTTTTTGTGATATTCAAGAACAATTTTTGCAACTTGTGTGAATTGTATCAGTCCACAGATGTCATATTAGAAACCAATTATCATTGATGTTTAATTGCACACTTATTAATCATGATGAAGTACGTGTCTTTTAAAAGCAGGAAATCCAACATGATTTTACAACACGTTACAAATATAGTACTTCTCATGAGGCCATCTTGATATACGATGCCTCAGATGCTGAGCTAATGATGATTTAGGTCTGTAAACATATTTATAATAAATATATGCGATCAAAATAGCAAATAATATTTCATTGTTATCTGTAATTTTACCTGTATATTTTATTGCAGACATGACATTTGAAATCCTTTGTAAAAGTCACAGCGAGTAAAATGTTTTCTAAACTGATGCCTTTCATTAAATATTTTTCCACATTGAATACCCTGAATAACATAAATCTGAAACAAAAAATTATTTGTTTCTATTCATTAAATATTCATTTTGCACATATATTTATATACATAATAAGATTCATATATATATATATATATATATATATATATATATATATATATATAAGAAAAAAAATAATGTATTACAATTACATATTTTTTATTCTTCTTTCTTTTATTTACCTTCCTTGTTCTCTTGTAGCATTTCTTTGGATTTGGAAACAGGTACATCAGCTGAGATTGCAGTGCTTTGAACGAGTGATTTATCTGGGGAAATTACTTTGCTTTCTTTCATCGAACTGTTTTCTAAATTCAGGTAATCTAATCCTTCATACTTCTTGCAACATTGCAATTCTATGTCTGCATACTCTGCTTCGATATGTATAAACCTTTAATCAATAAAAAAAAAAAAAAAAATTGCAAACATTTCTATAATATAAATATGTTTACATGAATCAAATTATATAATCTCCTTAGAAGATAAAGTTGCAGGCAGAAATATTTATTACTAATTAATTATATAGAGAAAATATATAGAGACCTAAGTAAGAGAAAAAATGAAGAATTAATAACACACGACTAATTAACGCTAACTAAATACTTGCCACTAATTACTGTTAGGGCACTCCTGATACACCCTCGATGGAACGCGATGTTCCTTCATTTGCGCGGAACTCTTCGCGAACTCCCGAACGCGGAACTCTTCGCGACGAGAACGAGGAAATAGCGGCCAAGGGCAATGTCAACCGATACGACTGATGATACATCCTTCATCCTGACCCTCGCGGACTACTTCACGAAATAAAAACATACCGGCCACGAATCCGAAATTTATTGAGAAGATTACTAATTATTGTCGCATATCTCGATTAATAAGAGAAATCCGTTTGACTCAATCATAATTTCTTTATCTCACGAAGTAGTCCGCGGGGGGGCCTGCTGGAGAGAGGGAAGTGCCGGTACGACACAGCGCCGATTATGAATACCGAAATACAAATAATTGGACTAAATAATAATACGACTAAATAATATTAAAGCACACGTTTGAACGCGATCGGGGACACTACTCGCGAATATACGATCTTACAATACACCTCATACACGCGAATCAATCCCGATGAAAAATCTCGCGCGCGAACACTATGGAGTTCTTCTTCTACAGTAAGGTGTACCAACTGCACGGCTCGAGAAAGTAAAGTTAGTTTAAACAAAAGACAAACACTCGCTGGGCGAGTTCTTACCGAGCTCAGTGTGTTCTAACAAAACACAAATACATTATCTTCTAAAATCTTTTAGAACATTTTAGAAAATCTTTTATCTCTATTAAAACTATTGTTACATTATAATTCTGATACAGAAACGATAATCGATAATGGCTCATGAAATACAGGTCTCAAGAACGCACGACACGATGCGACGACAGAAGCGAGAAGTTGATTGGCTGTAGCGGGGTCGCTGTTCGTCGCACAGTAGCTACGTTCGTCTTAACACTGCAAACGCTACTAGAGTCTGTTTGACCAATCAGGATAAAGGAGCTTTCTTTGCCCCGATTGGTCAGTCAAACGCTTGCAGATCGATGATTTCACTAGATATCAAGCGTCGCGACGTCGCGACGTCATAAAATATTTTCTCTAAAATATCGATATAGATTTATCAGAAAGCTGATAATAGGCTATTGTCTAGGTGTTTTTAAAAGGAACTAATTTTTTAATGGAATTTTATTGATTTATACAATTATTCGACACTGAAATAAGTTAAAAAACAAAAATGCTATTAAATTAAAGGGTGGCTTTCGGAGATATTAACAAAAAATGTCATTTTTTATTGTTTTTGAAATATCTCGAAAACGACGCAAAATGCGGAAAAAGTACAAGAGAACTTTTTTGTAGAAAATAAAATTTTCCATCGAATAGCTGTATAAAAAAATTTTATTGCGATATCGGAAATCCAAGAAATAAGATGAAAACGGAATTGAAAAATAGCAAAAATTTGAGAAAAAAAAATTTTTTTACATTTTTGCGTTTAACTTTTTTTTTTATTAGTCTAAGCAATTTTTTCGTTCTAAGATAAAAGAAAAATAGACATTCTAACAAAAAAAATGCGGGGTCGAAAAAATTTTTATGACCAATAGTGACCGAGATATCGTTCACGCAAGTTGAATGGTTTTAGTCGGTTTCTCTGTGTTTTGTTTTTATTTTAATTTAATGTAATTTTTAAACTGTTTTTTATTACAAACCAATGAAAATACATAACTTTTACACTATAAACGGATATTTTACTGAATTATATTTTGATATAATTATATTTTAATTTTATTTATAATTATATTTAATTATAAATAATAATTAAATATAATTTAATAATAATTTAATTAAATATAATATAATTTTAATTTTATTTATAATTATATTTTATGATATAATTATATTCTTACGATGATGTGGACAAAGAAATCGACATGAAAATTGAAAATTGTTCAGTTGTTGTGACTGAAGAAGACTTCTTAAGAAATTAATTTTAAATTTTATCTCAAAACAATTATTAGCTATGTGACGCATTATATTAATTGCTTTTATAAAAAATGTTAATATTATATTTTATAGCATTGTGTAATACACAATTCATTGAAAATATACATTTGTTTTCTAAAATATATTTTTTTTATGTAAAATACATATGTTTTCATTGATATTTGTAATAAAAAACAGTTTAAAAATTACATTAAATTAAAATAAAAGCAAAACACTGAAACACCTAAAACCATTCAACTTGCGTGAACGATATCTCGGTCACTATTGGTCATAAAAATTTCTTCGACCCCACACTTCTTTCGTTAGAATGTCTATTTCTTTTTATCTCAGAACGAAAAAATTGCTTAGACTGATAAAAAAAAGTTATACGCAAAAATGTAAAATTTTTTTTTCTCTAATTTTTGCTATTTTTCAATTCCGTTTCATCTTATTTCTTGAGTTTCCGATATCGCAAAAAAATTTTTTATGCAGCTATTTAATGGCAATTTTATTTTTTCCAAAAAATTCTGTTGTACTTTTTCCGTATTTTGCGTCATTTTCGAGATATTTCAAAAACAATGAAAAATGACATTTTTTGTTAATATCTCCGAAGGCCACCCCTTAATTTAATAGCATTTTTGTTTTTTAACTTATTTTAGTGTCGAATAATCGTATAAATCAATAAAATTCCATTAAAAAATTAGTTCCGAATGACAGTCGTTTTTTAGCCCCAGGCAATAGCCTATAATGAGAGTACAGTAAGAGTACTGAGTGAGCATTTATTTTTTTGTTTTAATTAGCGTCAATTTTTTGTTTCTGCGCGATTAATATCTGTGTGTGAAATGTTGCATTTGAGTTGCTAACGTCAAGTGAAAAACATGACTTGATTAGTCGGATCTCAGTTTAGACAAGAGTTTGCGCGGGATTATTTGTTGCGGAACGTTTGTGATGCAGATTTAATCGCAATCAAGCATCAAGAGTGTCGAAGGATCAATCAATCGCTGTAATTAATAGATTGTAATCGCTACAGTTATAATTGTGTTACGGTACGTATAATTATATTACGGTACGATATTACTATCAAAAGAATATTACTTAATTAATAATATCAAATAATTAAATTGAAGTCGCCAGTGATGAATAAAAATATAAAAGTGATTTATTAAATTCGACCTGACTGGCCAATACAAATATTTCTACACAACGTTTCGGCCCTTGGGTACGGGCCCTTATCAAGTGTTTCCATAAAAATAACGAAAAAATTTTTTTTGTATATTGACAATAAGAAACGAACCGCAATTTGGGATGTAATGTACAGGATATTTTTAAGAACGTTACCTTTCAAGCTGTCAAAGTGAAAGCCGTGATATTACTAAAGTCGAAAAAGAAGACATGTATATAATATTACAATGTCTCGCGTCCAAATAACATAAACATTACAAAGACAAAAGAAACAAACTTTACTAAAAACAACCAACAATCATATTCTGTGTATTAACATGTCATATATCGGATTTAAATTATCTGTGTCTTTTTGGAGATTAATATTGTTGTTAAATTTTTTTATAAAAAACATCTCAGCAATCTCTCTTTCCTTTCTATGTTTTTCACAGTGTAAAATTTTTGGTTCATTCCAATTAAAATCATGTCCGTATGTGGACCGATGTTTGCTAATTACACTGTGGTTACTAGGATGTTTTTTAATGTCTCTGCAATGTTCATTTACACGTGTAGCTAGTTGTCTTTTCGTTTGACGTGTTTAAACACTACGATTATATGCATACAACACTACTATAAATTTTAACGCAGAAAATAATTTATGTCTTACACAGCGATGAATCTTTGTGTCTATTGAAGTATTATTAAAATGCAATAATGACAATACTGATTATAATAGTTTCCATAATTACGGTTTATTAATGCCTGGACAGAAATAAAGTGCTTTATCAGTACTCTATAATGAATATTAAACATATGACTAATGTGATTCTCTATCTCTTTCTCAATATTAATAAGACGCACAATATATTAACATATTAAATTATTATGCACTATACTTTATTATAATTTTCAGGAAAGAAAAAGAAAAGGAAAAAAAGTTCATAAAGGAATTCTAGAAATGAGAAAAAATGGTCCACATATATATTTATATATAAATATACTTTTGCAAAGTGCGATCATTCTATTTCAGTGATTAGTGCGTGTAATCGTAATTAATTATGTTTCGCGAATAATTGTTATAGGATTATCAAGAAACAGTAATGGAGGAATAAGAGAAAAGGAGCCCTGGGAAGCATTAGGCGACAGCGAAACAACTTATGAAATGAATATAAAATCTGTTATTCAATTTTCTTTATTTGCATAAGTAATCATTTACTTTCGCAAGAATCGCATGGCGCGATTTGCATTATATTGCATGTAATATTATACACAAACAATATTTATGTTTATTTTAACAGAGAAATATTTAAAATATTAATATTGACTTTCTGTTACTTGAATTAGTCGATCAAATTACATTTAAATTAATGAAAAATTTAAAGCGCAATGTATAAGATATTTTAATTCAAAAATAATGTAAAGAAATAATTATTTTTTGTAAATATCAGTAATTTATAATTCTTATTGCTTATCTCTTATTGCTTCAATTTCTACTTCGAATAAATCGCGCGTAATATATCTACTTTAATATATAGCCGTTGCTTCGATACGCTTACAAATCGTTAATCATAGGAGTCAATTAATTGCGCGAGCTGATAATCGTTATTGTTCATACAGAATAATCGCGTTTTAAGAGATGTTGATACGTCAACACTGAATATTCTGTTTCTTGCATTTCAAATTAATTTTGATGAATTATTGCGCATTTTGTGGTTTATTTTGTAGATCTGTTAGCGTTCCCTGATATAACGATTAATTCCGCTCAATTGAGAGCGGTTTGAAATATATTGTTACTTGAATCTTACTTTAATAAATATGTTGCAATTTTATTAATGTTGTGATTTGTTTGATATGTATGTTATTTATTTATTAAAACTGTAACTACAATTATAAAAATTGTAAAACAAAAAAATAACTTATAATTTAATATAATTTTAATAAAGCAATGATGCAATTAATAAATGGATAGTTCGCGAGAAAGGGAAATAATAGATTTTAAGACTATTATAGTACTAAATATTTGTACTATTTGTGATTAAAATTGTGTTAAAAAAAAGAGAAGCTTTTTCTCCTCTCCCTCCCCCATCCTCGTCTATGTGCGTCCTTTAGTGAGAAGCTCTTTTCACGATGATAAATGTTATATATCCTCTAAATTTATCATTTATTTTTAATCCAGTCAGACACTGTAGAGAAAGAAGCTATTTTTTTAATTTTAATTTTTTAAAATTAAACTTTTTCAAAAATACTTGGAATATATACGTAATTGCGGTTGTTCATTATACGTATACCACGTTTATCATAGTTTGAGTGCTTACTAACTAAGATAAGAAGAAGATACGTAAATTGTCAGCCAATCACTATTGATATTTAGATTAGATATCTCTAGTAAGATATCCACAGATTTGAACATATTATTTTAGTATTATATAGGATTTAGTATTATATAGAAAATTAGTCGAGATATAAGAAACATGAGTAAAATATAAATAACATAAATATTTAAATAATGTAAATATTTTAACATAAAAAGATATAAATAGAAAGAGAGAAGTGGGAAATTATCTTATCACGTTCCAAGACATTCTAGGTCATGTCTATGATTATGTAAATTCAGTAAGAAAGTTTGTATTGACACTTGAACCTTGCATTTTGCGCACGCTACGCATTCGCTTATAAAGTTATAATTCCTGCGCAGATTTGGTTTAGATAGCATTCGCGATATCGACATCATAATGACGCTGATGAGCATACATGTTTATCGAGATGTTACTGGTGAGAACGTACGAAGATATATAAGGGGCAAGTAATATCTGAACAGAGATAGTGTTGCGCCAGACTGGCCACGTGATTGTTTGCACGAAGAAAATCAAAGTGCGATTAAGTGGAATTCGCAAATTGTCATACACGCAATGCGGTAAAAGGAATATTTTATTTTAAAAATTCGGAAATATATACAGAACAATTAGACCTGAGGAATAATTTTCAACATATTTCTTACATTGATGATTCAGATATTATGATAAACGATACAAATATATATTTTTGCTAAAAAAATTCATTAAAAAATGTTTTTCTTATTAATTTGCATAATATATACATTAATAACAGTTTATTGTATCAATAAAAAAAAATTTATTTTATCGTGACATAGGCAATCTGTTCGCTATTTATCTTAATATCAGTCTCTGATATATGAGAAAATTTTAAAAAAATGGAATTCGATCTTTGTAGGTTGTGGATATTGTTGGCTGCGCTTTTATTAGTCGCAATATTTGCGTCAGAAGTTTTTGCGAAACAATCAAGCAAAGATGTAGAATCCAAAGGCAACGGTGAGAAGCAAAAAGAAGTCAATGTAAAGTACAATCCAAAGTAAGTACTTAATTAACAAAAAACAAAAAAAATATCTGTCTATATTTTTGCTATGCGTTTAACATCTTTATTTTATGTCGTATTAAGTTAGACTAAAAAAACTTAGAATTGGAAAAAGAGAGATTATATTTAAATCTAAATAAACAAATTATTATCTTTTCAAAGCTGTGACATATTTTTTATTGATATTATTGATTGATTGATTCTATATTATTTATGGTTGATTTTCAGAGATAAACATCAATCAAAGAGAAAAGACAAACATGATAAAGAACAAAGGCAGAGCAAGAGCAGCTCGTCGGAACAAAATGTTGAAATTCCTTCTGAAAAATATTCAGAAGCAAAGAATTCTGATAAATCAGAGCAAAAATCAAAGAACAAGCGAAACACACGTGAGGAAAATATTAAAGTGCTAAGCGAGGGAGAAAATAAAAATTCCGAAAATAAATCGAAATACTCGAAAGATAAGACGAAAACAGAAATACAAAATAAGAAAGATAAAAACGTCAAAGAACAATCGAAAGAATCTAAGAAGCATTTCGAAACTTTTCAGGATTCTGAGATTCGCCAAAAATCGGAGAAAAGCTTGAAGGAAGGAAAGAACAAGAAGAAATCGAAAAATATTGAGGAAGTAGAAAACATCAAAGAAAGTGCGAATGCTGAGGTTCAAAATAAGAAGAAGGTAAAGCGCTCTAAATCGGAATATTCTGAAAACGTTCAAGATGTTGTTGATAAAAAAAATAAGAGGACAAAATATGATAAAAAACAGAAGCAAGAAATACCTAGGAAGACAGAGTCCGAAACAACAGAGGAAGAATTAGTCGAAACCGATTTGCCATCTGAAGATTCCGAGCAGGAGAGAAATGTGCACAAGGCCAAGAAGGAGAAGCAGAAGCCTCAGAAAACATCGAAGATAAGTAATAAAAATAGGAAAAAGCGGGAAACAGTGCAAAAGAAAGAGGAAGTCGAAGAGGAACAAGCGGCAAATCCCATTGAAGAAGAAGAAAATGTAAATAAAAAAAATGGAAATTTAAAAAAAAAAGAAACGGTGGAACAAAGCGAGACAGAAAACGAAGAAAATTGCCCAGCCCAAAACGACGAAGATTGTACAAAATTGGAGCAATAATATTTTAATATTTTGATATAATATCTGAAAACGTTAAAATATCGAACAATGAAGAACACTCATATATTTTATATTAATTTTATCGTGTTATATCAGTTTGATCGTCTTAAATGATATCGCGCGCTACAATCAAGCTATATTATTTATTTGTTTATTTGCAGATTGATTATACATAAATTTGAAAAAAAAACATCTGTCATTAAATTTTTAATTTATAAACATCACTTTTTACAGTCTCTTAATGCTCTTCTTACCAGCTATCGATTATATCGACGGGATGAACTGAAAATATTATTTTACAATTATATACATTATTACAATTATATATATAATCTTTCATCATTGCACGATTTGTGAGTCATAAGTAAAAACTTATCAGTAGATTGTGCCATAAACGCAATAACCCATCCCGTTCCAATATTGTTCACTGTCGAAGTATATTTAACCAGAATTCGATCAGTATCAATTTCCAATCTCGCTGGATCATCCTACGTAAAAAATAATATTATATATTTTTAATTATGTATGTGTGTGTGTGTGTGTGTGTGTGTGTGTATATGTATGTTACAGAAAAGATTTCGAAAACATATGATCCATATGATAAGTCCAAAATATATGATCCAAAGAAAAATTAGAAATGGGGGGAGGGAGACAGAAAGATCATACCTGCATCCGTGGTCGTGTAAATGATGTCGTAATTTTGATAAGAATTGGCGCTCTCGGTCCAGGAATGCAGAGTGAGTTGGTTGCCGGTGCTAAAAATCGGACTTGGTGTCGTTGTGCTAAACAGAGTCGTTATGAGCGGTCCGCTGGAGTTACCGTCATGAATCTACGAGATGCATTTTACTTGAAAATTTAGACAAATTTACTTGAAAATTAATGTAGCGCCAAAAAAAAAAAAATAAATTTATAATCGAGAATACAATAAATATAAGAATTTTTAATTAGTTGCAACGCGTTTTAAAAAAAGTCAATAGAAATAATTGACAAAGACTCTGTGTGATAGAGAAAAGTGATGGATATATTTCTAGGAATTAATTCACATTTATCATGAAAAAATTGCACATTTAAATATATTTTGTCATATACAATAATGTGAATTATTAGTAAATTGCCGAAATGATAAATACGAAATTTCTTACAATTGACAACATCTATGGTGGCCGTTGCACCTTCATTAGCCGTCAGTATAAAATCTAATCCACAACGTGTTTGAAGTAGATATCATAGGAAGTGGCAGTACATTCCCGCAAAATTGATCTAAAAGTTTGGCATACGGTCCAGCACCATTTCGAATCTGAAAATAATAAAATGCACGATATTTCATTGTGGCATAATAAAGTAACACAAACGTATCAAAATTTTGTCAAATTAATGCGTACTTCTCCTTTACAATCAATCTTCTTTTCCGTTGCTAATTTTAATTTTCTAATCGATATCGTGTTGGAGAAATTGTTCATTTTAATTGTTTTGTACTATTTTTATTATCTATCACACAATATTACATTACGCATATTATTATACACTGCTACAATGCAATGTTATCAGTACTTTTAAAAATACTTATCAGACGCGAGCGCAAACTTACCTCGAGATAATCACCGTTGCATTTATCATCTTGATTGATGAAACTAGTAATGATACTAGTTGAATTCTTGATATCCATACTATTGATAGTAAATCTAATATTTTTGCCCGGCAATGTAATCACAGTCCAATGGCATTCTTCAAATAATTGATAAGTTGCCGACTGCTGAGTTTTAAACGATTTCGATTGAATCGAGGTCATATTGAGAAATTCTGCGCAATCATCGGCTGGACTTGTTGTAAACAGCACCTAAAATTGCCTATTGTTATTACAGATTATCACCCCAATTTGATTAACAGTTAGCAAAGTAGATAACAGGAGAACCATCGGTGGTAATCGATTGTGGTAAAAAAATGCGGTACTTGTTACTATCAGTTTTGATAGATTTTTTTTTCAATAATACAATCACAAATGACATATTAAATACAATAGACAGTACTTTGGCCGTGAAACCTGCGAAATGCCTCAAGCTATCAGCATTAAAATTGACGACCATGGAATTGGATTCGGATTTAAATGTTGGTAAATGTTCAGTCAAGTTTTTGCAAACCAGAGCTATCCGTTTATCAGATTTAATCAAAGTACCATCGTAAACGGCAACGTTGTCGAAGTAGCAGCTGCAAAAATTTATGATAATAATTGATGAGATTGGATGATATGTAAAAACAAACATGGATTCGTTGAGAGTCTCATCTCGTGCTGAACTCGAGAACGAACTTCTCGAATCGTACAAGTACGCTCTTTTTTTGCGGCGCTTTAATGATGCAAGTGCAATTCATAGGCCCGAAATATAGCTCTCCATGCATCAGGGGCTTGAGTTCGGCGGGGTGTGTAATTATACCGCCGCATTCTGTTAATTACATTGGTTTCTTACATAATTACATGGTTAATTACATTCGGTTAATTACATTGGTTATTTTAACGAAAAATTAATTTTTCCTTGAAACTGACTATCTTCCGCGTCTAGCTCTTTTTAACCCGTTGAAAATTAAAAATGTATTTCACATTGAGAGCCTTATTAAAGTCTTAATAAAATTAAACATAAAGTACTTTTATCCGATTATACGTACATATTTTATACAAATTTTGTGTCAAACTTTTTGTATTGTTCCGTGATATATGTATGTATATAGATACATGTAGTCAGGTCGCTATCTTTATCAATTGTATCGATCATATGCAAATCCACGATAATTTCTTTTGTCTTGGCTCGACATATAATGAACGTTATACAAATGCAAATGACGAAACATAAGACGCGGACAACGAATTCTTATCATACCTCTCGTCCATGCCGCGCAGAAACTCAAGTATAATAACAGGAACCATCTCGATGTAAAAGCCATGCCAGTGGCGATTTGAATCTCGGAAAATTAAATATAATCCACTCAATATATCGGTTTACGGTCGTTATAAATTACATATGCTAAGCAAGATAGATTTGATGTAAAAAGCCATCGGAAAATCATGGCATTGAAAGAAAGATTATGCAAAAAATTATCGAAACATTTATCGTTTATATGTATATATATATATATATATATATATATATATCTTGTATGTATCGTAATAGTATTTATTTAAATTTATAACACTAGGATTTACTTTAATTTATTAGATTTTAATATGCATATTATTCGCGCAAATTGTAATATACATATACTGAATTACGTGTTTGTTATTTCAAAGATTAAATTTAAAAAATATTACATTGTTATAATTGTATTACAATCTAATACATTCGTATATTGTCTGTTCTGTTTCGGTTTTATATCATAACTTAAATTAAAACCAAATGCTTTAATATTAATATAAATAATATTATAAATTGACATATATGTGCATTGATAACACAAATGTTTTCTATTCTTAAGAAATAAATAAATAGAAATATTGCGAAATAAAAAAACAGTGTTGATTAATACATTACGAATAATATATTAATCAAGTTTGCTTTCTATTTCCTGATTATTTAATTTATTCATTTCTTAAGAATTATTTCTTGACAATCTTGATTAATATATTATTATATAATTACGCACGGACATAATTTTAATTAAAATTAATGAAAATTTAAATAATTCGGTTTAAAATATAAAAAAATGATAATATAACAGTCCTCCGTTTCGAAAATAATATATCTAGAAGAACACGCGTACGCAACCTATCGATATTCCTATCAGAAGCAAGCCAAAATTATGACAAAATTAATTATCTCTGCTAATTAATTAAAATTAATAAAAATGCAAATAATACTATTTAAAATATCAAATAATTATAATAGAACAGTCCTCCGTTGAGAGAATAAAATATCTGGAAAAAGGCGTATGCAACCTAACGATACTTTTATCAGAAGCGAGCCAAAACTAGAAAAAAATTAATTATCGCTGCTAATTAGTAAAATTAATAAAAATTGAAATAATACGACTTAAAAGATTAAATAATTATATAGAACTATAATAGAACACTTTTTCTTTGAGAGAATAAAATTTCTGGAAAAATGCGTATGCAATCTTTCGATACTCCTGAAATGCGCGCGCGACATGTGAGTCATTTGCGACTCGTGGCAATGCTGTGTTTTGGGTACTTGGCTTCTCATTCAGGATAAACCTTTAAGATAAACCTTAACTTTAAGGTTTATCCTTAAGGATTAACCATCCAGATACTGAGCCCTTCTGCTTTCACGATATTATACTTGTTTACTCCTTCCTTAAATCTTTAATTCTAAAAATTTTGCGCTAATGCTACTTTGAGGCTAAAAATGCTCTCGATACTTTGATGATTAAAATAGGTCCTTTTTAAATATAAGAGCTAAGGTAGCACGGTAGGTAATAAAACTTTAATAATAAACGAAAAGATATACGTTAAATCATGTAAAATATAATTTTATTTATTGAACACTGTAAAATAATTGTAATTTAACAATTGTGAAATAAGACATAAGATATAAGGTGCAATAAGATATTAATTATAATAAAAATATTTACATGTTTGGTATTTATTACATATAATATTTTAATAATATTTATAATATATATTTATATTATTTGTTCATTTTTTTTAAATTTACGTACGTGTGTAATTATTATAAAAATCATTACAATTCAGTTAATGTATATGGAGAAGATGAAACACACGCGCGTATAAAGATGGTAATTAACTACAAATAAATAATTTTTATATTTATTTTTGCTTATAAAATTTTTTCTTACTGCTCGCAAAAGGAGTTGCTTTAATAATAATAAAAGAGTTGTAATGTAAACACAGTACAATTAAATCAACAACAACCAAACATATCACGTAAATGTCAAAACAACACAGATTCTGACTCTTTACAAAGTTCACAAAGTTGATGAGAAAGTGAACAAAATAATGTTGGAAGTGGAATATTTTCAGGGCTTCCAAGTGGAATAAGTAAGCATTAATTTTGTTTATAAATTATTCGCATTAATTAAGAATTTTAATTTATTATTTACAGTCACCAAGAGAGATATTTATTTTCAAGAGCAGTTATTACAAATGATGAAAAAGGCTTATGAAAATAAAAAAAAAATAGACATTGAGTCAGAAGAAATCTTCGCAGTAATTATAAACAACATATTAATTATATAAATTATATACAATAAATAAATTATATACATATAATGTTTCATAATAATATATAATAAATAAAAAATAAAAAAATAAATATATAAATAAATGTATAGATATAAATTATATATAAGTAAATACAAAAATAATTAATATCTAATAAATTAATATTTGATATAAAAAAATATAAAGTACATATATAAAATATAAAGTACAAATATAAAATATAAAATACATAATAAGTACATAATTACAAAGTACAATTTTATTTTAAGTACCATTTATATATGTAATGTTTCATAATAATAATAAATAAAAAATAAAAAAATAAATATATAAATAAATATATAAATATAAATTATATATATATATATAAATACAAAAATAATTAATATCTAATAAATTAATATCTGATATAAAAAGATATATAAAATACATAATAAGAACATAATTATAAAGTACTAATTTATTTTCTTTTTGCAGTTATCAAATCATTATTTTAAGACGGCTGAAAATAAAGTAAAAATATTAAGTATACAAAAAACATTAATACACATTATATAAAATTAATTAATTAATATTATTAGTTTTGCTTCTAATTTTCTCAATATTAACAATTTTAGTAAGAAATAGTACCAAATTCAGGTTTTTATATATCAAAAAGAAAAAAAAACGTTTTTAGAAATGAAAACAAACTTGAATAAAGATTGGAAAATAATGGTGCGTAAAACGATATTAGATGTGTACAGTACTCTAGTATTGAAAAGTATTCTGCAAGGAAAAAGAACGAACAGACCAGCAATTGATCATACGTTATTCAAAGGATTTTGTATGGTAAATTATATGTATATATCTTCCTCTCTCTGCTTAAATCAATCAATCAATCTCTCTCTCTCTCTCCCTTCCTCCTCCCTCCCTCCATCCCCCTTCCCTCCCTCCTCCCTCCTCCCTCCCTCTCTCCCCCTTTCTTATTATCTATTTTGTAATAAAAATTATGTCCGTATGTATTTTAATTCATAAAATAAAATTGTGTCAGTACGTAATTTTAATTCCTAGAATTAAAATTATCTCCCTACATAATTTTAACTCATATACGTATGATTTATAGTAAATTAAAGTAAAAGGCTCTATATTATACTCAATTTGTAACGATAATAGATGCAATAATAAAAAATATTTGATATGTATTGTTTATTCTTATAAGTAATTTGCGATATCTGAATCTTTATTATTTAATTCTACATTATTATTATATTAAAATAATATTAAAAATTTAAGTTTAGTGCAATAAAAATGTATGTTATATCTATAATGTGTGTTAGGCGTTAATTTCGGCTATTTTTAATGGCTGTTTTTTATTTTTTTTTGAAAAAATAATTTTTCTATTAACGCTAATATAATAAATAAATTTACTTATCGATTGTTGCAACGTCACTGCCATTCTGTCAATTTCTTTGTCGAGGAGAAACTCATTCACATTTTATTTGAAAATATTTAATTTTTAAAGTGTCAATGACGCACATCAGTCATTAAACTGTAAACATATTTGATTCGAATTTCGACGCGATCTCTACTTATAAATGTTATAATTCGCACTATTCTCACGATATTTATCATCACTCCAAGTAGCAATTATGATTAAAAATAGATAATTACGCAACGGTTGCACGGAATTAACTTAACAAATCTGCTGAACGTTCGTATTACGATTCGTGATGTAATTATAATTCTTTTTTTAATATGCTTAACCCATTGTTACAACTACGGCTGCACAAGTTCTATTAACGAAATTATCGCACGTTTGCATTTCAATGCAATATTACTGCATCTATGCATAATAAAATAGTCATTCGACCCTTTTTCAGCATCCACGATACTACACGGTTACTTGCAAACAATATTTATTTTGATTCCTTTTTAAAAAAAGTCGAATATATCGCACGTATTGTTGCCGCTTTTCCGCGTATGTGATTGGTAATTTCTTCGAGTTTATCGTTCGTCAGCAGTTTGGAGACAGTTTGATGACACTTCGTACATCGTGAGCGGGGTTAGTAAATATCAATCACAGAACATTGATATTAACGTACGTATTATTTCTGAATTCATTAATTTTATATTATTTAAAATATATGCCTGCACCGAGGCAGAATTTTAATTGTTAGATGAAAAATTGTTGCAGAAATGAAAGAATGTGCCTGCACCGAGGCAGAATTTTAATTTTAAAATGCAAAATTTTTGCAGAAACCAATGAATATGCTTGCACCGAGGCTGAATTTTAATTTTAAGATGCAAAATTGTTGCAGAAACCAATGAATATGCTTGCACGAAGGCTGAATTTTAATTTTAAGATGCAAAATTGTTGCAGAAACCAATGAATATGCCTGCACTGAGGCAGAATTTTAATTGTAACATGAAAAATTGTTGTAGAAACGAATGAATATGCTTGCACCGAGGTTGAATTTTAATTTTAAGGTGCAAAATTGTTGCAGAAATTAATGAATATGCCTGCACCGAGGCAGAATTTTAATTCTAAGATGCAAAATTGTTGCAGGAATCAAAGAATATGCCTTCACCCCGGGGCATAATTTTAATTCTAATTAATAAAATTATTGCAGGATTGAAAGAATTTACATGCACCGAAGCATAATTTTAATACTTAAGATGCAAAATTATATCAGGAATCAAAGAATCTAAGAATTAAAATTATATATGCTTGCCAATCAGAAGGTATGCATGCACAGCAAGTACATTATTTTAATAAAAAAATTTCATAGAATTAAAATTGTGTCCGTACGTAATTTTTATTCATAGAAATAAAATTATGTACGGATTCTTAGCCGGTAGGGATCCGGCATATCTTTCGGTCCTTTTCAGGACTGAGGAAACCTATGCAAGGCTTTCCCTATGTAAGGAAAGAAAGGGTGCGGTGCGGGGTGCAGGGTGTAGTTGCAGGGTGCTAAGTGCTGGTATAAAGACGTGTATGTAAATATTAAATCACATTTTTAACTTAATAATTTATTGAATGTCGTACAACTTCAGTATATAAAAGTGCGCGCGTAGCGCGCGCCAGTGTTTTTCTAGTTGATATAAATATTTAAACATTTAACTTATACGTATTTTAATTCTACAAGTCATATTTCATATTCATATTTCAAGGTTTTACAGAATTATATATATGTACTTACTATATGATACATTAAATGTTTCTATATATAATAGGAATTGTAATTCTATTTTACCATCCACATTGATTTGACTTATCGCTCCTTATTTTGATGATAAAATTAATAAATTAATGCTGTTATTACTTAATAGAGCATCTTGTTTGTACACGAACAGAGCAAAATATTAAATTATGCTTAGAAAAATTTGTTAGTAACGTACCGATCATAGCTTTTCGATGTGTAGATGGCATTCGACGTTTTAAAAGTGCATAATTATTTATCGATCTTAACAATGCATAAGTATGCAAAACGTAAAATGTATAAAAAGTAAAGATGTTTGCAAGATATTTAATGTAATTATCATTACTTTTTTATTTCCTCAATCAAACATGTATTTTTCTCAAGCAAACATATATTTTATTGACAGTTACTTTGAAATATATTTTAAGACAATTTATTTGTAGAATATTCTAAATCAGGATGTCGTAAAACAAAAATGGTAGAGCAACTTATTATAGAGTTAGAAGCTATTATTTTGTGATAGAAGAAATTATATAATAAAGAAAATAATAATTTTGAATAATACGTATGTAATAATAATACTTTTCAAATTGCAACATCGTTATTTTTCTTCGCTACTTCTTCGCGTATTATCTTGGCCACTATAGACAGTCCCTGAAAAATGATAGAAAGTATTTTATTATAATTAATCTCTATACTTTAAAAGTATAATTTTGTATAATTGTATAATTTAATATTCGGCGTATATACAGGGTGTCCGGTAATAATCGCCGCACCTCTCGTGTACAGAGCTCTACCTGCACAAGAGAGATGCGATGATTATTATCGGACACACTGTATATATGAACACAGTTCTTATACGTGTGTATATATGTGTACGTATGCATGTGCGTTGTGACAGATAAATTTAAAATCAATAAATTTCAAATTTACCTTGTCCATTTTCTCCGGCGAGGAATAGCTAAAGCTGAATCTCAAATGATGATCGGGTTTTGAAGGATCACAGTTAAAAGCATTTCCAGGAACAGCGAAGACACCTTGGGGCACGAACTTGTTCATCACTAAATCCTGTGCATTATCTACAGCCATTAGCTTTATCCAAAGAAAGAGTCCACCCTGCGGCACGTACCACTCCGCCAAACCTAAGGTATGTATATTAGCTTTGCATGTGAATATGATAAAAAAATACTCTGAAAATCCAGATTTATTACAGAGTAAGAGATATACACAGGATATTCAAAAAATTATTTATTACGTATTAATCGACTCATTTGGAATCGAACTTTCTTAAATGAAAATATGGAAACATTTTGTAATACCGAACCAGCTTTTATATTTAATAATTAACGATGTAAAATAAAATCTCGTTGAAGTTATGGACACGCCTAAAATTCAGAGCTTGTTTTCTTTACGATGTATTTAAATATAATTTATTTTTCATTTTCGGATGAAAAGCGCGCAGTAATATACGAAGTATATCGCAAGTCATCCAGTGATCCAAGTAACGAAAAAAATCGCGGTACATACATTTATTAATAATTAATTTTAAGTTCAAGGGACACTGACATACAAACGTAGAATATTTTCCATTTATTTATTTTACGTTAAATTTTTCGCGACGATAACTACGATAATTGATTCCTTCGGCGCTCGTCCTCTGTGACGTATACGAGCTTCGTTTACATATGATTGTTGTCATTCATGCGGCTCAGAAATTCGGGCGGACAGGTAGCAGTGTCTCGTGTGTCGTCTCATTAATCGTTCGAAACGTGGTCGCGAGTGGATGCCAACGCTATTACGTCCTTATAGTTATGATAATCAATGATTATCAAGTCGCGTAGTTAATCAATTTCTGCAATTAACGACTCGTAAGCATATCGAAACAATTGTTACTTATCAAAGCAAGCATTTGGCGTGCGATTAATTTATTTAAAATAATAATAATATGTTGAGATTTTGCAGGAGAGATTGATATGTTCGAAATATTTTGCAGTTTTTAAATTTGAATATTTTAGGACAGTTCATTGCATCTCTCTCTCTCGCTTTTGATGGGCCATTGATTCGAGTCACGTGGTATCAAAATGAGATTTTTAATCGCCGATGATAAATAATCATTTTTAAATTTTTCCATTTTATTAATAAAATGTCGCAAGTACAGGGCGCATCAATTCTCACAATGAGTCACATGGCGTTGTGATGCATTTAATTAATAAGTACGGCCATAGATACGAAAAATAATCGGAGCAACCGCCCATTGTCAAGATAAGCAGTTTATAATGTAGTTAATTTATTATTTGTCATATATATAACATTAATTGCTTTGAGGCTATATTCCAATATTAAAAAAATGCCAGTACTGGAAATCTATAGTTCACGTTATGTATATTATAGATTTTCTATAGTGTATATCGGAACAATTTTTATTTTCATATTAGTAATTCATTTTACATTGTGCAATAAAATAGTGCACATAAAATATCCTATATGTTCTTTTATTTTAAATATATAATAAATTATTTACACAAAATTAATTAATGTATTTTTAAATAAGTAAATAAATATATATGTATATATGTAATATTTTTATAATTATTTATATAAAAATCTAATTGTTTTAATTATCATATTTTATATAAGTTGATAGTTAAAAATAATATTTGTATATAAATTATATAATTTTGTTTTATTAAATATTAAAAGATGAATCAAAAATTTAATTTACATGTAATTATAATTTTTTGAATTTTTAATTATTTTGGATATTGCTTTATATATATGTACATATTTGTGTTTCATACATCGACGTTGTGCGCATTGTATCGGTAGAGCTTGTTTAATACATGCAAATTTTAAATTTTTAATCAAAGAACGCTTTAAACTTCAACAAGATTTAAATTAAAGGAATTTTTAGCACACTAACAATAAGAGCTTTAAAGATAATAATTTAAAAAATTATCTTAATTTCTAAAATCTAATATTATGTTATCTTTTAATATCAGTTAATATCAAGTTTTTCTTTAATAGAATTTTAATTTGAAACAAATTACTAAAATAATATTAATAAGTTAATTATTAAAAAATATTAACGATTGGAAAATAGCAATAAATGATTCGTTAAAAAAAATTATTTCTATATTAGCCAAAGTAGCTATAATCATAAAAATATCCGATAGTTTGGAGCCAGTTTTGATATTTTAAAATGACTGATAAATATCTCTGATAAAATTCTATTTCAATCTCTATAATGAATTATTGGAACTAATTTTTGAAATACCAGTTAAGTGTTTCTCAACCATGGCTAGCATTATGTCACGTCGCTCTCGATAGAACTTTTGTATATCTTTGAAATGTTCCTCAAAATTCTGTGGTTCCCAAACTTCAAAGAGTTTGTACAGAAGCATCTGCAAAAGGTCGTTGTAAATCGATATAAATATACTCAACAAAATAACTTTATCCATAAATTTATATGTTAAAAACATTAAAAATAATATCAAGATTTAAGCATGTAACAATATTCAGTTACTGGCTACAATGGTTAATAATTCATCGAAAAGTAAAGTTGTAAAGTGCAAAGCAAGATATTCGTAATAAAAAATTTTCTTTTTGAAAACATGCCTAGTTATAAATAGTTATATATATATATAAATAAATATATTTATAATATAAATATAAATCATAAATTTATATATATACATATATATATATATATATATATATATATATATATATATATATAGGCAATTCCACGTTAAATCGGACAAGAAATGGTCTCGTATTTTTTATTTCGATCAAATCTTTTTCACGTGAAATATACATAAAATAAGGAGATACGTTTTTATCTGTAATATTTTTTTGTAGGAGTTATAAACAACAAAATTTTCGTGAAAAATGAAGAAGTTGTCAACTTAAAAAATTAATATCTCTGGTTATACTTGTAGAGATAATTTCGAAAATGCATTTTGAAGCTAAGGAGACAACCTTTTTAATTAAAATAGTTTAAGTTACAAGAAATAGCTAATTCCACTTGTCATAAATAATTGAAATATTTAATAACTTTTTTCACCAAAAAGTACACTTTTAAAATTTTTGAAATAATGCTATTTCATTTTCCACTTCATTCTGATAGTGTACATAATTTTTATTTTATAGAGAATCGATAGATTCTATTTTTTATATATTTCTAATAAATGAGACGCCACGTCGTGCTTGCGTGATACAATCAATATTATACAAATCATTATATTCAGCATTATAAATTATGTTATTCATACTGTATATTCTTCCTACAAGAGAATTAATTTCCGAAGAAATGGACGTGCTACGCTACTTGGTCGAGCCAGTGACGACGTGCTAATTACTCGTCGTAGTATTATTTACGGTCAAGTGATATAGATAAATAAAAAAGGGTAAATATTAAATGCCTTACTTGGGACAAAGATGACGTGTGTATGGTAGAATTGTCTAGATGCATGATCAGTTTTTGCACAACGTCTTTGTGAGCTGTGACAACCCCGACGCGAATCCCAGCGCTCATGATCTTGCTAAACGAATCCAATCTGATTACGCGACCGTCAGTGTCGAGGGAGAAAAACGACGTGGGCTGTTTATTTAAGAAGTGAACGAAGTAGTAAGGATCGTCCTCGACGATCAGAAAGTTGTACTTCTGCGCCAATTCGTACACTTTTCTTCGTCGGGTCTCCGACAAGACGGCGCCTGTAGGATTCGCTCCCGTCGGATTAACGAAAAGTAACTGAAAAATTCAGTAAACTATGCTTGTCTCTGATGAATAGAAACAATGTTCCAATGTTGGGACAGTGATAATTTTAATCACGCATCAGAAAAATAAGTAAAAGAATATTATAAGATAAAAGAAAGAAAATAATTTCGAGATTATCAATCGATAATTAATTATTAACAGTGATTTTTATCTTTCACAGATTCGTACGATTACATAAAATGTTATCAAAATACTTCGATAAATTCTATAAGCATATATTATTCGAGCAATTTGTAATTGATTTCTTCTGAGTGGAAATGTCGAAGCTTTCGAATTAGAAGTAAAAACGAGAAGTTTTTTTTGCGAATGAAGATTTAGGGATAAAAATTGAAGGGCAAAGATAAATAATTTACTTTCTCATTGTTCTATACGTGATTTCAAAAAGAGATATATCTTATTCGATATCGCCAATTTTCTGACTCACTTTTGGCATCGGTCTACCAGTCGCAAGTCTCTGCTCGCATTCTTTGGCAATCTCTTCGGGAATGATCCCATCGGCATCTTGATTGATCTGTATAATATCCGGTAACAGCGGTAGGAGCTGCGAGTTAAACAAAAAAAAATTTTTGAGTATTTATTTGAAAAATATACATGCGTCTGTTGCGAAAGAAAGGACAGATATCGGTCGAACTGACTAATAATTATATTCTTTGCACAATTATATTTGATGTAAAATTGAACTAGTTTGTTGAATACATTGTGTATTTTCTTATAATGTCAATTGCTTTATATTATAAATCAATTAATAAGTATCAGAGCAATATTGTCAAATCATAAATAATTTTGATAATCTTTCGAGATGGAAAACGGTAATGTATTGACAGTTTATTAATAATTAATTCGCAATACATTGAATAAAATGCACACATTTGGCAATTTATATTACCGAATTTTGTAATATAATTATTTTTTAATTTATTATATAATTTCATTTATAATTAAGAAATGTATTTTATAGCCACGAGGTGAGAATTAACCGGCGCCCGGTGCTCGTTTTTTTTAATATATCTATTTTGCATGATCGACTTTTCACCGACAAAATCCTCCCAATGGGTACACCTTGACGTTGGTGGGAGGGCTCAGTATCTGGAAGATTTATCTTGAAAGAGAATTTAAGTACCTAATACACAGGCCACGAATTGCAAATGGCTCATATGTATGTCGCGAGCGCATTTGACGCGTTGAGTTCATCCTAAATAGTGCGTCGGTTTTCATCGTGCTGGTTCGTCGCGTCTTTCCGCAATATCACGCGGTTTCGCATTTATAATTGTCACCGAGAGTTGTAATTCCGATGGCAATGGAATTGGATACATTGCTGGAATTGAAACAAGGCTGGACAATGATCAATGAGATGCTCCGACAAACGGTTCGACCCGAATCGAATAGAGTTCAGTCGATTGCCCGATAAGGGCAGGATGGGATTCTCGTCCTTTGATTCTCTCCCGTCTCTTATATACACCGTACACTAATGATATGGTGTCACCATATCATGTTTTCATGTGTATTCTATCGAACACCACGGTCTCCTATTTTCCTACACCTTGAAGACATAGATATATATGTTTCGCGCTTTGACAAACTGGTTAGGACAACTTAGCACGATTTTTGCGCGCGACGAGAAGGTGACACCCTATTTCCTAGATTGCCTAGATGATCAGAAATAGACATCTTTCTCCCTCTCATCGCGTCTATGATATAATGAACTGTGTATAAGCTAATTCGAGTTACTCTGAGATCTGAATATGCTCTGAGACAAGAGTCGAGATGAACATTCGCGTCGGCCGTATCCATCTTCTCTCGTTTCGGGGTTAATCCTTGCTCGAAGTTACCTCGACTTCAAGTATAATCTTTGCGCGAAACGGGATATTGCTTTGCGATCGCGAAATTCGGGAGTGTCGTGCGAAGTGTCACGCGCTCGAGTGCGGGAGTGCCGTGAAAAATGTCGCGCGTTCAATCTTATAGTGTCGCATAATGAACAGTGATTAACTATATTTTCGCGAGTGATCGCAACGAATTCTGACAACCTGAGAAGAGGAGGAGACATCGGAGGCGACGGCGGAGCAACCTTTGGTGAGTAATTTATTATTTATATATAATTTTTCATTAGTATATCGTGCGCGCGCGTTTATTCTCGTTTATTTGATTCGTTTTTTATATAATAACTTAAGTAAGAATAAGAGAAAAAGATTATTATATAAGATGATATCTTGTAAAGCATTTTTCGGAATTTATATAATTATTTTATTAAATATCTGTTTATTATTATACGTATAAAATATAAAATCGACGTGTGCTATAATAATTTTTTGAAATCAATTATTATTAATTGTTAATTATTTATTATTAATCATTATTAATTATTTATTTTGGGCTTTGCTATAATTTGAATCTCTATTTTTATGTTATACATCAATCTAGTCAACACCGCTGCTGTGCATCTACCGGTGAAAAACTTTTGTTTTATAAAGAACGCCAAGTACATATAAATTTTTTTTCGTTTCTTAAACTTCTATTTGTTACATACAAGTTTAGATACTTTTTTATGTACTTGGCGTGCGTTTCACTTTTGGTAGAAAAGTTTTTTTATTAAAACTTCTTCGTGATATTATTCTAAAACTACCAACCGCTCCGAGTGTTCCGGTATATGTTGGTGTTTGGAGCAAAATTGATTCATTTTCGTCGATCATCATTTCAAAGATCTTATTGCAAGCGTCCAGGGAACCGCTCGTGAATGCGACATCCCAATCGTTATGCATTGGTGTATGCCATGTTTTCTGGAATTCCTTCCATTTTTCCAATAGCGGCGTATAACTTGAGAAAGATACACATTTGGAGATATACAATCCAAATGCGTTAGAATGTGATTAACAAATTTAAAAAATGTTGATATATATATATTTATTGATAAAGTAATAAACATTTGTTCTCTTGTATGTTATATATTGAAAGTAATATAAAATTTATAATAATAATGATATATATTATTATACATAAATTTAAAGAACTTTTTATTAAAAACTAATAACACAAATATAAAATGTAAAACCTAATAATTTTAATTCATCTAAAATTTGGCTAATATATTAAAAAAAAAAAAAAACTATAATTTTGATCATAACACAATCCATTGATTCGTGAATTATACGCCGATCTCGTTGAATTTAAGTACATATTCTTATTTCCATTATAATTTTTTAATGTATTGCGATCTAACTGCGTGTTTAAAAATTATTGAAATCCAGCGACAAGCTCTTTTCGATAAATCTATAATAAGTTCGACTCTTTTTAGTATGCGAAAATATTAAATGAAATATCAGGTTAGAAAGTTGTCTAAATTAATTAGTCAGTTGTTTAAATTAATTATAGAAAAATTAATTTGACGTTTAATTAAATTCAGTCATTTATATAACTCGAAAATAATTCTATTTACTTATTAATATTACATTATTGTTATACACTAATTTATTAATATTACTCACCCTTGCGAAGATCCATATTGCAACGCTGTAGACAATTCATGCCTATTAAAATTTATTAAGTTATTCTGCTTGTATGTGATGGAAATATCTTCGACAGGATACGTAGCGACGTTTGGCATACCAGAAGCGAAATTTATAGAGTTTGGCTGCGACAGGTAGAGATCGTCTAAATTGAAATTTAAAACGTGATACAAACATTGACATTAGATTAATAGTCAAGAATATCTATGCATTTTTTATGAATTTCTATGCATTTTGTTAATTCTTTTTGGACAAATGAATAAACTTAATTAAGCAGGTATCTTTGCGCTCATAATTTTCGTTTATTACATATTTTTCCACTTATAGTCTAGATAATAGGTTAAATAAAAATTTTATCTGACAAATAAGATAAAAGGATTTAATGTAATGGAACCGTGTTTTTAATTCGCAAATATTAAATTTTTTATTTGATAGGTGTTTTTTATTTTTAAAAAATGATTATGGCCTAAACTTCAAATTATGGTTCAGAGAAAAAGTGTTTCATAATTATACATTTCATACATTTACATACGTTATGATTTGAAATTTTTATATTACAAATTTCTGAAATTACTAATAACTCATTAATTTATTACTAATAAGAAAACATGGAAATAATTCTCTTCAATTTTAACAACTTTTGGATACGTTGAATAGAATTCTTCTGAAAAGAAGAAACATGTATCTTTTCTTTAAGTGTTTTTTCGCTTTGGAATTAAAACTTGCACATTTTTTCTGTGTAAAAATTTTAAAATTTATAGAAATAATATAGAGCAAATCGTCTATATCATTATTTCTACAAATTTCATTATTATAAAATATATATTTCTAAAAATGCAAATATACGTGCATTATAAAGTGCATTAAATACCACAACAAATTTTAAGAACATGCTACATATGTTTTCAACGATATATTTTCTTAACATTAAGTATATCGAGTTTCAATTTTTTAATTCCCAAAGTACGAAAAAGCAATTATATAAAAAAAAATCTTTTATTTACACCTATTGTCTTACTTTTGCAATATATTCAAAGCCTATCGGAGGGGAAAACTTTTATATGTTTGCGTATAAGACTTTGAATAGGAAAATGGAAACACAAAAAATTATGAATGCAATGATAACTTACTCAACCGTCTGATTAAATTGTATTTTCGTCTATTGGTGATTTTAGCAAAGAATTCAGTATAATCCATGATGAGTTATATTATGCGCGGTGACTGTCACACAATTGCATTTACTCTCTCGCGAGATTTTCTCCGTTACGGATACTATCGCACATTGACGTCATTTTATGACGTACATATTACTTAAGAAGGTCTTATCATATCAGCTTACGATAAGACCAGCTATAAGTGCTACAGTTGCCAGCTACAAGTGTTTACAGTTTGAGAGACCTCATGATCTCATATTTTAAAATAAATAATATGAGCTAAACGCAGAGAGCTAAAATCAGACCATTTAACGTTAAATCGTGTTGTAAAATTGCGAAAAAGCTCCTGTATTTTGAAGGATGGCCAAGTATGGTCATGCCGCCAAGGCATTTTATCAAGAGATTATATGCGCCGCAAGGTAGACATTAAAATATTACAATATAATTTAATATTTAATATTTAATATAAATATTATATTTTTTTGTACAAATTATTTATTGAAATTAAGGACGTATTTTTAGATATTACTTAAATGGCGGTACCACGGATCGATTTTACGTTTTGATGGTTAAAGCCCTCCAGTTCTGGCTAAAATTACTCGGAGAATATTGATATTACCGACAACTTGGAATACCACTTGATATAAATATTTGAACATTTAACTTAAACGTAATTTAATTCTACAAGTCATAATCATATTTCAACGTTTTATAGAATTATATATATGCATCTACTATATGATACTAAATATGACATTAAATGTTTCTATAATAGAAATTGTATTTCTATGATTTCACCATCCACATTGATTTGACTTATCGCTCCTTATTTTGATGATAAAGTTTTTAAATTAATGCTGTTATTACTTAATAGAGCATCTCGTTTGTACGCGAACGGAGCAAAATATTAAACCATGCTTAGAAAAATTTGTTAGTAACTTACCGATCATAGTTTCTCGATGTGTAGATGGCATTCGACGTTTTAAAAGTGCATAATTATTTATCGATCTTAACAATGCATAAGTATACAAAACGTAAAATGTATAAAAAGTAAAGATGTTTGCGAGATATTTAATGTAATTATCATTATTTTTTTCATTTCCACAATCAAACATGTATTTCTCTCAAGCAAACATATATTTTATTGACAGTTACTTTGAAATATATTTTAATACAATTTATTTGTAGAATATTCTAAATCAGGATGTCGTAAAACAAAAATGGTAGAGCAACTTATTATAGAGTTAGAAGCTATTATTTTGTGATAGAAGAAATTATATAATAAAGAAAATAATAATTTTGAATAATACGTATGTAATAATAATACTTTTCATATTGCAACATCGTTATTTTTCTTCGCTACTTCTTCGCGTATTATCTTGGCCACTATAGACAGTCCCTGAAAAATGATAGAAAGTATTTTATTATAATTAATCTCTATACTTTAAAAAGTATAATTTTGTATAATTGTATAATTTAATATTCGGCGTATATACAGGATGTCCGGTAATAACCGCACCTCTCGTGTACAGGTAGAGCTTTACCTGCATATGTGACACCCTGTATATGTGAACATAGTTCTTACATGTGTACGTATAAATATACGTTGTTCAGATAAAATTAGAATCAATAAATACTAAATTTACCTTGTCCATTTCCTCCGGCGAGGAATAGCTAAAGCTGAATCTCAAGTGATGATCGGGTTTTGAAGGATCACAGTTGAATTTCCAGGAACAGCGAAGACACCTTGGGGCACAACTTGTTCATCACTAAATCCAGTGCATTATCTACAGCCATTAGCTTTATCCAAAGAAGAGTCCACCCTGCGGCACGTACCACTCCGTCAAACCTAAAGTATGTATATTACCTTTGCATGTGAATATTATTATAAAAATACGTCGAAAATCCAGATTTTTTATAGAGTAAGATATACACAGGATATTCAAAAAATTACTTATTACGTATTAATCGACTCATTTGGAATCGAACTTTCTTAAATGAAAATATGGAAATTTTTTTTAATACCGAACCAGTTTCTATATTTAATAATTAACGATGTAAATAATAACGATATAATAAAATCTCGTTGAAGTTATCGACACGCCTAAAATTCAGAGCTTGTTTTCTTTAAGATGTATTTAAATATAATTTATTCATCATTTTCGGATGAAAAGCGCGCAGTAATATACGAAGTATATCGCATTCATCGAATGATCCAAGTAACGAAAAAGGTCGCGGTACGTTATATTCTATATAACGTTATATTCTATATATACGTTTATTAATAATTAATTTTAAGTCATTTTAAGTTCACCGACATGCAAACACAGAATATTTTGCATTTATTTATTCTACGTTAAATATTTAGTGACGACAATTATGGTAATTGATTCGTTCGGTGCTCGTTCTCCGTGACGTATCGCGCTTTATTTACGTACGATTGTTATCATTCATGTGTCTCAGAGATTCGAGCGGACAGGTAGCAGTGTTTCGTGTGTCATCTCATTATCGTTCGGAACGTAATCGCGAGTGGATGCCAACGCTATTACGTCCATATAGTTATAATAATCAACGATTATCAATTCGCGTAATTAATCAATTTCTGTAATTAACGACTCGTAAGCATATCGAAACGACGGTTATTTATCAAAGAAAGCATTTCGCGCGCGATCTATTTATTTAAGATAGTAGATAATAATATGTTGAGATTTTGCAGGAGAGATTAATATGTTCGAAATATTTTGTAGTTTTTAAATTTGAATATTTTAGGACAGTCCATTGCATCTCTCTCTCGCTTTTAATAGGCCCCATTGATTCGAGTCACGTGGTATCAAAATGAGATTTTTAATCGCCGATGATAAATAATCATTTTTAAATTTTTCCATATTATTGATAAAATGTCGCAAGTACAGGGCGCATCAATTCTCACAATGAGTCACATGGCGTTGTGATGCATTTAATTAATAAGTACGGCCATAAATACGAAAAATAATCGGAGCAATCGCCCGTTGTCAAGGTAAGCAGTTTATAATGTAATTGATTTATTATTTGTTATTTATAACATTTTCAACATTAATTGCTTTTAGGCTATATATTTGAATATAAAAAATATGCCAGTACTGGAAATTTATAGTTCACGTTATGTATATTATATGTATATTTTCTATAGTGTATATCGGAACATAGCTTTTATATTTTCATGTTAGTAATCCATTTTACATTGTGCAATAAAATAGTGCACATAAAATATCCTATATTTTCTTTTATTTATAAATATGTAATAAAATATTTACAAAAAAGTAATTAATATATTTTAAAATAAGTAAATAAATATATATGTATATATGTAATATTTTTATAATTATTTATATAAAAATCTTTTTTTATTTATATTATTTTATATAAGTTTATAGTTAAAAAAATCTTTGGACTTGAATTATATAATTATGTTTTATTAAATATTAAAGGTTGAATCAAATATTTAGTTTATATGCAATAATAATTTTTAAAATTTTTAATTATTTGGGCACTGCTTTATATATATATGTACATATTTGAGTTTTATACATCAACGTTGTGCGCATTGTATCTGTAGGGCTTGTTTAATACATGCAAATTTTAAATTTTCGACCAAAGAACGCTTTAAACTTGAACAAGATTTAAATTAAAGGATTCTTTAGCAAACTAAACTTTAAAGAAATAATAATTTATAAAATTATCTTAATTTCTAAAATCCAAAATTACCTTATTTTTTAATATCAGTTAATATCAAGTTTTTTAAAATAGAATTTTAATTTATCATAAATTACTAAAATAATAATAATAAGTTAATTATTAAAAAATATTAACGATTGGAAAATAGCAATAAATGATTCGATAAAAGAAATTATTTCCATATTAGCTAGGATCATAAAAATATTTGATAGCTTGGAGCCAGATTTGATATTTTAAAATGACTGATAAATATTTCTGATAAAGTTCTATTTCAATCTGTAATAATGAATTATTGGAATTAATTTTTGAAATACCAGTTAAATGTTTCTCAACCATGGCTAGCATTATATCACGTCGCTCTTGATAGAATTTTTGTATATCTTTGAAATGTTCCTCGAATTTCTGCGGTTCTCAAATTTTGAAAAGTTTGTATAGAAGCATCTGCGGAGGTCTTTATAAATCAACATGACATATACTAAACAAAATAAGTTTATCCATAAATTTTTATGTTTAAAATACTAAGAATAATATCAAAGTTTAAGCATGTAACAATATTCAGTTACTGGCTACAATGGTTAATAATTCATCGAAAAGTTAAGTTGTAAAATGCAAAGCAAGATAATCGTAATAAAAAATTTTCTTTTTGAAAACACACATTCCCAGTTATAAATATTTATATATATATAAATATATATATTTATATTATATTATATATTTATATACTATATTTATATTATAAATATAAATTATATATAAATAAATAAATATATAAATATATATATATATATATATATATATGTGTATATAGGCAATTTCACGTCAAATCGGACAAGAAATGGCTCGTATTTTTTAAATCGATCTAATCTTTTTTCACGTTAAATATACATAAAATAAGGAGATATGCATTTTTTTATTTGTCCGTAATATTTTTTTTGCAGAAGTTATAAACAACAAAATTTTCGTGAAAAATGAAAAAATTGTCAACTTTAAAAATTAATATCTCTAGTTACACTTGTAGACATATTTTCGAAAATGCATTTTAAAGCTAAGGACACAACCTTTTTAATAAAAATAGTTTAAATTACAAGAAATTGCTAATTCCAATTGTCATAAATAATTAGAATATTTTTAATAATTTTTTCACCAAAAAATACACTTTTTACAATTTTTGAAACAATGCTATTTTATTTTCCACTTTATTCTGAAAGTGTACATATTTTTTATTTTAAGGAGAATCGATAAATTTGTATATTTTCTCTATTATTTGTATATTTTTAATAAATGAGACGCCACGTCGTGCTCGCGTCATACAATCAATATTATACAAATCATTATATTCAGCATTATAAATTATGTCATTCGTACTGTATATTCTTCCTACAATAGAACTACTTTCCGAAGAAATGGACACGCTACGTTACTAGGTCTGGCCAGTGACGCGCTACGTCACTTCGTCTGGTCAGTGATTCGCTACGCTACTTGGTCGAGCACGGCGCGGCATCTTATTTATTAAAAATAAATAAAAAATAGAATCTATCAATTCTCCATAAAATAAAAAATAAGTACATTTTCAGAATGATGTGGAGAATGAAATAGTATTATTTCAAAAATTTAAAAAATTGTACCTTTGGTGGAAAAATTTATTAAACATTTCAATTATTTATAGCAATTAGAATTAACAGTTTATTGTAACTTAAACTATTTTTATAAAAAAGATTGTCTGCTTAGCTTTAAAATGTATTTTCGAAAATATCTCTATTAATTTTTACAGTTGACAACTTGTTCATTTTTCACGAAAATTTTGTTGTTTATAACTTCTGCAAAAAAATATTTCAGACAAATGAAAAAATACGTATCTCCTTATCTTATATATATTTCACGTGAAAAAAGACTCGTCCGATTTGAAAAATATGAGGTCAAGAAAGATCGATTTTCGTCCGATTTGACGTCAATTACTCATATATATATATATATATATATATATATATATATATATATATATATGTATATAATGAATTACTCGTCGTAGTATTATTTACGGTCAAGTAATACAGATAAGTAAAAAAGGATAAATATTAAAAGCCTTACTTGGGATAAAGATGATGTGTGTACGGTAGAATTGTCTATATGCATGATTAGTTTTTTCACAATGTCTCTGTGGACTGTAACAACCCCGACGCGAATCCCAGGGCTCATAATCTTGCTAAACGAATCCAATCTGATTACACGGCCGTCAGTGTCGAGGGAGAAAAACGACGTGGGCTGTTTATCTAAGAAGTGAATGAAGTAGTAAGGATCGGCCTCGACGATCAGAAAGTTGTACTTCTGCGCCAATTCGTACACTTTTTTTCGTCGGGTCTCCGACAAGACGGCGCCTGTAGGATTCGCTCCCGTCGGATTAACGAAAAGTAACTGAAAGATTCAGTAAACTATGCTTGTCTCTGATGAATAGAAACAATGTTCCAATGTTGGGACAGTGATAATTTTAATCACGCATAGAAAAATAAGTAAAAGAATATTATAAGATAAAAGAAAGAAAATAATTTCGAGATTAACAATCGATAATTAACTATTAACAGTGATTTTTATCTTTCACAAATTCGTACGATTACGTAAAATGTTATCAAAGTACTTCGATAAATTCTATAAGCATATATTATTCGAGCAATTTGTAATTAATCTCTTCTCAATGGAAATGTCGAAGCTTTTGAATTAGATGTAAAAACGAGAAGTTTTTCGCGAATAAAGATTTAGGGATAAAAATTGAAGGGCAAAGATAAATAATTTACTTTCTCATTGTTCTATACGTGATTTCAAAAAGAGATATATCTTATTCGATATCGCCAATTTTCTGACTCACTTTTGGCATCGGTCTACAGTCGCAAGTCTTTGCTCGCATTCCTTGGCAATCTCTTCGGGAATAATCCCATCGACATCTTGATTGATCTGTATAATATCCGGTAATAGTGGTAACAGCTGCGAGTTAAAAAAAACAAGAAATTTTTGAGAATTTGTCTGAAAAATACATGCGTCTGATGTGAAAGAAAGGACAGATATCGGTAGAATTGACTAATAATTATATTTTTTACACAATTATATTTGATGTAAAATTGCACTAGTTTGTTGAATACATTGTGTATTTTCTTATAATGTTAATTGCTTTACATTATAATTCAATTAATAAGTATCAGAGCAAGATTGTCAAATCATAAATAATTTTGTTAATTTTTCGAGATGGAAAATGATAATGTATTGACCGTTTATTAATAATTAATTTGCAATACATTAAATAAAATGATTTTTAAGAGAAAAAGATTTTTATATAAATGTATATGATATCTTATAAATCATGATAGCTTTTTTTCGGAATTAATATAATTATTTTATTAAAAATCTGTTTATTATTATATCCATCGAATCTAAAAATCGACGCGTGCTATAATACTTTTATAAAATTAATTATTATTAATTATTAAATATATATTATTATTTATGATTAAATAATTATTTATCTGATTGAAGATTGGAGTGTTCAAGCAGCAAAAATTAAAAATTAGCTAATATAAATAATTAATATAAATAATTATTAATCTCGATTATTTCAAGCCGTAATTATGTCAGGGAGACATAATCTCTATTATTTCAAGCCATAATTATGTCAGGGAAACAGAATCTCGATTATTTCAAGCCGTAATTATGTCAAGGAAACAGAATCTCGATTATTTCAAACCGTAATTATGTCTGGGAGGCAGAATCTCGATAATTTCAAGCCGTAATTATGTCAGAGAGACAGAATCTCGATTATTTCAAGCTGTGATTATGTCAGGGAGACAGAATCAATTATTTCAAGCTGTGATTATGTCAGGGAGACAGAATCTCGATTATTTCAAGCCGTGATTATGTCAGGGAGACCGAAAATCGATTATTTCTCTTGCACATTATGTCAGGGAAAGAGAGTAACGTTTAATTCACGCTGCATATCCCTGCATATTATATCAGGGAGATCGAAAATCGAGTAATTCCCTTGCATATTTTGTCAGGGAGAGAGAATAACGTTTAATTCACGCTGCATATCATTGCATATTATGTCAGAGAGACTGGAAATTGATTATTTCTATTGCATATTATGTCAGGGAGAGAGAATAACGCATAATTAACACTGCATATCCTTGCATATTATGTCAGAGAGACTGGAAATTGATTATTTCTATTGCATATTATGTCAGGGAGAGAGAATAACGCATAATTAACACTGCATATCCTTGCATATTATGTCAAAAAGACCGGAAATGGATTACTTCTCTTGTATATTTTGTCAGGGAGAGATAATAACGCCTAATTCACGCTGCATATCCTTGCATATTATGTCAGAGAGACCGGAAATGGATTACTTCTCTTGTATATTTTGTCAGGGAGAGAGAATAACGCCTAATTCACGCTGCATATCCTTGCATGTTATGTCAGGAAGACCGAAAATCGAGTAATTCCCTTGCATATTTTGTCAGGTAGAGAGAATAACGTTTAATTCATGCTGCATATCCTTGCATATTATGTCATAGAGACCGAAAATCGGGTAATTCACTTGCATATTTTGTAAGGGAGAGAGAATAACGTTTAATTCACGCTCCATATCCTTGCATATTATGTCAGAGAAACCGGAAATTGATTATTTCTTATGCATATTTTGTCAGGGAGAGAGAATAACGTTTAATTCGCGCTGCATATTCTTGCATATTATGTCAGGTAAAGAGAATAACGTTTAATTCACGCTGCGTATCCCTGCATATTATGTCAGGGAGATCGAAAATCGAGTAATTCCCTTGCATATTTTGTCAGGGAGAGAGAATAACATTTATTTCACGCTGCATATCGCTGCATATCCTTGCATATTATGTCAGGGAGACCGAAAATCAATTATTTCGGTCTCCCTGGCTCAATTTCGATCCTAATTAATAGAGATTCGGTCTCCATGGCTTAATTTCGATTTAAATTAATAGAGATTCGGTATCCAACACCCTTCCGGGCATTGTTCTTAACAAATTAATTTCTTCTATTGTAAACGATCCCAAGGCTTGCGATGATACTTGCATTTTTTGGCATCAAACGCAGAGTCGACTATAAATTTTTAACGGATATTCAAGCGCCTATGCTGAAATATCGTGAGTTACGGACCTTTTCCGGACATTGTTTCTTAACAAATTAATTTTTTCTCATTGTAAACAATCTTAAAGCTTGCGATGATACTTGCATTTTTTGGCACCAAACGCAGAGACGACTGTTATAAATTATTAAACGGTTGTTCAGGCGCGTATTTGCCAAAATATTGTGATTTACGGATCTGTTCCGAATATTGTTTCTTAACAAATTATTTTTTTTCTATTGTAAAAGATCCTGAAGCATGCGATGATACTTGCATTTTTTAGCACCAAACACAGAGACGAACGGGATGAATATTTAAATGAGTATAAACCCGAATATTCAAAAATATCTTGATAAACGGAACAGTTCCGGCCCTTGCATTTCAACAAATTAATTTTTTCCTATTGCAGAAGATCACAAGGCCTGCCACCAGATTCGCAAATTTTGGCACCAAACGCAGAGACGAACGGGATGAATTTTTAAATGAGTTAATACGCGCATATTTCAATGCATCTTGATAAACGGAAGTGTTACGGGCCTTGAGTTTCGACAAAGTAATTTTTTCCTATCGCAGGAGATCATAAAGGATGCCACCATGTTTGCAAATTTTGGCACAAAACGCAGATACAAACGCGATGAATATTTAAATGAGTTTAAATCCGAATATTCGGAGATATCTTAATAAACGGAAGTGTTCCGGGCATTGCCTCTCGACAAAGTAACTTTTTCCTATCGCAGGAGATCATAGAGAATGCCACCACGTTTACAAATTTTGGAACAAAACGCAGAGACGAACGCGATGAACATTTCAATGAGTTTAAACCCGAATATTCAGAAATATTTCTATAAACGAAAGTGTTCCGGGCCTTGCTTCTCGACAAAGTAATTTTTTCCTATCGCAGGAGATCATAAAGAATGCCACCACGTTTGCAAATTTTGGCAAAAAACACAGAGACCAACGCGATGAATATTTAAATGAGTTTAAACCCGAATATCCAGAAATATCTTAATAAACCGAAGTGTTCCGGGCGTTGCTTCTCGACAAAGTAATTTTTTCCTATCGCAGGAGATCATAAAAAATGCCACCACGTTTGCAAATTTTGGAACAAAACGCAGAGACGAACGCGATGAATATTTAAATAAGTTTAAACCCAAATATTCAGAAATATTTCTATAAACGGAAGTGTTCCGGGCGTTGCTTCTCGACAAAGTAATTTTTTCCTATCGCAGGATATCATAAAGGATGCCACCACGTTTGCAAATTTTGGCACAAAACGCAGAGACAAACGCGATAAATATTTAAATGAGTTTAAACCCGAATATTCGGAAATATCTTAATAAACGGAAGTGTTCCGGGCATTGCTTCTCGACAAAGTAATTTTTTCCTATCGCAGGAGATCATAAAGGATGCCACCACGTTTTCAAATTTTGGAACAAAACGTAGAAACGAACGGGATGAATTTTTAAATGAGATTAAACGCGCATATTCCAAAACATCTTGATAAACGGAAGTGTTCCGGGCATTGCTTCCGGACAAATTACTTTTTTCCTATCACAGGAGATCACAAGGCATGCCACCACACTCGCAAATTTTGGCACCAAACGCAGAGACGAACGGGATGAATTTTTGTATGAGTTTAAACGCGCATATTCCAAAACATCTTGATAAACGGAAGTGTTCCGGGCATTGCTTATTAACAAATTAATTTTTTTCTATTAAGTAAATGATCCCAACGCATGCGATGAAACTTGCATTTTTTGGCACCAAACGCAGAGACGACTGTGATAAATTTTTAAAGGGGTATTCAAACGTCTATGCAGAAATATCGTGATTTACGGATCTGTTCCGGGCATTGTTTTTTAACAAATTAATTTTTTTCTGTTGTAAATGTTCATAAGGCATGCGATGATACTTGCACTTTTTGGCACCAAACGCAGAGACGACTGTGTCAAATTTTTAAACGGTTATTTTGTTGCATATGCAAAAATATCGTGATAAACGGAACTTTTCCGGCCATGTTTTTTAACAAATTTTTTTTTATATTGTAAATGATCCCAAGGCATGCGAACATACTCGTATTTTTTGGCACCAAACGCAGAGACGAGTGTGGTGAATTTTAAATGTATATATGTATCGAAATTTTGATTTTTTTTAATTGTTTTATTTTTTTATCTCAAAAATATTTTTTTTATTTTAAATTTATTATTTTGGATGTGAATATAATCTTTTCTTATAAGTCTGCTTGTTATTAGCGAATTTTAAATTGTCCATGAACTCCATGAACGCTCCAAATTTCAACGTAATTATTTTTGGTTTTGCTATAATTTGAATCTTTTATATTTCTATGTTATAGATTAACGTAGTCAATTCTGCATCGACTGGTTTTGCTATAATTTGAATCTTTTCTATTTCTATGTTATAGATTAACGTAGTCACTCTGCATCGACTGGTGCGTGAAAAACTTTTGTTTTATAAAGAATGCCAAATACATGTATGTCTTAATTTTTTTTGTTTCTTAAACTTCTATTTGTTACATACAAGTTTAGGTGCTTTTTTATGTACTTGGCGTGCGTTTCACTATTTGGTAGAAAAGTTTTTTTATTAAAACTTGTTACTTTTTCGTGATATTATTTTAAAACTACCAACCGCTCCGAGATTGTTCCGGGATATGTTGGTGTTTGGAACAAAACTGATTCATTTTCGTCGATCATCATTTTAAAGATCTTATTGCAAGCGTCCAGAGAACCGCTCGTGAATGCGACATCCCAATCGTTATGCATTGGTGTATGCCATGTTTTCTGAAATTCCTTCCATTTTTTCAATAGCGGCGGATAACTTGAGAAAAGTACACATGTGGAGATACACAATTCAGATGCGTTAGAATATGATTAACAAATTTAAAAAAATGTTGATATACATATATGTATATTTATTGATAAAGTAATAAACATTTGTTCTTATGTATGTTATATATTGAAAGTAATAAAAAATTTATTATAATAATAATATATATTATTACATAAATTTGAAAAATTTTTTATTAAAAACTAATAACACAAATATAAAATGTAAGGACCTAATAAGTTTAATTTATCTACAATTTGGCTAATATATTTAAGAAAAACTATAATTTTAATCATAACACAATCCATTGATTCGTGAATTATACGCCAATCTCGCTGAATTTAAATACATATTCCTATTTCTATTATAATTTTCTAATGTATGCGATCTAATTGCGTGTAGTTTAAAAATTATTGAAATCATACGACAAATATAGCACTTTTCGAAAAATTTATAGTAAGTTCGACTTTTTCTTAGAATGCGAAGATATTGAACGAAATATCAGGTTAGAGTGTTTAAATTAATTACAAAAAAATTAATTTGACGTTTAATTAAAATCAGTCACTTATATAGCTCGAAAATAATTCTATTTACTTATTAATATTACATTATTGTTATGTATTAATCTATTAATATTACTCACCCTTGCGAAGGTCCAAATTGCAACGCTGTAGACAATTCATGCCTATTAAAATTTATTAAGTTATTCTGCTTGTATGTCATGGAAATATCTTCGACAGGATACGTAGCGACATTTGGCATACCAGAAGCGAAATTTATACAGTTTGACTGCGACAGGTAGAGATCGTCTAAATTGAAATTTAAAACGTGATACAAACATTGACATTAGATTAATAATCAAGAATATCTATGCATTTTTTATGAATTTCTATGCATTTTGTTAATTCTGTTTGGACAAATGAACAAACTTAATTAAGCAGGTATCTTTGCGCTCATAATTTTTGTTTATTATATATTTTTCCATTTATAGTGTAGATAATAGATTAAATAAAAATTTTATCCAACAAATAAGATAAAAGGATTTAATGTAATGGAACCGTGTTTTTAATTCGTAAATATTAGATTTTTTATTTGATAAGTGTTTTTATTTTTAAAAAATGGTTATGACCAAAACGTCAAATTATGCTTCCGAAAAAAAGTATTTCATAACTATACATTTACATATGTTATGATTTAAAATTTCTATATTACAAATTTCTGAAATTACTAATAAGTCATTAATTTATTACTTATAAGAAAACATATGGAAATAATTCTCTTCAATTTTAACAGGCTTTGGATATGTTAAATAGAATTCTTCTGGAAATAAGAGACATGTATATTTTCTTTAAGTGTTTTCTCGTGCGTTTTGCGATTAAAACTTGCATATTTTTATTTGTGTAAAAATTTTGAAATTTATAATAATAATATAGCATATCTCTCTCTCTCTCTCGTCTCTATCATTATTTTTATAAATTTCATTATTATAAAAAATTTCTGAAAAATGCAAATATACGTGCATTAAATACCACAACAAATTTTTTACATGTTATTACATGTGTCAACGATATGTTTATTTAACATTAAGTATATCGAGTTTTAATTTTTTAATTACCAAAGTACAGGAAGTAAGAGGAAGCAATTATATAAAAAAATAAGTGTCTTTTATTTACACTTATTGTCTTACTTTTGCAATATATTTAAAGCCTATTAAAATCGGAGGGGATCACTTTTATATATTTGCATATAAGACTTTGAATAGGGAAATGGAAACACAAAAAATTATGAAAATATGAAAATATAAAAAATTATGAATGCAATGATAACTTACTCAACCGTCTAATTAAATTGTATCTTCGTCTATTGGTGATTTTAGAAAAGAATTTAGTGTAATCCATGATGAGTTATATCACGCGCGGTGACTGTCACACAATTGCATTTACTCTCTCGCCGAGATTTTCTCCGTTACGAATACTATCGCACACTGACGTGATTTAATGTACATATTACTTAAGAAGTCATATCAGCTTACGATAAGACCAGCTATATATACAAGTGTTTACTGCCTGAGAGACCTCATGACTTCATACTTTAAAATCATGATATGAGCTAAACGCAGAGAGCTAAAATCATATCATTTAATGTTAAATCGCATTGTAAAGTTGCGAAACAAAACTCCTGTATTTTGAAGGATGGCCAAATATATGATCATGCCGCCCAGGCATTTTATCAAGAGATTATATGCACTGCAAGGTAGACATTAAAAGAATATTACAATATTATTTAATATTTAATATTAATATTATATATTTAATATTTAATGTTGTCCAATTTCCTGTTATTCCTTAAAAGTACTTATAAATAATTAGAAATTTAAAAAATAGTCAGAGTGTAAATTTGAAAAATTTATTCTGAAATAAACTTGTCTGTTATTAAAATGTTTACGGACGAAAATCTCGAATTCTTGTTCCTTGCAGCGGAACAATCTCGATATACTCGTATCTCTCGTGAAATACAACACAAAACATATCGTATTTATATCGGTCTATCTCAACAAACGTTCTTTTCTGGGATATAATTGAATGAAATATTTAGTTGTTTATAATATTGTTTATATAAAACGTGACATTTTGAAATATAAGAATTAAAATAATAATGCGGTATTAGTCATTGAATAATTAATTAAAAATAAATATTAAAAAGATTTTATTAACTTCTCTATTTTTTAAAACCGATCAAGTTCTAGTGAAATTTTTGCTTCTCATTCGCTGTTAAACGGTTATCGATGGGATGGTGCTAAAGGGACAATAGAAATTTTGAAATATACTCGTAACATTTATTCTCCAATTTATTAACATCTTGTAAGTGTATGTGTGTATGCGTATATGTGTATATACCTGTTTGTGTGGACGTAACCACGTGTATTTGTAAGCGTGTGTGTCACTATTTCCATCGCCTTTGCTGGTTTTTTTTTCTTTAACACTTCGGATAACATTTTGAACTTATTGTATTACACTGCCCGATAAACGCTCTATTCGATATCGATCGATCGATCGCGCGCTGATCGGCAGTCGGGTGGATTTTCGATCGATCTCGGGTAAAAAAAGAGCCATCGACGTCGAACAGAACGTTCGGCTTTCGGGTTTTTTTTTTTATTCCGGCGACCGACAAAACGGGTTAGCGTTGTCTTGTCGAACATAAATTCACCATCATGTTGATTCTATCTGTTTCCCTAATTGTTCTTTGCAACTGGCTCGATCGAGTGACGTTCGATCCGATAATAACAGATAACATTCCAACGAAAGAAAAAAATGAGAGACGTCAAAGTTCATATATTCTTCCAACAAATTACTAACATAGTCTTACGCACAGTAGAAAGTATGACAGAGCTAAGATAAAAATATCGCGAAAGAGAAAGATAAAAATGTTTTGATTTAAATAAATTATATCGATATTTGATAGAATTTTATTAGTCATATGATTTTCCAATTTCTATTTTTAGTTGTAAGACATCGACAATTCTCACGTATTGTGCATCATATTTTTAACTTTTTTATAATACCTGACAATAATATATATATATATATATATATATATATATATATATATACATACATATCCTTCTATAAATCCTATAAATTACCGTGTGTTGTGGCAGTTAACACATTACGCGTCGATTGCTTTACCAACGCGGTTAAGTTTTCTTTTAGTTAACTCTATCACTTTCCTATTAATATACATATACATATAAATATACACATGTATATGTTTCTACTACACCCTTAAAAAATATCTTTTTGGGAAAATATATCTTGCAAATACTTACAGTTGTATCTCTTATTGGAATAATAATTGTTAAGTATTTTTTCGAGTGAAAGTGAGAGAGTTATATTTTTAATTTTAGAATATTTTGTATTTGTTTTTTTTTTAAGAGAGCTTAATATATATATTTTATATATTTTTTTATTTATTGAGATATATGTTAGACAATATACGTTTAAACATTTTTTTTTACACAAAAATAGGCCCCTGTAGTCATATTAAAATACATAGATGCAAACACACAAATGCACGGTTATGTTGCAATTTAAGTCTCTCGAAATAGAAAAATTAAATCTTATTATTATATATAATAAATTATTCCTAATTTTTCGAAAATTATTAATTTGTCGAAATTATTACCTCTACACTAGTTTTAAACAATAAAATTGCGCACAATATTTTTCAAGTTTTAATATAATGTATTTAAAACGTTATATTAAAATACGTAATATATTAAATTACGTCTTTTGCTTTAATCTTTCTCGATCTATTCTTGTGTAGGAAAAGTAATTGAATTAAATTTTATATTTGTCATGTAATTAAATATTTAATATTGTGTTATTTTGTCACGTAATTAAAATACATACTTCGTGCTTTTAAAAATTATGAAAAATTTTTCTAAATATAATTTTAAATGAAATAGCGCGGTTGAAACATAATACAGCGTTTGTGTCTACTTTCGAAGTCGTCACTCGTGCCAAATTCTACCGAACACAACGTCATCCCGTCGTGTCGATCGACGGAATATATATCTCTGTACCGTTTTTGAGGCCGTTGCTGTACGCTGGTTTTTCGTTATCATTTGTCTCGCGTTTTTCTCGCACCCCCGCCAAGCTCACGTCACGTTTTCTCGCAACTAATACGGTGGTGGTTCGCAATGGAACTATTTACAAAACGGAACACTTAACGACTGCGCCTGCGTTTAGTTATTTATCGCGAGCTAAATTTCCGAGAGCCGTCGGTTTTTTGTTCCTTCCCTTTGTTCTACGATAACGCAATTAATGGGCTTATGTAACACTCTCATTATTAGCCGACACGTTCGCACGGATTCTCACATCACTGAATTTCAGAATTGCGGCTTCTGAGGGACCCTTCTTGAGTTCTAGATTAATGTGATTTAAATAAAATATAAAATTTTTTTCGCTTCTCGAAAACGGGCTGCACGTCTCGAAGGCCGCACGTTTGCATTTCGCTAATTTTATATTTACTTATTTTAATTTTCTGGATCTAATTAGCAAATTTAATAGAATTGATAGATTCAATACAATCTTTAACATATATTATTATAATAACGTTTTTCAGGTTCACAAAGTTAGTGATTTTGTGTTTGATTTAAAGAAGAATATAAGTAATCTTTTTGTATTCTTCGAAAGATTCGACAATACAATATCACGTAACGTACAATGTCATATGAGAAAAATTAAATATTTTTTCAAATAATAAATTTACGGTGGTTGAAAAATGCCTTTTTATTATTTTATATTTACGATTGGCCTAAATTAGCGTTACAAACATGCGTCTTGTGCACCCATGTGAGAGTTAATGAGCGCTTAAATGTAATCAGACACGCGAGTCGCAAAGATAGAGTTTTGTTTTTAATAACGGGTAGAGCATACTTTTTGGAAGGAATGAAATGAAAAATTTGAGACAAGACTATTAAGTTTCGCTAAAGAATTGCAAAAGAAGATGTATCTGTGACCAAGTTGAAACATAATCACTTAAAGAAATCTATAATGTATAAAAAAAATATAAATTTTCGTGTACATATATAAAATATAAACGGTAGAACACATAGTAAAGAGAAGTATCTTTTTTTTACACAAAAGCTGAAAGAATTACCAAAGCTTTAATTTATATTATCCGTATTTATATACAGGATGATTCATCGCACACTCGTTGATTCATATTTAATTTTTCTCTAGATGCTTTAAACGAAAATGAATAGTAAAAAAGCCGTTCTGTATTTTAAGAGAACACTATATCGCGATAACTCTATATATCTATGTATAATGATTCACCCGGTATATATTGAAAATTATGTCAGTCGTGTATATATTAGAAAATTATTTGAAATGTGATATTTATCAATGAGTTTTAACTCTATATTCTCACATTATTTAAAATTAACCCAAACACATTTTATAAATTTATAGAAAGAAAACACCGGTAAAATAAATAAATATATATATATATATATATATATATATATATATATATATATAAAATTTACATCAGTTCAACTCATTAAACTCATCCAGAGATTTTTAAAATATATCTATATAAAGCAAGCAAAGGTATTAATTAAAAAAAACTGTTTGCCAACTTATGTAAATTTTTACTTTGGCACGATAAATGTAATAAGTGGATCTAACGAAAGAAATCAATGAAGAATCAATGAAGAAGAGTGACTGTTGATTGATATCACGCGACAAGATCATATTAGCAATAATATAATTTCTTCTTAAATAATGCTATCCTAATTAATTATATATACTCAAAAAACTTAAATAATATTTTTAATACTCTAAAGAGATAATTTTAATTATTACTTTTAATGATGGACGTCTTCGTCAATATCAATCAACGGGAAGAGAATGCGATATTCTGAAATGAGGAATCCGAGTTGAGAGAAGATTGCACACAATCATGTGCATAGAAGTGCTTAGTGAGTCTAGGCGCGAGTTCTATTAACGGCTCCTTACTCTTAAAGTATCTAATGTCGAAGAGTAGAAAAATTATATAAAAGTACGAAGATCTATAATCGTTAATATGAGAGAGGTTCCGTGCGACCGCACCATTTTGCGGTTCTTCGTTTTTCTCTATCCTAGCTTTAGAAAAAATATTCAGTACACAGGGTAATAATACTGTTTTCGAACAAAGCGCTATTCTTGAACCGAAACGATCGATTAAGATATAGCTGTTTGTCGATATTCCGCGAATATGAGAGATTCTCGTTTCATTACAGATAAATTTAAGTAAAGCTTCAAGCAAAGAGAATCTCGTTCGAATTTAGATGCAACGAAAGATTTGACGATAATTCCTGCGTTATTGCGATATAGTAACATCTTTCGTCTATCGTAATGCGCTTTTATCCATCACTATTTTCTATTTCCCTTCTCGCTTTCCGTTTCGTAAAATTATTTCAAATATCTCAGATAAAGTCGAATCGAAAGAGAGAGAAGAAAACGCGCGCAAACTTTTAGAATGATCAGATTCCTGGCGACGTCGCGCGGAAACACTCATGAGAAGTAGTCAATAGACGAAGGGAAGAGAGATGTGAAGGGAAAGAGTGGCTGATGAGAGAGGATAGTCAGAAGAGGAGAATGTGTATATCTTTCTAAACGACGATGGAAGAAGTGCGGCAGAAAGGCACCGAGAGAAGGTTCACGTGGTTGTACGAACGTTGTAGTAGACGCTAAAAAATCAATCAATACACACAAACTCCGTGTACAGTCTCTAAAATGTCTCTCGCATACTCGCCCCGCCCCTCTCTTTTTTTTTTATATATACATATACACATGCGTATTATACGTTCCGTCTGCCTAAAGTCGCACTAAACTACTCGGCACTCGCGCATGCATCATCCACGCATTCATATTCGCGCGTTATTATTATATCCGCATGTATTCGATATCATGTATTCTCGGCTCTCTTTCTGAATCTTATATTTCAACTAGACACTGTTTGATTGTTACATTTTTTTTTTTTGGCAATTCGGCAGCACTCGCGAAGTTTTTTCAAGCTCCTTGTCTCGCGCGACTACTCGGGGCGACATGTTGCACGTCATCCATCGCTGAGAACCTTGTTCCCTGTCGACGAAAGTCCGATAAGAATGGAAAGAATAGGGATTTATACTTTACATACTTCGCTTGTAATCGAGAGATCATCGCGCGGAAATTAGCTTCAACTATTTCAACTATATCAACGTGAGGCTGACAACTACAGCTGATTCACGTCAGATTTCTTGCGTTCTTCCGAAAGATTCTCGAGTGGAAATTTCAAATAGATTTTTTTGTCTAATAATTTTCATTATTTCGAAAGAGAAACGGAAACGTGAACGGTGACGCCGAAATGGAATATTGTTGAAAGATTTTAAAGATTTCGGATCGGAACTCTGAATTCATCAGCGTGTCGACGTGTAGCAGAGCGCACCTTCCGCGTTAATAATTCTGTTTTATTTTTTCCTACAGCTGCGTTCGCGAAAACTTGCCCCCCCCCCCCTGTCACTTAATCGCAAGCGAATTATTGGGGCTCTTTATACATATATATAACAATTCAATAAGGCATACGGTATCCAATTAGGGACTTCTCCCTATTTATCATGAAACTTTTATCAATCGTGTATCCCTGAAAGTTTGGATACCTCTCTCTCTCTCTCTCTCTCTCTCTCTCTCTCTCTCTCTCTCTCTCTCTCTCTCTCTCTCTCTATGTCTCCAAGAAACTTTCTCGTAATCTCTTAGGTCCGCAAAAGTTGACGTTTTCGCTTAATGGTCGAGAGTAACGGATAGCCGTATATAAATTACTAAAGGGAATTACACGGGTGTCTTGTAGTCGCTCGAATATACATTCTCTCGATATTTCTTGCGTTAGCGGTTTGTTGGATTCGTATCACCGGGGCAAAGTTTGGAACTCAGCCAATGTAATATAAAGTCTCTTCCTCGCGTATAGACGACATTTAAGAGTCTCGCTTCCCACCGCGTTTTCTGTCAATCGGGGGAGGGGCTTTTTTTCTCTCGCCGTCGTAAAACGCACGATCGTATATGTACAACCTATCTAAAGGTAACGTTCGCAGAGAGCACTGCGTGCGTCGGCGCCGCGTTACATTATATATATCTCTTCATTTTATTCTCATTTTATTATAATAACAACTTGCCGGTTGTTCATCTCTTATTCGTCTACTATACAAACTCCTGGCTAGAACAACGGTAGATAGTTTCCTCGTGCGCTCGTTTTTTGCTTTTACGTAAATTGTGTTTTTACTGTATATTTTTCTGCTCTTATTTTTATTCATTTATCTCGTCATGTGCCTGGAGGGGGTTCGCCGACAGTGATATTAGCTCCCCGCGATAAAGTCTCCGGGATGTAGAGATATAAAGGGGTACGGTACCCCTTCTCTGATTAAACTACGTTTTGTCTTCTCTTACCGAAAATAAACGCGCGACGCATATAAATTGCTCTCGTCAACGATGTAGACGTCTCGCTTACTGTATCTCTTTCTCTCTCTCTCTTTGTCTTCCTTGTTTTCATTGTTTTCTTTAAATTCGATTTTCTACACCCAGCGAGCTTCTCGCGAGCTAATATCACCGAATTGACGGGAACGAAGAACGGAAACAATTTCCTATAGTTTTCCTCAGAGTGAGTATTGATATATATTACAGGCCTGATTACGAGGTATTTCTGCGAAATATTCAATCGATCGATATTTTAGCCCGGTAGGAATTTGCTAAACAAACTTTGCGGAGTGAGCGATAAATAAAATAAAACGCCTCGTGAAAAAGAATCTCGGTTAATCGTCCTGTTTCCGGCTTCCCCTCCATCGAGCACGGTGTTTATCTATCGTACGCAAGAGGGTTATAGACACGTACACGTACACCCAAAACCTTACAGAGCTTACAAGATTACACGAAATAGAAATACGTTTTGTTTTCCTCGCGTTTAGGGAAACGGGTCGGATCGAAACCGGCCGAATCGGCCGATGAAAACCGCCGGTGAAAATGAACGGCCGTCATTGAAAATCCGATTCGACGGTTCCACGTCCGAACACGGAAGAGATCCGCTCTTCCGTTTCTCTCGCTTCCTCTCTCTTTCTCTGCCTCTCACTCTATCGTTTGCTCTCTCGCGTCGTTTTGACAATCACATGTTACACTCACGTGTCGTACAATCGAGTGTGCGAGCGTCGCGCGCGCGCGCGCGTGCATTATTGGTTTTCGCGAGAAGCATCACGAGATCAGTCCAAACGAGAGCTTGATTATCGTGTCGCGCTTGTATAAAAATAATTCCCTATCTCCTCCCGGCGAAATCGTCGATCGGGTGCTCCCTCGTCGCGGTTCCTTCGACCGTCTCCTGAGTTTCGCGCGCCTTCGTTAACCCTGGTCGATTGGAACACTAGTTTCTCCGCTCGTTTCTCGGATTTTTCTTTTTGTGCGATATATGTATATAGTATCACCCTGCGTTCCCCCTGAATCCCAGATTCGAAATCATGCGATTTCTCTCGATCGGCGTCAATTGGGGACGCCAACGGAATGTCCAAGCGAGGAAGTGCATTTGCTTGCTTTCGTTGTTAAATGGATCACGAATGTACGTCGACGCGTGTCTCGAAGTAATGCTTTGTACGGAGGAGATGCGGCTGAGGAAAATAACGAAGCCGCCCGATTTTCTTGGAGTAAATGAGATCGCGATAAAGTACGATAATTCCGGATAAATCTGTGCGTCGCCATGCTGGTGGCTACGGGTAATTAAATTGAAATTTCAGATAAACCCGATTGTATACGCAATTGTCGTATCCGCCAACTTATCTTGGAAAGTAGACAGACATCTCGTAAGATACGTCGATAGATAGTGAAGTCTTAGGTAGACTTTGCGGAGCGTCTTCTCGCTGCGGGCTGGAGACGCGCGTTTCTTCGGGAAATCAGCGAATAATCTGACCCGAGTTCCGACTACTTGCCACGGAGAGTATATACTATACAGTCGACGTTGAAATTCGTTTCGATCCAGACCGCCATAAGATGGGTTTGCTCCGGTTCCGGATACGACTCTCGCCGCCGTAATATCGAAAATCTCCGATATTTCTCCGCGAGCGAAAATGCTTTCTGTCGTTCTTCCACGCGTCTCATATGTTCCTCTCCTCCGTTCTTGCCCTATCATTGGTTAACTCTCTTGCTTCCTCTTTATTGCAAGTTTTTTTTTTTACAATATCCAATAGTATAATGCTTGTTTTTAATTTTGCTGCATCAGAAATTTTGGTAACAATTTAATATCGACGATCGTTGCACTATAAGTTGATGGATTCCACCGTTAAAATATATTTAATGGCGATGATAGAATCAAAAAGAGAGATTACTGGCGATATGATAGGGCGATTAAAGAATCGGATGAAGCGCTAAGGCTCACGTTTTCGGGCAAATGATTTCCTCGGATATCGACATTCTGGATTTAGATCCGGGTCTCGGTAAAAACAGGTCGAAGGACATGCTCACTACGAAAAAACGCGTCCTAAAAGAGCGTTTCTTGGGACCATATTGGCGGGATTGATGACAATGGCGCTGGTGATGGTCTATGCTTCAGCTCGATCGGCGGTGAACACGGTGGAGATTCCACGCTACTCTGACTGCTACTGGTCGTCGTTGAGGCTGGTTGCGACCTGTTGTAAAAAATTTATTGATTAATAAAAAAATGAAGAAGGCTCTTCGTAACATTGCGGAAGAAAAAAAGGATAATATAATTAGGGCTAGATAAAAACTAGAATGGATCGAAACATTTTCTCGAATGATTATTAATGAAAATGAAAAAGGTTCATTTGACATTTAGATCGCGGAAGAAAGAGAAGAGAGGAATACAATTATAGCTAGATAGAAACTGAAGCAGATCGAAAGGCTCGATTATTGATATTTACACGAATCGTCATTAATTACGATAGCAAAGTTCGATCGCTTTCCCGCGAATTTAAATATACGGTTCTACAAAAAAGATTATTTTTCTTCAGAATTTTAGTAAGGCTTTCAATGTGAAATATAAATATGAATTTCAACGGGCTAGAAAGAGCCAAAATGGTAGTACGTAATTTTCAAAAGAAATTAATTTTCCTTGAGATTTTTATGTATATTTTAATTAACCCCTTTGACCCCCTAAAGAAGCGTGGGCGAGAAAAACAGTCAAGGGGGTCAGGAGGATTTATTAAAATAAAAATCTGGAATTGAGATTTAATTTAATTACTTGGCATCGGACCAAGAAAAATTTGTGCCCCGCGCACAACTAATCAGTTGTTCAATGAAAAAATTAATTTTCCTTTCCGTTCGCTCTTTTTCTAACTAATTCGTTGAACTTTAAATTCTCTCTCTCTCTCTCTCTCTCTCTCTCTCTCTCTCTCTCTCTCTCTCTCCGTTTGAAAAATCCGCAAGTGGGAAATCACCTGGAGGTTTCGACGGCGGCACTGATGGTCAAGCACTCTTGGCAGGGTTTGCTACCGGCCCGTCGCCTGGGCACGCAGCCCGCGCATCCGTCCCACTTGTCGAGGGTTCGCTTTTTCCTAGAAGGCACCCGCAGGAAACGCCGACAGCTCGGCCCGGGCGCGTCCGAGTCCGTGGAGAAGCCCGAGACCTCGTCCTCCGTGTCGATGCACTGCTCCTCGTCCTCGTTCTTGAGGAAGACGGAGTCGGAGCCGAGCGACCTGGAGTCCGGATCGGGCGGGTCCACGCTGCCCATCGACGCCAAAGGCGCCCGTCTGCCCGACGATCCCGCCATAAGGTTGCCGACCGCACCGGCGTAGAGACCGACCTCGCTACCGCACGGCGATAAATCCGGAGTTGGCTGTATTACCTGATCATCAATCGAATTTATCAATCGATTTTATCATCGTTGTGATAAAATCGTAAAGATAGCTGATCGAATTAATTATCTGTGCTATTGGCAAGCTCGTATAAAAATAATTATAGAGTAAACCAAGAGGGGGGAGGGATTGGAGAAAGGAGGATCAAAGGGCCGAAAGGAAGAGCCAAGATCATCTCGAAAGAGTCTCGCGATCGCGAATGTCAAGTCTACCTGGATATCGATGGGGTAATATAAGTCCCATGGCTCATCGTAGGCTGCGTGACGCGGGAAGGATGGAGGTGGCGGAAGGCACGGCATCACCATGGCTGAACCCCTTCGTTCCAGATAACTACTTCCAGTGCTGCTACAGGTGACCGAGCTACATCTTCTGTGATCGACGGGGGGAGCCAACCTCGGTTGCCTGATTGGCGGTGCCAGCAGGGCGTCGTAGCCACCTCCGACCGAGGCGAAGCGAGGCGCCACCACGGGTGAACGAGGCTGGTTCATCTGGTTTAAACATATAGTTTCCATTTACTATTCGATGCTTAACAGACGGGCGAATTGATTACCAATTAATTACAAACAAATATGTCTCAAGAACATCTCGGATTTCAGATAGAGAGAAAAGAGGCGATAGATATTTCTTGATCATATTTTCGTAAGATATTAATTTCTCGTTCGTTTCATTATCTTTACGTAGAGAGAAAATATATTTGGACTATTATAGTCTACCTCGACGCACAACGACCTCCTTGGACCGCGACCCGGCCTGGGTGGTAACCTGGCGATTGCCTCGAGAGCGGCGGCGAGTGCTCGTTCCTCGGCTTCGGCTTCGGCGACCGCCGCCGCCGCCGCCGCGGTTAATGCCGGGTCCTCCAGTTGTTTGCTCGCTTTGCACCTGATAAATATATAAATTACATTCAAATTCCACTGTAATGGACGACAATGGAAATATCACGACGTACCCTATATTTCCCGTCTATAATAATTTTTTTTTTTTTTTTTTAACAAATATATTGTGTGCGAGAAATTATTTAACCCTACAGTTCCCATGGCTTGAATTTTTAATTTTTTTTACATTAAATTGAGGAATAATTTTTGGGCTTTTTAGAAGTTTTTATGCTTCACGAAGGAAAAATAAGGGTGTTACCTACAAAAAAGTGTCATTAAGCAAGTGTCACCCGCGGGTAAATGGAAGGGTTAATTATTTTTTCAGCTAATCGATCAAAGAGAAGCGACTTTTTTACGAATTGCACTTTACATCGATAAATAGAACAATAAATAAAATAGATAAAATCAATAATTAAATAGAAAAAAAATAGAGAAAAATAGATATGTGAATAGATTTATTTCTTAATTTTAAACGAACAGAATTTTATTCGATAGCATATAATTATATAATTATCAACGTATTTATCGGCGCAGTATCAAAGTTGAAAAATGCACCAACTACAAGCATATATGAAAGAAAGAATTTTTTCGGTTAGGTGTTTCTGGGAATTATTTTGTTTAATTAACTATTCAATTGTCGCGTAAATTTAAGCGGAGCAACAGCTACCACTATTTGCGCGCGCGCGCGCGCGAGATGTTGACATTGATAATCACCTGCTCTTGTAAACTACCAGTAACACCATTAAACTGAAGAAGCCGCCGAGGGTCGCGGCGATCCGTACCCCCGTCATGACGTCGTACGTTTTGTAGAATTCGATTTTGAGCTGTTCGCGCTCGCTCAGAGTCGGCGTTGCATCTGGCAGGAACGTCGTCGGATCTGTCGTCGTCGTCCCTGTCACGTTGCTGCCGACACTCCCCATTCCTGCAGATCAAACAGATTCGCTTACGTTACTCACGCACGAAGGAACGGATGATATACGTTTGCGGATTCGCGAGGTGAATGCTGATTGTCTGGAAATTGTGTTTGAGAACGTATGCGCGACGTCTGCAAATTGTCTGCGTACGCGTTTTCGGGGAAAGATAAACTCTTCGATCCTAAAGTTTGCAAGAATCCTCCCGTAAAATGAGACATCTGGCGCGTCTCTAGTCGCGTTTTGCGAGAACGAACGAAGCATAGGAAAGATGGATGAGATCTGTTTTTCATCCGTTTGCTTCTTAATTTGATTGTAAACTAAAGCGGCGATGGTGAATCGATGACGAAGGAAAACAAAATGTTGAATGAACGCATTTCGAAGGGGCTGAACTGCTTGCTTGAATATTTTCGGGAGGGAAAAGCGCATAAGCCGTAAATCACAGCGAGAATTGTTGTTTACCGAACTGTGTCGGCCAATGTACGCTGGCTGGGCTCGAAAATGGACTGACGGCGCTGAATTTCCTGGAACAGAACGAAGGCGCGCCGTCAAACGGGGTGCTTTTGGCAAATTCGCCCGGCAGGATTTTGCATTATTCCGAAAATAAAAAGGAGGCGAGATCAGGCGCAAGAAAAATTGATGCTGAGAGAGAAAAGCGGGAAAGAGAAGGGAGAACACATCGCACACACGAGCATTGAGCAACAGTCGACGGAGAAGACAGAGTGATACACACTGCTGTCTCTCCCTCTCCCTCCCTCTCTCTCTCTCTCCCTCTCTCTCCCTCTCTCTCTCTCTCTCTCTCTCTCTCTCTCTCTCTCGTCGAGCTTGGCCGGCTAGCATTGTGTACGTGGAGATGGTTGTAGGTTCATGTATTGATTCCACCTTCGCGAGCCTACCTTCAGTGGTTAGATGCGGTGAAGCGGCATCTGAACGAATTTATTAACTCCAAAATTTGTTGCCGTTTGTACCATTCAACTTTTCGGCAGTTCGAAAAGTTGGATGGTTGCGAGGTGTACCTGAGCTGAGTTACTGTCTGCCAGAGCGCGGATAGGAACGTTCAAGGAAAAGATTGACGTCTTGTTCTCAAAGTGTAATTTGTCTCTGGAACGCGACGCCGTCTGTCGTTTGCGAAACGATTCGTACGAAACGTGAAGGTACAATGTCGCTAAGAAAGCTGGAGAGTCATTTTTGAAGACGGACGGAAGAATTCCTTTTAACTAGAACGAGATAATGATTATTCCTTGCGATGCAATTGCTTTCAATTTTCGCGATCGTCGAGTCGCAGCCTCGGGCAAGACTTCCATTCAAAGGGAACGTAAGGGGGTGTAATTTAACGACGCAAGAGAGAGAGAGAGAGAGAGAGAGAGAGAGAGAGAGAGAGAGAGAGAGAGAGAGAGAGAGAGAGAGTGCGGTTGATAGCTCGATAACTTCCATATTTCAAACCACTCGGAGAAATATTATTCGATATTTCAAATCATTCTGAGAAATATCAGGCACCGTTAAGCCTGAGCGTTTCGCCTCGACGGAATTTAACAGGCTTCTTCGTTTGACTAATGTCTCGATAAGTAGATAGCGATTTGACGGAAGATATCGTCGCTCTTGAAACCTCGTCTCCCTCCATTGATTCAGCGTCCTTAATCACTCGGGTTAGGTCGAGTTAGGTCAGACGACAACCTGTGGATGCTCCACGTTCGAGAAGGTTGTTCCATGTGCTCTCACCAGTCGTATCCCCGTAAAATTAACGGCGCGGTAAATCCCCAAGAGAGTTTCAACCTACAGAATTCTCGCCACGTAACAAGAGCTATTTACTATTTGCCGCACACAAGACGACCGACAAGGAGGGTTTTACGCAGTGCGACGTGAAATTACACAGCCGCGATATTATTTCCGTTAAAATTTCCCGTAACGAGTACATTTTCTCTCTCTTGTTATTACATCGTTTATTCGTAATTGTCGCTTCGATATACTGGGATGTTCCAACCAAAACGATATCCAGCAAGACACTTTTCGTCGCGCATGAATTTTTTTCAATTAACTTGAAATTAATACATTTTTCGGAAAGAAATGCGTCAAGAAATATTACTCACATTTCTTTGCCTAATTTTCGATCTTTTGTATTTCCGCAACTAATCCTCCGAGAAAACGTAAATTTACTTCGTTTTTGATAGATTTTTAATTTGTGAATTAATCCAAGGGATGTTTTTAAATGTAAAGAATTGAAAATTTGCGAAATAATAATCTTACTCGATTATTATTATTTTCTCATCAAGAAAAAATTGACACCAAATTAGAATATATAGACGAAAAAGTTAGGTCATATCAGGAACGTGGAGGGCAGCATGAGAAGTAAGCACTTTATTATACGAAAATTCATCTCTTGGAAGGTTCATGCATTTTTCATTATTCCAAAATTAATTTCTTGAAGAGTTCGTGTATTTTACACGCCGCAGGTTCGTGTAGCGGAATAAATTTTTCGCTCATAATTTGCATTTATAATTGACTTTTTTTTTTCATCCGGCAAATAGTTACAAAGTTATTTCCCAGGCAATTCTACGCGATGCCACGCGATCGCGTCACACTTTTAACGCGCGCATCGACGGTGCATAACGAGCGATTGAACTTACGCGTTACCCGTTATGCGTTCTAACGATCGCGACCTGCATCGCCGAATGAAATTTTGACGGGAATTACCTGATCTAGAATATCCTGCCGCGCGCGCATGTGCTATTACGCGGCATTAAATTTGCGTACAATGCGGCCCCAGAGTTTGCCGGAATAGAGGAGGGTATAATATGTTAGATGGTCCAAGTGTACATACATAACTGAGCGCGATTGTGCGTTCCAGCAAACGTCCCGAGATCGTTCCTCGGTTTAAAGAAAGTAGACTAATCTTTCGGTATCTCCTCCCTCGTCTTTTCGCATCTTAATGACGGTCGAAGCGATTCGAATCTGCGGACGTTTTCGAGAATCGTTTCGCCCGATGGCGGCTTAAAATTCACCGCGATTACCAGCTTGTTCCGCAATCTAGGAAAAATCGCAGCTAAGGATGCTTACCCGAGTTTTCATTTTAAAAAAATCCGGCGAACATAAAAGCAGAGTCTCATTCCTGCACCTGGCGAGAGAGAATATTCTCAGGTCTTGAATTTAATTAAATAAAATTTGGATAACTATTCTCCGACACTGAGAGATGGAGAGAATTGCCAACACTAGAGAGGATTAGATTGCATTGGCAAGGATAATTTTAATGTACAGAGTATGCACGGCAACATTATTTAAATTAAATTGGAGGAAAGTGAATTGTCTCTGTTTTTTTTTTCTTTATCTTAATATTTTCCCGCGCTTGTTGATAAATTTTTCGGCGCTGAATAGTCTTCAAGCTCTTTCACTTCGCTGGACGATTCTAATTCTATGACGTAACGCATAATAAATTGTTAAATTGCGAAATGTCAATTTCCAAATCCCTTACGCACGTATTCATTCGTAGAATTGGAGGCATTATTTGAGTAATTTTTTTTTTTTAGTTGGTTACTCTCGAATAAAATTTTATTCGCGAAAGAGACAGAACTTTCACGAATAAATCGCGTGCGTCGAAAGATCTCAGCGAGAACGTAACTTTCTGTAAACGCAAATTTGTGCCGCGCTTAACTTTCGCGAGCGCGCGCGACGTCCGAAGCGTATCGACGTCCGAAAACTTGATCTAGGTGAAAGAAAGTTAGGCGCGTACAGAGATGTTTGTGCGTGATAACTTTTAAATATTCCGCGAAATTGCCGCGTTGACACGTAAAATACCGCTGTGTGGAGAGAGAAAGATAGAGAGTGAAAGAGAGAAAATCGGGAGAGAGAGAACATTTTTCCGTTTTTTTTTTCCCGATTTTTTTCGCGAAAGGGCAAGCGAGTCTTATCGAGACATCCAGCGAACGGCATTTTTCCTCTTTGACGCCTGGCGGGCACGCGTTATCATATTTCCACGTCGGCAAACGGTCAAAAAAGGGCTGGCGCGACATTAGGCGAAAATAGGTCGCCCGATAATTCGTCCCCTCGAAAACACCGTTACGATATGTATGGATTTGGGTTAACTTCGTTTCGATGATTTTGCAGTTGCGTCGCGCGCGAATCTTCCGTGAGAATCTTTGTCCGAGAGATACATAAGCCTGTAAACAATATAAAAATCTTTACCAAACTCACACACATGCGCGCGAATTCCGTATAACGTTCCGTGTATCTCTTGTCGTTTAAAAATAAATTTCTCTTCTGAAGTAATTTTACGAAAGTATATATGTTTATTATTTAGAAAAAGAAGAATAAAAAGAAAAAGAAGTATAAAAAGATAAAAATTTAGCCCACACAATTTGCACACGTCACATATATCATCATTTCTATAGATTTTATAAATTTATCTCTGGCCTCACATTTTAGTATCAAGCCCCACGTCAGTCAACAACTTATCATATCTTGAAAGCAAATATTTCCTTTATCAGGACGTTATCCGAAGTTTTAAATTATCATGTGTCAACGTTTTAAGAGCGTTGAGCGTTGTATATCTAACAACATGATATGTGATTTAGATATCTATGGATTAAATGCGCGATGCAATAAAAAATAATAGAGTTTTTAAACCAAGATTAAAAATAATTAAAGTCTTTTTTTATTACATAAAATATCGGGCATTCTCAATACATATTATTATTAAGAAGAATACACGCAACGTATTTCTCACGCTATTTGGAACTTAATCAGACTCGATTGATACACGGACGATTGAAATATTGTCGCCAATTTTTTTTTCTGTATATCACTAAAAAATATCCTAGCTCACTCTATTACTCTGACAAAATCTGAATGCTTTTGCCGATATATCGGACCGCGTTTACATATCCGACCATTTCTGCCAATATGAGAACAAAAAAGTTAAAAGAATATTGGATGGAGAGAGAGAGAGAGAGAGAGAGAGAGAGAGAGAGAGAGAGAGACTCGCGTGCCGGAGCCGATAATTCGATCCCAGAAAAGCGTTCGTCTCCCAAGAGCGGATTTGGGTCACTGGTTTGAGGCCTGTTGAATGTCAGATCGTTCCACTGATTTCGCCGCTGCCTCGCGGATTATAATCTTTGCTAGACGCTTGCCTCCCCCGACGACCATTATTATATACAGGACTATTTGAATATCGTGACTCGGATTGTGTGTGAGAGCGAAAGAGAGAGAAAGAGAAAGAGAGGGAAAGAGCCATGACAGATCAAATCGGCGGACGGATTTGCCTTGTTCCGCGATTTTCTCCGTCGTCTCGCGGAAACCACTCGTTTAACGTCGCAGAATCCAGCTTGAAGGATTTATAAATACCTTGAGAACTCGAATATTCTCTATCTCTCGGTCCTTTTGCGCGAATTTCGCGATATCAACACGATCACACTCGAGTTATTTCCTAAGCCTTGAAAGTTGAATCTCAGTGGCATTAAGATGACGGTACTCTGTTCGCGGATATTTCTCGATACGCGGATTCGTTAATTCTTTCAGTGCCATATAAAAAAAAATGTGATGCAAAATCAGCCGAATAGTCTGAGGCTTTAATAGGGATTCGCTTATCTATTCTCTGTTATGATATATTAAAATGGATCCTCGCACGCTCTTATGAAAAAGTATGAATTCACGTCTAAAAGAATAATCCCCCAATTAGCTGCATGTCATGATGCAGAGATGCAAGCCATCAAAAGGAATTGAGAGTCATCAAAAACAAAGAATTATTCATCAAGTGCGAACGATTTTTCGTTAATTGCGTCTCATTCAGAGATGCGGATTATTGTCATACCCGAAAATTCATTATTTTATTATTTTCGCTACAAAGGCTAATTTACGCGCAATACTTGCAATGTGTGACGCTGTTAGAAATTATAATAATGTTATATTATAATTAAATATATTTTTATAATAATTATTGTATATGATATGTTATAATTAACTAAATAATAATTATTATATATGATATATTATAATTAACTAAATATATTTTATAATAATGATATTATAAATGTATACACATATAATTCACGTTTGAGATTTTAGGGAGGACATCACATTAATCGTAAATAAAAGAAACTGTCAGTTCAACGAAATATAAAGATAATATAATAATAATATAATACAATAACACTTTTTCTAAGGCTTTTCTTCGATCAAATAAAATAAAATACATTCACGCTTTTTCTAAGATTTTTTCGATCGAATAAAATAAAATACATTCACGCAACGAAAGGAGAGAGATAGAGGTAGCAAAGGTTCAGAAAGGGACGGAGCTATCGACTGGAGAAAATATTTTCAGTGACTCGTAGTAGTCATTATACGCGACTGGCAATATGCGTTTTCGAATAATCGTCAGGACGAACCAATAAGCGTTCCCTTGGAAACGTCGAGCAGCTGGGGTCTCGACGCGCGAAAATTTGGTAATGAGTACGTCAGCGATCTCGTAACATTCCGGGTTATGTGCAAAGCGTGTGCAAAAGGGGGGAAGGGGTAGGGAGTAAAGAGGAAAAGGGACAGAATCAATAAACCACCCTGCCAAAGCAAGCTTCGCTCAACCGAAACGCGCGACACCTTTAACGTTCGCCTGGCTCGAGCCGAAACGTTATGATATTCTGCGAGAAATGGCGAAATCATTAATCAAACGAATCCCCCGCTACCACGAATCCGACGACCGAGTCAACGGCGGGATTTATAATATGCGAAGCATATAGATTTATATCGATAAAAATACAAATCCAATCTCGTTTTCGGAGAAAGATAGAAAAGGGATGCTCCAAGCAAGGATGCAGGCGATAATCAATCGTAAAATTAGAGATTCGCGCGCGCGCGAATGAATAAATCTTCTGGAATTAACTCGGGATCATATAAAACCTTTGTACATTGCATCGAATCGGGTGGACGGTTAATCTCTCGAGAAAAATGGTAATACATTATTTTCTCGCACGCGACCATGCGAAACGTATGCGATACAGTATCCAATGAAAAAGATTTAGGAGCGAAGATTATAAAACACGGACTGTTAATTCGAACGTAAACCAACTGTGACTCCGGGTAGTGTACCGGGTATGTATGTATCCATGTGTGTATGCATGTGCATGACAAAGTAAAGAAAATAAAGGATAAAGAGGACAAGGGTTGGAATCGATAAACCATTCCGCCAGCTCAAGCTCAGCCCAGTTTACCTGAAACTTGCCGAGTTCTCTGGATAACACTGTAATATCCATTGTATTCGATGGAACGAGCTCTCGTGTCTCGCGAATCATTAAAATTTTACAGCCTTTCATGCAAGCTGGTCAAAAAAATAAGCCCTCTTTCAATTAATTGATTACAAAATATTTTTCAAAGATAATTTTTATCGCCATTATTTATTTCGTGATTGACACGTTTGATACTCATATTGTTTGAAATATATTGCGTTCATTTCCGTTTTTTTCGTCTAGATTTACTTGCATTTTCAAGTTTAACATATTATCATTACTTTCTTTATACTATATCTGCACTTGAAGATATTTATCTTAGAAAAACGACGCTGTGTAATATTGTATATAATATTACATATCAATCACACGTAATAAATAATGGCAATAAAAATTATCTTTAAAATAAATTTTAAAATAAATTTTATTGTGTGTGATTAAGAGAGCTTATTTTATTTAATTATATTATACATATATATATATATATATATATATATACAATACATGTTATTGATTAATTATTGTACCAGTCTCACGTATATAGAATTAAATGATCAAAGGAATAACTTGATTGGTCCGAAAGAGACTATGTGGATCGTCAATTGAACAGATACTGCTACGCTAAATTATGCTATTGACTCCCAGAGATATGTGCGCGGATCCATGTATCGCCAATGCAATAAATGCCCATCGACCGGAAGTAACGGGCTGCTGCAGCCAGCGTATCCTCGAGATCTTTTCCGCCCTCCTGTGTGCGCTCGAACATATTCGGTCGTAACGTTAGAGAGAGCCGTTTTTCCCTCCTCCAATTTTGTATTCACGAATTCCTCGGCCAAAGATGTTCCTTAAATGTGTCTGAGTCCGAGAAGTGAAAATATATCTCTCTCTTCTGCCTTCAATCTCTCTCTCTCTCTCTCTCTCTCTCTCTCTCTCTCTCTCTCTCTCTCTCTCTCTCTCTCTCTCTCTCTCTCTCTCTCCTCTCTCTCTCTCTCTCTCTCTCTCTCTCGGACGAAGCACCGCGGCAACGTAATTCCGATCAGCACAATTTCTTGTCTGTACTATACACTGGCGTGCCTACTGTGCACATTTCCTAACCAGTTTAGCGGAAAGTGCGACGGATGGGGAATATATGTGCGAATGTATTTTACGCGGCTCACTGTTATCCGACACGTTTCGCGAAAGAGTTTTTCCTCGAACACTCCTTCGATCTACGTCACGGAATGTCTACGGGATTACACGTTTTACTATTGTATAAGGTGACAGAATTTTACCTTATTTTAAACCCTTCTCTCGTCAATGCATAATTTTTCACTTCCGTCAATGTATCCGGATGCCAACTGCGTGTTTTTGACACATTGCGCCGCGACAATTTCTTTACAGCAGCTGCTGGGAATCGAACATTCTTTCCCGTTATATTTTAGGAGGTTTCCGAATACAAAGGCACTTTGTATTTTGTTTCGGGCGGAGAAAAGTTCCGACACATTTTTAACATTTAAGGTTGCTTTGGATACCCGGGTAGCCGTTCATTCGACAGAAGGGTTAAACTCGTATCAAGGGAGAAAAGCCCTTAGGAAAAAAAATTAATAAGGAATAAAAATGTTTATTAAAGTCTTCTGAGATTTATATTTCAGATTGCGGTATTTTTGTACGATATTACGCAAATGTCAAAGGCGCTTGTCAAAAGCAGGCCCGATCGAAGTGGCAGCTGCCAGCGGAATCGAACATTAATTTAACTTGCTTACAACGCCATTCCGGGCAGGTGTTGCCGTCTAACTAAGGTGCCATTTCGCGCACGTGGAACACAGTTCGAGAAGTCAGCATTTCTGATATATGGCGCGACATAATAGAGCCTTTTTTATTCTTCGCTATCTTTCTTGAGTGACAGGCCCTTATTATAGTCGTCGATTGCTGGGTTCTTTGTGCTCGAAATTGTCAGAAACATTAAGGAGACGAATAACGCGGTTATGCGAGACGTTAATTGTACGAACGAATAAGCGACGAAATGTATATAATTCGTTTCGTGCTTTAATGAAAAAATTAATTGTTACAGAAGTTTCATTGACACTTCAATCGTTCTCAAAGTATTCGTGAAAAGTCTCGAATCTCTGTTATTATATTATTTCATTAATCATAACTAGTATAATAAAATCATTAATTTGACTACATTTCGCTTTTAATTAACGAAATGGAATTTCTATATTATCAATAACTATTATCGTCCATTTATATATATATATATATATATATATAATCTCAGCGCCACACACATTGCATTTTAATTTAAAAAAATCTATTAAATGCAAGCTCTTTCGGATAGAGTCACGTTTTCTCTCTGAAACTGACAGATCTATCGTCGGTCGGCATGATAATATTTGCGCTTCATTTCCATTCCTCGCGATCAATTCGGTCGACGGATTTTCTTACATGCGCCACTGCGTGCGAAGCGCTCGATCGATAGTCGAATGACGATGAAATTAATTAATTATTACGCGCGGTCTGCGCGGGAGAGACGGGCGCAGCCCGATCCCCGACAGAGAGAGACAGCTTCACGGAATAACGATCATTCTCGCGAATGTCAAATCTTGATATGCTATAGCGCGCGTTTTGACAATAATACTGGCTACTACGAGATCATTTATAATTACGATATTATCGTACGCGGATCGAATTAAATTAACGTGAACGCACGTATAAATTCTGTGAAAAATTGAACAGAGAGAAAACGATCGAACTGAATTTAACCCTTCTGTCAATGAACGGGTACCCGGATATCCAAAGCAAATTTAAATGTTAAAAATGTGCCGGAACTTTTCTCCGCCCGAAAAAAAATACAAAGGGCCTTTGTATTCGGGAACCTCCTAAAATATAACGGGATAGAATGTTCGATGCCCAGCAGCTGCTATAAATAAATTGTCGCGGTGCAATGTGTCGAAAACACGCAGTTGGATACATTGATGGAAAGATGAAAAATTATGCATTGAGACAGAAGGGTTAAACACGATACTTAGATCTTGCGACCTATCGTTCTCAATTATTGTTCATTTTTTATTTCTCCGCCAGCGCGTCAGTAAAAAGATCATTCATCTCGACATGTAGACGACGCGCAAGTCGGTAATTGTCAGAATCGAAACCCCTACTCTGCGTCGAGAAAAATTCCCGCTATGACGTATAAATTGACAGCAGAAAAATTTGACAGATAATTAGTATTGTGCCATCTTACTCGTATGATTAATCAATCCTCGCCGTCGAGCCTAATACGAGCAAGCGCGCAATTACAATATATGCATTAAGCACATCTTGCTGATGCGAGCGAGCGAGCTTAGCCCCGAGAGAGGGGCTCTTTTCGAAGGGTGGCGATGGTGCCGCAGGTGCGTCGTCGTGGTTGTTGGCCGACACTACGTGGGAAAAAGAGACAGAGAGAGAGGAAGAGAGGGAGAGGGAGAAAGCGAGAGAGAGAGAGAGAGAGAGAGAGAGAGAGGCGCCCTATGCTTTTATTTCCTCGACTTCCTCCCTCGAGCCTCCAACACACGATCGGTCGGCTTGGCTGGTCGGCCAGCCTGCCGTCTGCTCGAACGACGAAGGTGAGGAACGGAGGGCGGTGGACGCTGGTAGGGGCGGCTCGGTTGGGCTGGTAGGAGAAACAGGTATCGATTCCATCCTCTGCATGGTGAGAGGAGAGAGAGACCACCCACCCTCCCCCCGTTCTCTCTTCGTCAAGTCCCTCGCGCAACCCACGCACTCCGGGTCACCGGGTCAAAGCTCACGGCCGCCGGCTCACTGTTGCTTCTTCGAAATGGGTCTCTCGCGGTCTCTACACGTCGTGTACGTCGGTGCGTGCCCGTGTTTTTTCGACACATGCGCACGCATGTACAGCTGACACGGTGTGCTGACACCGGAGTTACATGAATTAATAGTATATATGAATCGATTGCTTTGTGCGATATAATGGAGTTCTGAGAAAGTAGTAATAATCGATGTTTCTTTTTTTCGTCAATCGCGACGAATTATGAAAATTCGATTTTTATATATATATATATATATATATATATATATATATATATATGTGCACGAGATATTTCATATAAATTTAACGTCAGATTTTATATCGGAATAAGATAGCTCGTAAAATGTTCACTTTCTATATAAAAAAATGTCGAACATCCTCTTACCGTATGATGATGCGCACAGATATTGATTAATGTAGTCTAACAATGGAAATCAAGGTATTCCGTTCTCGCTGCATGTGAGTTATTTTCACGCGCGATGAGATGTATTTTCATATCGTTCGTAATATTTTTATATCGCACGGACTATATTTTTAGCAATATGCTGACGGTCGGACCCGCCAATGGAACTCGACAGCTTGACAGTCTCCTTTAACCGGTCTACTCTCGCGAGCAAATATACTTTGACATCGTGTCGCTATGATATAGCTGCGGTAATCCAGCGGGATAGGATCCAAGGGGAGAGTACAATGAGGGGAGAAGCGTGTTGTACATTAACTGTATAAATTTACTTTGTCCATCTTCGTCAGGGACCGCGCTCTAATGTTACGCCGCGCTCGTAAATCTTCGCACGATTATCCTGTGATGGAGTGAGCAGAGCCTGAAGAACGCACACTCGTTTAATCATAATCGATATTATCTACAAATTGCTGAAATCCTTAATTTTAATGACAGATCCTTGAATAAATTCGAAATCGTATATATATTCTTTTTGGATCAAAAAGAATTATATATATAAATAATTATTTGTACAATTCAATCTAATTAAAATATAATATTATAATTATATATGATAAAATATATATATATATGTATATAAATTTTCATATATTGCATATAATTATTGTATTATATTTTAATTATATAATATATATATTTGATGAGAAAAAGATTGATTGAGAAGACGAGAGAACTCATGCGATGTATGTATAAATGCGATCATAAATAATAGAGAATTTTAATGTCGGTGAAACGCACAGTGCATCTATGCAATTTGTTAAACTCGAAGCAAACGCGACTTTTTAGCACACGTGGCTTGTGGCCTCAATTAATGTCCAATTATTTTCAAGGCACTAAATCAACGAATGCAGAAATACCGCGTACGCTTTCTGAACTGTTTAATTCTACTGCCGCTCGTTTCTCGGCGCAGGAAACTTTTAATTACCGAGTGGAGATTAGTACATATAACGTCCGCGTATGCGTTGTTCTTTTTGTTCATTGTCATTGTGAGAGCCGACTGCAATTCCCCAATGTTCCTTTAGAGCGCGCGGACATACTTCATTCTACATGTATGAAAAATATTTCCGCAAAAACTCTGAATGTATATAGTCGACAGAGTCGCTTATGAAATATTCTGCACAAGAGTCAATATATAAGGTGTTACAAAACTATCGAATGCCATTTTTGCTACAGACTTTTTGATTTATCCGGAATCGATTTTCAACAAAAATATCGACGTTCCTACGTTAATCAATAATTAAGAATAAGGAGCTTTCGATGAATTAAGCTTTAGAATCAAAATGATATGTTTTCAGTTATTCTACTCGAAAGTAAATTTTGTTTCAATATATATTGAATTTCTCTAAAGTTTTGTAATGTAAATAATATTAAAAATTGAGAAACTAAAGTTATATTGCAATTCTATCTTGTTGTTTGGTAATTTTGAAAAAGCTCTTTTATTTTGCCGCAATTTAAGATAAAAAGTTAATCCAGAAAATAAATGATTGATTACCAAAATAATTAATTGCTCTTTTGCCCATCTCTACTTTCAACATATTTGCATAACGAAATTTCTAAATATTGTATTTCTCGTGCAGCATTTTTTATTTTATTCCGCGTATTGCACTTAAATAATGTTTTTTCTCATATTTACAAGTGGTTCTCTGGTATTTCGCCGACGGCAGTTATGTATAATTAAATAAACTCTGTTTCTCTTTAAATAATATTTATGTTTATATATAATTCAAATAGTCTACTAAATATTCGGAAAGTCTATAACGTAGGTACTAAATATATTGAATAAGTGATATCGCCCATTTATAAATACGATGAATAATAATCGATAATTTTTATAGACACCTCGATCTTGACGTCAGCGAAATGGCTGAATAATAAAATATCGATGCCGTAGATGATGTCAGAAATTCTCTTTCACGAACCGCAAAGAGAGAGAGAGAGAGAGAGAGAGAGAGAGAGAGAGAGAGAGAGAGAGAGAGAGAGAGAGAGATGGAGAGGGGGGGGGGGTTCTGTGTAAACTTTCTCTCTATACACCTTCTCTTTTAAGACAACATTTCGGGATTTATTAAAATAACATTTATTTAGAATTAGTTAAGTAGTAATTAGTTAAGTAAACACTTTGTTAAATAAAACATTATATATATATATATATATATATATATATATTTCCAACATAAAATGTAATTAATTTGAGAGTAAAATAATGAATATTATTCTAAAATAATATCTTTTTATTGAGAGAAATCGTCTATTATTTTTTATTCAAAATAACAGTTTTTATTCCACGACTGTTTAATTAAATATAATAGGAAACGCGTAAAAAGCTCATCATAGAATTGCTCTTAAAATTTTGGGGGATTTTCGAACTATGCAGACAAAATGCACACACAAATGCATTTCAAGACTGCGATATACTTTAATACAGAAAATATACGAACGACTATATATTAACAGCGTGCTTAAGTTAGCATTTTTGAATGTTTGATGAAACGTACGCCGGAAACGTGTACTCCTTTGGAACCCTTTCACGTAAGTTCTGTAGGAAGGCAAATCTTAGGAAAGATGATGTTCCAAGCTTAAACTAGAAATATAAGTATCACTTATATAACTTAATATCAAACTTAATATCAAACGTTCTGGCAGGGAGAAACTTAAGCCAAACTGGTATTCATTTATGCAGGATTATATAGTAATATCCTTTAACGTTGACACTTTTTCAACCATAAGCTCTCTTTTAAATCATCTTGGGATTATTTCTGTCACCTTTTTAATTTCTTAGGGTTGAGAATATAGAATTTTAATAGTATAACAATATTTTCGCGCTTTAAACATTTAAGCAAATATTTTACGCTGTTTGGAGAAGAGCGAGAAAGAGAAAGAGATACTTTTTTAATACAAATAAATAAAGATGAGATAAAATACTTTTAAAAATCAATATAGAAGAAGCGAAAAGTGAAAGAGAGATCTAATTGGGTGGAATTAATTTTGTTAAATCTGAAAAAACGGCAAACGGAAAAATTCATTGATACGTGATCGATTTTCTGGAGGTGGGAGGACCGCGTATTCACATTTATGAGGAAGAACGAGGGAAGCAAACACTTGTAATCGATGTGGATGCATCCTCGCACTCTGACGTGTATACGTATCTCGGGGTGAGATGCGCCCTCCCCGTTCGGCCTGTTTACAAGAAAAGAAATCTAGCGAGCAGACATCTTGACGGAATATCGTTTCCGTTCCGGAGCCGGAAAGTGATGTTCGAGAGGGTGGCGCGGAGAAGTGGCCGAACCTCTCTTCGTCTTCCGAGTCCCTCGGGTTCGCCACTTGGAACCGGTCCAGGAATCGGCCGCGGAGAATAACAGCGTTCCCGAGTTATTTGGGAACGTTGCGATAGACAGAGATCTCTCAATTCGAGAGGCGAGAGGATCGATCGCATCCGAGAGGAGCGAGTCTCGCGGGGGGAAAATGAGAACAATCGAGGAAGAGATTTAAATCGAACCGCGATGTCGTGAGAAAGAAAGAAGGGGAGGGAGAGGAACAGGTGTGCGTTTCCGCGAACAGTGCATAAATCGACGACGGATCATTCGATAAAATATAGGATCGTTGATCCTGGTAAATTGGTAATTGCCCGGCGCGGATGCCAGTCGCCGCGAGATTAACGTGACAGAGGGGTGAGCTACTGTACAATTTCCGCGACTAATAGATTTTCGAACCCCTCGCAATTACACGACCCCTATTGCGACCCCGCGCGTTGCGTCTCGATAATTTATGCAGCCGATAATTAATCTCTGCACGATAAACGGAATGCATTATGATACGTATAGCGTGCATAAGCTCTATCGTATACGCGGGGGTGGCCACTCTATTTGTTAGAAAAGCTCGTATACATATATCTATCTATATATGCGCATCGACCGACACTTGCCGGATGATGTTGCGCGCTCCACCCGGCCGGATGTATCCCGTCGTTGATGGTTCGCAAATATAATAACGCGTCCGGGAGAGTGGGTGAGGGTAGTCGACGGGGGGGAGGGAGGGGTCGAGGGGGGGGGGGGAGACGTTCGAACTAGCGGTTGCCGAGAGGGGAGTGTGTTTACAGCTCGCGGTTAATGTCGGCTGTCGCGAGAGAATAAACAGCAACTGGGGTAATCTGCAATGCAGATTCCAGGTACTTCTGTAACTTGTAACGCGAGCATCCTAAGAGACTCTTGTGACAGCGAACCAGCCGGACCCCCGGAGTTATATAGACGACGGTTCGTGGGCGTGTGACAGGGGGGCAAATTTGCCGATATCACAATGGCAGTTCGTGTATGCGTGGTATCTGCGGTATCCCGCAACATACGAACAATAACACGACAGGGCGCGTTCGACAATTCCTGCGGCGGAAATATATGTATATTTCGGGAACACTCTCTAATTATTATACATTATTGAGAGTCAATTACACTAATTTCGCATACGTTATTTTTGCCGAATAAAATTATTCATCTTATGAAGAAAGAGTGAGATATTCGTTCGTGAATCTCTCATGAAAATTTATTCGCGTTAATGTTATATAATTTTCGTGGTTTTTTATTATGTTTAATATTTCGCTTAAGACGCGGTAAAACGTTAAACGAAAATAATTCGCTTTCTCAAAATAAACATTTCCTCGGTGGTATTTGCAGTTTATCTTCACGACACGAGACGTAAAATGCACGACGATGCTTTTACGAAACGTAATGTGCGGTGGAATTTTTGTCGGTGCATGTCGTATTTACAGAATGACCATTGACGAGAGAAATCAATTTTTTAAGATGCAATGGCAAAGTATCGAATCAACAGCCGTCAATTCATCATTTCCAGAAGGTACATTGCAACGAACGTAAAAACCTTTTACGCGACGTCGCTGCAAAATAAAAATAATATTGTCGTTTTCTCCAATCGCCGATAGCGTTTCGTCAATATCGACATAACGTTTCTGGAGTGCGCGTTTAATGGGTTTCGTTTTAAAAATTTAACGGCAATAAAAATACGTTTTTAATACGAGCTAACAAGAGTTGCAATATGTTGCAATATTATGACGCGTACTCTCTTGAACTGATTCAGTGAAAATGTCAGTGATTAAAGCAGCGATAAGCTTTCACTTATTAGTAAGTTTCGCTTATATTTTAGTAAGACAGTAAGATTTTAACTGAAAATTCTAGCCACTGACTGATTTTTCAAAATGAAAATTCACTTTGTTTACAATGTTATTTTTATAACTGAAATCACTGCTTATCAGTGGTAATACATTGGTTCCATTTAGAGGGTACTATCCGTTTCTATGGCCAGAAATCGAACACCAGAGATATCTGCAGCAATCTGTAAACATAGACGCAATCTCATTCCCTTATCGATTCTATTCAAACCAATCGCGAATATGAATTGCTTAGGATCCAAGTTTATATTTACATCACACGCTTAGCATCGAACGTTGACGTCTGATTCTGATTTGTCTATTATATGAAATGTATTGGATTGATTCATAAATAAGTTCCGCTACAGATAATTACCGAATCGCTTCTTCTGAGAAACCATGAGTTTTTAAATAGAAACGAAACAATCACAGCAGATGTATATGTGCAGCAACTACAGCGAGTACAAGAAAAATTGCAAAAAAAAAAGCGACCAACCCTCATCAGTCGCAAAAATGTGATTTTGCTACACGACAACGTCCGATCGCATACGGCTAAAATAATCCAGGAAAAAATTCTGGAGCTTTTATGGTCAGTTCTATGTACCTCATCCTCCTAATTCTTCGGACCTTGCCGTCAAATTTCCATCTGTTTAGGTCATTTCAAAAATTCATTAAATGAAAAAATTTTTATAATGATGCTGAGATAGATGAATTTATAAAAAACTTTTTCGCATCAAAACCTCCAAAATCCTTCGAGGAAGAAATTAACGAATTACCGTCTAAATAGGAACAAGTTGTACTTAATAATGGAAAATATATAACAGATAAAAATTTATTGTAAATATAATTTTAAATGGCAACACTCATCGTTAGATATGAAATATGTGAATTGTCAGAATTGTCAAGATTACTGGCGGATCCTAGGGGGGTGAGGAAGGGGGGGGGGTAAAATCCCCTTCCAAATAAAAAAATAAAAAAAAATAAAAAAATTTTTTTTTTTTTTTAGTAAAAATGGGATCAGAAGTTTCATCACGTCCTCGTCGTTGATCCTGGAGTAAAAACTAAAACTACGCGTGATACCAAGAAAAAAATTACCAAACCAAATAATTTTGCCGAAACCACCCCTCCCCTCCCACCCCCATTATCGACGTCAGGATCCGTTAGTCGTCGAGATTGATAACATTTTGGATAGCTGTTGTGAAATTCGCTCGCGATCCGAAATTCTCCTCTCTTCGCTAGCGAAGATTCATCCGTCGATAGGCTAGGTCGATCCGCACTATTCCGGTATGGAAATAGCGTCGCATCGCCGTTCCGTTCCTTCGTCCGGAGGGCCAATTGGGTGTCGGAGGCGCCTCTCGGTTGTTCCGGGACTTTGTTGAGAAACTAGAACGAGCTTATATCGCCTTCGATGGCGTCGTAGGGTCGTGCCTGGGTCGCGCCTGGGGCGGCCCACCAACCACGACGTGGAGGACGACGACGTTGACATTATTCCGCGAAACTCGGAATCCAATATCGCAGAACGCGCCTCATTTTCTCTCCCTCTCTTCCTCTCTTCCTCTCTTCCTCCCCCTTTCTCCTCGTCGACTTACACCCTTGTTTTTTACCTTTCGTCCTTCGTGAATAGCTCCCTATCCGCCTCATTGCGCGTCCCCCTTTCTCTTCCTTTCTCTCCTGGCCCTCTCACTTGGCCCTCTCGGAGAGAAGGACGGAATTCAACAGTGTATCCATTCGTTTATGAGTTAGAAACCTCTCTCTCCCTCTCTCTTTCCTTCGCTTTCCTTCTTATCGCTTATTTTGACCTTCAGCACCCCCGGCTGCATGTCTTTCCCTCTTCTCGAGAGCTCCTGTTCTCGGGCTCGATATCAATTCTGGGACGGGTAAAGGCCTATAGTAAACAACAGCCGATATGTCGATATTCCGAGGTAGCGAAGACAGGGAAAATAGGCTGCGAGTTTGAAAGGATCGCGGAAGAGAGGTTGTATCTATGAAGAAGACAGCTGGATCATAAAATAAGCAGATGGACACGAGAAAGCTTTATGGAAATATTGGAACTTTTCTTCGTCCCGAAGAGGGAATACATATATATTTTTAATCGAAACATTTGAACATTTTCTTATATTTATATTATATGAGTAGCGATGAATAGCTATCTCTCTCGTCATAAAAAAATTTCTACGAGTTTGAATGAGAGATAAAATCTGTTTCGCTGCACAAATGCGACTGGCAATATTGTTATATTGTCGGGAAAAATCTCCAAAGCAGCTCTTTAACAAATAGAGACTAATGGATGTAAATGTGTGTTACCTGATACTACGCTCATGTTACAACGACGATATCGCGAGGACTCCACTCTACTAAGGGGGATGTATTAAAAACTAAATTCCTGTAAAGTGTTGAGTTAGTTCCTCTATCGATATTCGATCGAGAAATTTGCCTTTTCCTTTTGATACCCGAGTATGTTGATAAATGATCGGCCAATAACGTTATTGAAGTTTGAATCTTGTCGCGTGAAAACGCGTGAAACGCGTGAAAGCGCGCGCTCTCTGTTTCCATCTCTCTATCATAGCTTGTATCGATTCTCGATACCGATCTCGCCACAAAAAGATATACGCTATCGCGCGAGAGAACGATATCTTCTCTCCCTCCACACTCGTTACATTTCTCTTTCGATAACAGAGAGCGACTCGACTAAATCTAAGGCTGTCGTACTTCTGTCAATTTCTTTTATCGCTGGTACACGCGACGCTTTTTCGCCACGCATCGCGAAGACTTTATCGAGCCTTCCTCGATCCTTTCGAGAACTGCATGACCTTCCGGGGAATATGCATCAGCTGCGTATGGAGTATTTTCCTACCATTTACCCTCTTGACATTGAGCGATGTGTCTATATCGTGATTTTAGATATTTTAATAATCGAATTTGACAGTTTCATTTCCCCGATGACGTCTGACGTAGAGGTCGAGATCGAGATTTAGTAAAATAGTAGCTCGAAATATCGAATGTTTCATAAAAAATATAAGAAGCGTTGTGGCAATTGGTTGGAAAATTTATTTCGAGATATCATATATGTAAACGAAAAGAAATACCATTTTTCATTTATTAAAAAATAATTTTCTCAACAGAATGTTAGAGTTTGTTATACTCGTTACGAAATTATCTGTAAAATGGCTGGCTCAATTTTAATAACGCATAATCCATCGTTTTTTAAAAGTAATTTCGTCGCAGCACGATGCAGCGGTCGTTTTTCGTAATGCAGATTTTCCGGGATTTCAATCCATGAAGAACTCGTCGAGTTCGAAAGCAAAGACGCTTTTACGGGATGCTTTATTGACTAGAGATGAAGGAATATATTTTTTTCTTTTTTTTTAACTGGATAAGCTTCAGGAGTATTCAAAGTAGCGGATTGAAAAAATATCACGGTTGAAATTTTCATCTTTAATCTTCTGCAATAGCTTTCTCTTCGTGAAAATTTCAACAAAAACGATAAGAATAAATTTGCATATAAGTATTTATTGAGAGCTTAATATCGTTTGCGGAAAAATATGTACAAATGCGATTCGCGTTTCGAATTAAAATCTGACTAGCGTGAAAACAAGCGTGTAGTACTTATCAGTGATACACCATATTTATATTTCTCTAAGGAAAAATTATGATAGATATTGCTATGTTAATTACAATGATTATTAAAGGGAAAGAGAATGAAAATGCAAGATCAATCTTAGATTTTATTTTCGTATCCGCCTCTGATATTACGATATTACGTTATTCAACGGTATTTTGTTAACTTGGGTCTGAAAATACCAAGAGTGAACGGAGATGCATTCCACCTGTTTTCATCCTCTATATATAACCATCTCGCATTCTGTCAATAAAGCGACTCAGATCGGGGATCGAGTTCATGCCGCATTTACACGCGATTTACTCTCTATCCTCGTCTTAGTTTATATGAAGTGAAACCGCTTTACTACAACTGGCGAACAAATCATTCTGACTATGGAGATGCTCGGTTCAAAATAAGGGAGCGATAAACGACGATAAAAATTTCCGAGGTAAATAAAAAGTTTAATTAAATGCGGTTTTAAGTGCGGTGTAAAGATTAGATATTGATCAGGACATAAAGTTTCTATAATTTAATGGTTTATTGTGATAAGAGAAATGAGTGTTTGCGTATGTTTCAAAGAATAATCGTCAAATGGCACAATCTTATTCAAAATTTATTATGTCTCTCTGATAGAGAGTCGATCGCGATAAAATTAAAAGTATATCTATAATTAATCAAATGTTTGTCTGTTCGTCTCTATTACTCGAAATGTCTGTCCTAGATAGAAAAATCACGAAAATGTTTTAGAAACTGACTGCATGTACTTTGATTAATTAGTCCTCTAGAGCTAATCGATATTACAGAGAGATAGACGCGTGTTACATTCTACAGAGGTGGCATTAAAATCGTTGCAATAAATTAATAAATTTTCAATAATATCAAACTTAGTTAAATATAGTTAAAATATTGGAAGAAGATTTACATCCATCTTATAATTAATATCACTATCTCATAAGCCATTGGTGACAAAATAATGATGTAACTTTTCTTCGGTCGCTGGTCCATGCTTATTAAACGGGCATTTTACGATACTCGAGCGAGGATATTCGCTACGAGAAAAGTTGCAAAAGATCGTAGAATGCAGAAGCGGCTCTTCTCTCGAAAGCTCCGTCGAGAATACTTCGCGTCGCGCGTATACTTTGAAAGTGCGCTAAAAGCTCCGCATCGCCAATTCCGCCGCGCGATATAGCCGATAAGTAATGATCCGCGATTGCCACGTGTCGTGTCTGTTTTTAAAGTTTCCGAAGTCGAAAAAGTAATCGTTTCGAGAACGAATCGACTTCTTCGTCGAATCAATTGCGGCGGTTTACGAGAGAGTTCGCGAGAGGGGAAGAAATCGGATCCGTCGCGAATCGCGAGGGAGGATCGCGAAAAGACGTTCTCGCCACTTACACAAGTGCACCCCCTTTCGCGCAACTGATGACGAACAGAGTTTTTCACTTTAAATCGCGGGAGGAAGGGGATGTAGTTGCCGAAGATTGGACGATACTTTAAGAGACTTTTGCTATTTAGAATCGAAACTCTCCGGGAAAATCGCGTGTTTTATCTTCCATGTAAAAAATATTTGCGGGTAATCGAAATGCAGAATTATTCCTAGAATTGCCTCTTCTCCTCCCTGTTTAAGAACGAAGATAATTGCAATTTTTTTTTTTTTTATTTGAACATTCTGTTTGCACGATTATAACAAATACTTTGGGATCACACATTATTTCAATTAAAAATTTTTCTTATTTTTTTGCACTTATTTTAATTACTTTATAAAATATGTGCGTAATTAACATATTTATATAAAGTTATAAAATGTATAATAAAAAAATATATTTCTGCGTGACATATGCTGCAAACGTAATACTCTATTAATATCCTCTTAATAGAGTAAGTTGCACTTCGTGATATTTCACACGGCACGAAGCTACAGGAAAATTGTGTAGCGAGCTCATGAGCTTTTCGAAAACTAGACGATCATTTACGCAGCAGAAACACCGACAATAATTGAACAAGAATATCCGCGAGATAATGGCTGCTCGCGTCACAAATCCAGTAATCGTCCCGATATTTCCGTATTTTGGCGCCGTGTTTATCGCGGTCGTAACGATGCAGAATAGGAGATCGTTTCTTTTTATATCTTTTTACTTCTTTCGTCAATATTTGTCTACGTAATAATATGTTCTATATCGTCTTTGGATATAAAGAGAATATTATTATCAAATATAATGCGAATAAATTTATTAAAAAAGAACAGAGATTTATTATATGCATTATAAAATATTTAAAAAATCTTCAGAAATAATTTCCTCGCATCAAAATAAAGAAAAGATCTCAATATATAGAATTTCCAAAACTTTAAGAATATATTTTACTTATTATAATAATAAGAAAAAAATGTCATATTGATTCCTTAGATACTTCGATCATTTTTTACAGATTGTGATTTAATAAACAGTAGGAAAAATTTACAGTTATTAAATCAAGCATCTGGATTATAAATAAATTATGATAATTGTAAATAAATATGCTACAGAATATATAATTCTGTAATTGAACATAATTTTTCAATTATAACTAACAAAGATCGCTCAGTTTCTCGAAACACATTCATATATATATATATTTCTCTTTCTTTTCATACAGGGAACACGCGCTATTGGAGGCTTGTCTAAATATTTCAGACACGTCTATTTAGATATCTATTTACTTTTGCTTACTTTACGTATTATACGTAAGTCTATGAATCGTTATCGCAAAACAAGACAGATACGTTTATATACACAGTGTCAGCGCATGCCTCGGAAAATACTTTGTCTTCATGCATTATGCATTGTCGAAGCGTGCCAAGTGTAGCTGAGAGTCGGGTAGACAAAGAAAAAAGGGGGATGAATCTCTCTCGAGTCGTTAGTGGCGGCTAACCCAAATCGCGGTATCCCAACCCTCTCTCTTAAATCTCACCCTTACGTTCTTACGGTTGCTTTCTTCCGCGCTGTCATCGCCCTCTCTCTCTCTCTCTCTCTCTCTCTCTTTCTTTCGCTCTCTTTCGCTAGTCTCCGACTAGCGGCGACTATCACGAGTACGGCTCGCGATCAAATTAAAACGCTCTTTGAATGGGCTCATTAATGACATCGTGGCGCAGCTTCTCTGCGAGAGACTCATTAAATTTATGTCGCCGCGAAAGTTTTATCCATAGGATCGCTCGGAGGAGAGGCACCTTTCTTGTTTCTTCGCGTCTCGCGTCGCGAATACTAACAACGAATACCCCTTCCCTCCCCCCTTTCACTCCCCCCCCCCCGGAAAAGGGGTGGAGATGGGGGAGAAACGCGCAATCCCGCGAATGCAATGCACCCGGGACGAGAGATTCTCCGCCGGGAGCGAAATAATTTGTTCGTCGGCTTAATTCATTTATTCGCTCGCGTAGATCTGTGTCCTATTTGCATTATTCGGAGGTGCCGTTAATCACGCGCGATTGTTTACGCTGAGTATGACACCGAGGAACTCACTCTGTGAACTCGCCTACATCTTCGCTCACGCGATGCGATAAATTAATTAAATTTCTGCAAACAACAGTCCTCGATCTCTGTTCAAATAGCCTCGGCATTCTCTCGTTTAATTACAAAGTTAATACAAGGTTTAATTAATAATAAATAATAAACGTACATGTATATATATACAAAATTATTTTCACATTTTTCGAAGCTAACTCTAAGAACTGTGGCTAATCGTGTGCGACTCGACTTATAAGCGTGAGATAATAAATAATCAGATCAAAAATAAGAAGGAGAGACAAAGAGGTCTTTTGAATTTTCTACTTTTTTTGTCACGTATCTATGTGAAATATGGCTGAAATATGAGATCCAAGTAATCGGAGGTAATTCCGCGAAACATTGGTCACGGATGAAAAAAAAAGCGAGAGGCAATATGTCCTTTGTTCCCACGGCCACTCAAAGACATTTATCTGCTGGGAGTTATCCGATGTCCGGCTACCAACACCACTTTTCCACTCTACACGTAATCGTGGGAGTGAATGAGCTTGTAAACAAGTTTGCCCCGAGAAGGTTTTTTTTCTTCACTCAGCTCTGCGTCCGCGCGAATACAGCCATTTGGTCCTTAATTTAAAAAAAAAAAAAAAAAAAAAGGAAAGAAGAAGGGATTTTTGTCAGACATCTATTCCGTTTTACCTCATCTATTAATAGATAAGAAAGTGCACTCTTGTGTGTGAACTGTAGGCTCGCAAATGAGCCCGAGGACATTATTCAAAAGATCTCGAGCGAGGAAGACGATGTATGCTGAAAACGAACATTGTACGTCGGAAATGACGCGGAAAATATCAAGATAGACCGGGAAGAGTTATAAGACCGGCTCTTATGTATTATTAATGATTGATGATACTTTGGAAAATCTTCGCGTATACACATCTTAATACCGCAGTGAGTAATCGTAATTGCCGTTATACATAGACATTAAAGTGATACACATCCTTATATAATTGCCAAAATATTATGACGTTTCAACATTGACATTTCTTTTCGACTCATTTATCCTTCGCGCAATAATTTTTCGAGACAGGGTGACACCATGACAGATGACAGATGACTCGTAAATTAATAAAATAACGGCCGCGTTATCCGCGCTCGATTTCACTCGCGACTTCCCTTCCGATGCTGTTCGTCTTCGATTTCTCTTTATTTCGTGCGATCGGCCTAGAACGGATTCGTAACAGGCTGCGTCTGTAAGGATGGAGATCCTGCGACGTGGATGGCGGCGAGAGGGGCGAACGACGTGCGAAACCCATTAATCACTCGGTAATTAAATCATGCTCGAGCCGCCGTCAACGACACACGCTTAATTGCCAACCCTACTAGCCCGGGTACCTCTCATTCGAATTCTCTCCCGGTGTGTCTCAGTGTCCTCCCGTAGACACACATTCAAATCGTGAAAGGGTAAAGTTGAAATTATAACAAAAATAAAAGAAAAAAATTAAAGAAGTCTTCCTTTACACCGAAAAAAATTGTGTTCTCGAAGTAAGGGGATCGTATATTATAAAATCCCTCTTAACAGAGATTCTTAAATGTTTCTAGAAAATTCTCTAAAATTAAGAAGATATTCTTTGTTAATGATAAACGGTCGTATATTTTTTTATGCGGACCGTTCATTTAGCGTTATGATCATTGTTGCAGCAACGTATATGGTTATATAGTGTTGCAATTTTCAGTGCAGTGCAGTGTTTGTCACTGAATGGTTTTAATTTATTTAGAAGAATGGATGAAGTTAATAAGTGGCTCAAACAAGAAGACTTGAGCGAGTTAAAGAAGTATTTACGAGTAAATAACGTGTAATCTAATTTAATCGTTCAGGATCCAGGTCTCGTGCCTCATGCTCGGTCTATATGTACTATGTTTATGCTATCTTTATGGTCTTTCTTTGCCTGTGTGCTGTAAAATAATGTACTTTTTTGTTAATGTAAAAATAAATCCCATTTCGTCTACATTTGTATAAATTAGGAATATCTGATACTAATCTTTTTCTAGAGGATTCTTTTTAAAGTAAAAGGATCCCTTTGGCGTCTATTTTAGAACAGGGTATTCTAAAAATAAATAGGAAATTTTTAAAATGAGGATTTAATTTTTTCAGTGTAATTAAAACGGGAAATTATTATGGCGAATTAGAAGAATGACGTACATATGTAATTACACAAGTTTACGTACACAAGTTTAAAAATTAATTTACGTTTTGTTATAATTGTAAAGGAAATATAAGAGAGAGTTAACAAAATTTAAAATTAATTATACTTATTATGATTATTATATGCAAATTATATGTTTGTCACTTTTGTGTAATTATATGTATTTTTGTATAGGATAAACACTTATATGAGTAAATTCCTTGATATAAGAATTTTTATAATGCGCTATTACATCTTATTCGTCAACATTGTGTTTGAATTCCTAGTCGATCGGCCGCCAAAGCGACCTTGGAAAGGTGCTTGAGAAATTCCTCGAAGTCTTCAATAAATTATGAGCGAACATCTGGCGAGTGTTAAGAGAAGCGGTGGGATAAACGCAACCGCCGGAAACTGGTCAGTCTTGTAATCAATCAAATTCCAATTCAATTAGGTCGGAAGCTAAACAGTCGATCGTGTATAGACTTGATCTTAACCCACTCAAGAAGTTCCTTCGATCGAATTCTTTCTCTCTTCGCGCGACGAGAGAAGTATATCTTCATTTGACTCTGTTAACTCTTTGTTCAATCCGCTCTATCTGCCATTTTCAGGATTTGCTTAAGAGATCGGGAAGGAAAGCGTAACTTTACATAAAATTATATATGAATACATAAAAATTCCTTATCGTATCGCTAGAAAAACATAAGTAGTTGAACATTTCTTTCTTATCTCTTATTAACGTCCGTAGTATTATTTTAAGCTATAATTTTTCATGAACAGACAAATCCTGCAGAAAGAGAAAGAGAAAGAGAGAGAGAGAGAGAGAGAGAGAGAGAGAGAGAGAGAGAGAGAGAGAGAGAGAGAGAGAGAGAGAAACATTACGGCTTTAACCGCTTTACTTAAATTCAGTTAATCCTCTTACCGTTGTACTTTCAAATACAGCGAGACATTTTTATCACCGGTGCATTTGAAAAACGAAATACAATACAAGATTGCGACGATATAGTTTAGTTCTAATAAAAAGAAAAAAAGAAACTCAGAGGTCTCTGTCACGTTTCCGCGCGTAGAAGGAATTCCATGAACGTTTGTCTATTTGATATCGAATGTCTTCGAGCTGAACAAAAATGAATTACGATCCCGGATAGCCGTTGATGAAGAAATGATGAACGTTTATTTGTTACAAAAGTAAATTGCGCCCGGGAACTGTGCACAGGAAGCTATGGATCACGTAATCCGCAGCGGACGATTATTCGTTCTTTCTCTTCTCACGCTCGCTATTATGTCTCTCGACGTTATATTCTAGCACAGCGTGCGCAGTTAAAGCTGCTTTATTGCGATGCAGATGCATTACAGTTCCGTGAAATTGGAACGCCGTCAGGAGAGGAGAGGATTTGCGTTAGTACAACTTTACGCGTAGTTTTAATACGAGAAATTTTCAGTTAACGAGAGTCACTCTCGAGTGCCATACCTTACGAAACGCTGAATATACCACTCACTGGGGAGAGAGTGGGCTCATCCTACATCAGGTTAATCTTTCGCTTCACCCTCTTTTTCCCCCAATCGCTCTTACTTTCGAGAGATGATTTCAAATGGGCTACTAAGCTTTATTATGATATATGAGTCGCTCGTATTTTGTTTGCAGAATTTCATTACACACATTCTTCTGAGAATTTATATTTACAAATGACTCGTCATCGATAAAATGATGACTCATTATATTCGTAAGGCGGAGGGTGGCAAGTCGCAAATCGTGGAAGGTCTCCTCGGAGGCATAAAAAAGGAAAAGGCTCCCCCTGGGCATAACTACGTTAGCGAGATCCCATGACTTTCGAAAAACAATTTGCTGGCAAGTTGCGAGAAATGTGTGTCAAAGTCGAGGAATGAAAGGGGGGAAAAAAAAAAGAACGGAGGAACTGCCATCATAAATCAAGACATTTTTGCCGCCTTTCAGTCCCTTCTCTCTTGCCGTTTTTTCCACCGAAAAAAATTTTCTGTCGAAAGTATTTTATATGATTACGAAAAATCTGTCAAGAATCTCCACGGCAGGCAATATAATCGCTCAAAACACCGACGAGATGCATTAAACATTAAACAAATGTAGTTTTAATGGCTTTGTAATCACATTTCACAGAATATGCGTGTGTACTGTTTTTATATAATTCTCTAACGTTTTTATCACAATCATTTTAATCAAAATTTTCTAAAATACATTTCAATTAGTCATCTCGTAAAATAGATTTTAATTCTGCGTTAAGCCTGATTGTCAAGAGAAATATTTCAATTTTTTTATGACTTATTTCTGCATATAACATTCTGTACAAGCTTAGGACTTATTTGAGAATAATTCTCGGAAGTAAAGAGAACGAGGGACAATAAAAGTAAGGGAGTAATCTCTCTCTCTCTCTCTCTCTCTCTCTCTCTCTCTCTCTCTCTCTCTCTCTCTCTCTCTCTCTCACTCTCTCTGTAATACTTTTCAATATTACAGTAAATTTGTAGATATGATTCGCGACGGCGTTTCTCTCAAATTGAACATTTGCAGCCAATGTATATTTCACAAGGCTATTCTGCACATTAAAATACGAGTAAAGAAATTTTAAAGAACAATAATGCTTTGTGCTTTAAAAAGTTTGTTGCGTCCAATTTCTGCGCCTGGCTTCTTATTAATCCCTTTCCTACCTAAATTTATATATATTTTATATATCAGAGCCTTTTCGTTTTATTATAATAATGCTTTGTACGTGCAATGTGGTTGAATGACTCAAGTAAGCTTCTGCCTCCGGAAACGTTTCTCGAATCGTTCGATAAAATTGAGAGTGATAGATCGGCGCAAGATTACAAAAGTCTCGGTCGATGAGAGTCGGTGGAAGTTCGACGGGACGGATTTAGATCGTGGCCTTCGATTCGCTGACCAACCTTCAAAGGCATTGTTTGGCGAAACAAGTCTTGGACTACGTATTTCTCAATCTAGGAACGACGCGAAAATAACGCGCTTTTACGAGGCCGTTTCGTTCGGTTCACATGACGCGACGATTAAAAATTACTCACACTTATCAATGTAATCAATGTATTGGGTTGATTCATAAATAAGTTTCGCTATAGATAATTACTGAATCACTTCTTCTGAGAAACCATGAGTTTTTAAATCAAAACGAAACAATCACAGCAGATGTATACGTGCAGCAACTACAGCGAGTACAAGAAAAATTCATTAAGAAAAAGCGACCAGCCCTCATCAATCGCAAAAATGTGATTTTGCTACACGACAACACTCGACCACATACGACTAAAATAACCCAGCAAAAAATTCTGAAGCTTTCGTGGTCAGTTCTACCTCATTCTCCTTATTCTCCGGACCTTGCCTCATCAGATTTCCATCTGTTTAGGTCATTCCAAAATTCATTAAAAAAATTCATGGAAAAAATTTTCATAATGATGCTGAGATCGATAAATTTGTAAAAAATTGTTTGCATCAAAACCTTCAAAATTCCTGGAAGAAGAAATTAACAAATTACCATTTAAATGGAAATAAGTTGTACTTAATTATGAAGAATATATAACTGATTAAAATTTATTGTAAATATTATTTTAAATATAAAAATTCAGTTTGTAAAATGGAACTTATTTATGAATCAACCTAATAATATGTCCGTGAGAAAATTCATCGGTATTTATTGTTGACTGCGCTTTTGCTAAAATATTTTCGCGGTTACAATAGTCGGCGTCTTTAGCACAAAATGTCAGGGATCTTTGAATCCAATTTTATCGACGAACTTACTTTTTGACGAGTTATAAATGATCTAGAAGAGATGCGCAAATTATCTGGAAGTTCTGGAGGAAACAATTTTGAGGATTCAGCGATTTCGGGGGAGAATTTCGGTCGGTAAAGCCGAGTATTAAGAAGCTGTAAATTCCACCTCTCGTCAGTAATCCGAGTGCATTAAGTCGCGACTTCGAGTACAAAAGTGTTCTCCGCGAAAGAAGTTTTACTTATACTTAGGACGTACTTAACTCAAAGTATCTTATATATAAAAGCAATCTCGCGTCGTATTCTCCTCGTACAAATTGATAATCGGACAAAAAAAAAAGAAGAAATAAATGCACAAAGTAAAATAAAAAAATCTGAATAACAGAATTTCATATTCTGTCCGCAAAAACCATTATTTTCAATTCTCAAAAATACGTTTCTCTGTCGTTCAATATTTGATAAATAATTGCGTTCACTAAAGTTCACAAGTGGACTTTGAATAAAGACATCACGCGTGCTCATATCACGCGGACGAACATGAGAATTTCGCTCGACATTGTTTCAGTGCAGCGTGACGACGCCACAAAGGATAATGCAATCGCGAAAGACAAATTGGATTTTTTAATGTATATACGAGAAGAATGCCTTTTTCATCGAAAAAGTGGGCTATTATTAGCTTACTGGATTTCTCCGCCACAATGTCACAAATGTGGGACTGTGTTGGTGAGTGCTGCGGCAAAGTTTACTTTTGCTACGAAAAACAAGGTTGCACGTGGGTAATTAGTGGTACACACTTGACCCAGTGAAAAGGTATAGCTCGTCGTCATCCGCCAACTGCACTATCACGCGCTTGACTGATAGCATGTCGCAAATATACGCAATCACAAACACACACACACACACACACAAGACTTTACATTTAAATATTGCGGCAATTTGTTTTTAACATTTGCTTATTACAGACTTGGAAGAAAACCATAATCTATTAACTATTTTTTATACATGTGAGGCGTTTCTTGAAATACGTACACCGAAAAGATTGTATTCTCGAAATAAGAGGACTGTATATTATAAAATTCCTCTTAATAGATATTCTTAAATGTTTCTAAAACATCTTCTAAAATTAAGAATATATTCTTTGTTAATAATAAACGGTCATATTACGCGGACCATTCAACGTATATGGATATATAATTTGCAATTTACAGTGCAATGCAGTGTTTGTCACTGAATGGTTTAAGTTTATTATTATTAGAAGAATGGATGAAGTTAATAAGTGGCTCGAGAAAGAAGACTTGAGCGACTTAAAGAAGTTTCACGAGTATAAGTAAAGTGTAACTTAATTTAATCGTTCAGGACACTCTCGTGCCTCATGCTCGGTCTATAATGTACTATGTTTATGCTTTCTTTATGGTCTTTCATTGCCTATGTGCTGTAAAATAATGTACTTTTTTGTTAATGTAAAAATAAATCCCATTTCGTCTACATTTTTATAAATTAGAAATATCTGATACTAATCTTTAGAGGGTTCCCCTCTTAAGGTAAGAGAATCCTTTTAAAACAGGATATTCTTAAAATAAGTGGGAAATTTTTAAAATAAGAATACAATTTTTTCAGTGATATAATTTTATTTTACTCCATGTGTCCCTTATTTGTATATCAAAAAGTACGCTATCTTAATTATCGATCATTTTTTTTTTTTGCGAAAGTAAACAATGTTTAATAAAAGACAAAATATAACGGATAATGCGTAATAATGAAGTAAACGTGATTAAACGATAAAATGTACATCATTATGTTCCGCAGAACGTTGGATTTAGTTGTTTTTCTAGCGTTAGCGTTACCGCACGAATTGGCATTAATAGCCGCTTATCCATTAATCGAGAAACCGCGAAAGTGACAACAAGTGTACACACGTCGGTGGATGCGCTGATGATTAAACGTGATGTAACCGAATTAACAGCGAGATACGGATTTCGTAGCTAGCTGATGAACGCGATTCATTGATATCGACGTTGACTAATGTCGGATGATATGGAAGCCAAAAACAGGAGCCAATCTATCCACCCTCTCCCTCCCCACATAAATCCAGATACAGGCATAGGAATTTAATAATCGAAAATCGCGTATTTATAACATTTTCAGTTTGATAGGTCAGATTTTAACTGCATGTACCCGATGATGGATATGAATTATTTATCCAGTCGAATATATATAGGGAAAAGTGTGCGAACGAGCGAGCGAATGGAAAATAGCTTCCCACAAAGCCGCGTATAATTTGTGACATTCGGTCGATGTGTTTTAATTAATTAAAGAAAATAAATTAATTGGGGCAATTAATGTGTATATTGCTTTTGAATCGTGATTGTGGTAATAAGGTGCTAATGAAATTGGCAAAGCGGGAATTGCAAGCTCAATACTAGAGTCATCTCGCTCGAATTGCATAGTCAGCGAACTACAAGGTTAGTTTACGAAATACGTAAACTAATCGTAGAGTAATGGAAGAAGTTAATTTACGGGCAAGCATCAGATATACGTATATATGCTACATATATGCTATCAACAGCGTACGCGTCATAAATCATCGGGGCATACATTGCGTTTCGATGGTAAATATTTGCAGCATATTCGCACGTAAAGTTTAATGCTGTTATGCTTGTTCTGCCGCATATAGTATAGTTAGTATACGAATTGATATTCGTATGATGATTTCCGCGCTACGCGCGCCAGAGATACATGCGATACGATTAATTTGAGGGACACGATAAAAGATCTGAAGAGGCTGCGTGCGTTCGATATCATATACTCTGCCTGTTCGCGCTCGCAAACTATCGATAGTTCCCGCAGCTATGCTGATCCTGCATCCTGGATAGACAGCGGGCTGTGAATTTGCGGCTTTTCACAATGTTGCATTATACGCGCCCAATCGTGTTTAACTATCGGGCTCGCAGCTTGCGTGTACGTTTAAATGGAACAACTAACGTCTGCGATTCGATCAAATCACCGTTGCCGTGGCTATCATCATTAATGGTCTCGCTATTCAGTGTAGTCGAGATTGATTTTTCGGACGGGTTTGTGGTCTATTGATCAGAATTTACCCAGAGTGACTTTCCACCACACACAGACCGGTTAATGAAACTCTCATTTCCTAACGACTGCACGTTCTGATGATCATGGAGGTTGATTTAAATGAAAAGTGATTGAAGAATATCAGAAAAGAATCGATAATATCAAATATTGAAGAAATTTTGTGATAAATATGAGGGTACAAATATTACTATTAGCATGAATAGAAACAAAGAGTGCGGTCAAATCTCTATTAAAAAACCTCCCTTTTTTCACCACCTTAGCTAAATAATAGCTTAAATGAAAGTTTATGAACAGTATATTAATCCTTAGAAATATTATGTTGAGGCGAGCAAACGTTCCAAAGAAATAAGCGATCCAAAAAATTCGTTAGCAGCAGAAGACGACACTTAAAATTACAACAAATCGAACAAAAAAAAAAAAAAGAAATAGAACTTGTACATTAGAAGCATGGAATTTGCTTGAACAAGCACATTTTAGTGAAAAATTAGAATGTTATGTTAATCTACTAGTCATAAACTTTCGTTTAAGCCATCATTTAGCTCAATTGGAGGTGGTGAAAAAAGGGGAGGAATTTGATCGCACTCTTTCAAGGCAAGGATGAAAAGAGAGAGAAAGAGGTGATGGTGAAATTGCCAAATATTTTTTATTAATATCCTTTATTCTTTGGACGTGCGAACAGTTCGCGATGTCCTCGCATGTACCATCCGCTCACCCATCAATTTCTATCCTCTTTTTTTGTTTCGACGTATCCGTTATATAGTCCGAATCTCTCTCTCTCTCTCTCTCTCTCTCTCTCTCTCTCTCTCTCTCTTCCTTTCCCTCTTTCTGGTAATCTCACGGCGAGAGGATCCCGAGGCTTCAAGCGGCACACAATGCCGAACAAATCCTCCCTCGTTCGTCCTGGATTCCCTCTCTCGCTCCTAAATCGTCGCATCCCCGTGTACATTTCACCCCACATCCAGTTTTGCACTTTCTCTTCTCGACAGCGGGGTGCATTAGTCGGTTGAACCGCTGTTTGCGCGTCTGATAAATTGGAGACATTTTCTCCCGCAACACCGCGTCAATGATGACTTTATTCACGAGGGGGAAAGTGGAGGAAAGGCCAAAATAATCGATGGTATGCGTAAAACATTGGACGCGATGAGACTTGCGAAGTTGAGCAACACGCGTTGATTAAAATCCTGTGCTATGAGAGATTAATCGTTCGAGCTTATAGCTGCGAGACAAGTTTCTCGTGTGCGCTACGTTTTTGATAAACGTAAAGAAAAAACATCTTAGTTCTTCTTTAGCTAAAAACGCGTCGCGATATCGTCGAGTTAGATATCGCTGTATAATATGTCAGTATATATTAATAATACCGCTGATAATATATTTTTTATTAAAGTTAAATCTCCGATTTCTGAAAAACATGTGTGTGTGTGTGTGTGTGTGTGTGTGTGTGGCGGTTTATTATATAAATTTTATATAAATTTTTATATTATATGAATTTTATATTATATGAATTTTGTATAATAAATGCAACGAGCGCTCTGTGTGTGCCAGATTATAAAATTACTTTTATATTACAGATCTAACTCGGATCTTTATATCCATCTAACTCTACAGTTCGCCCTAATTGATTTTCGACATGCGGGTCGCAAGAATAGACGCACTGCTGTAATTATATTTTAATTATAATAATAATGAGCTACTCCTCATTGCAAGAGTAAAATTATTGACGCTGTTACCGAGGGAAAAATATGCCTTCGGGCAATGGAGTTTTTGTTAAAATCGCAGTATCGCTCTTAATGAACGTTTGCGGATTGAAATGTTCATGACATAAGATATGTTAAAAATAGGAAAAATGGAATAATAATAACATCGTTCACTGAACCATTTAATTATTAGCGTTTATAATCATATGTTAATGCTTATTTTCAATTCCACTTTTGTGTATATATATATGTGTGTGTGTGTGTGTGTGTGTGTGTGTGTGTGTGTGTGTGGTGTGTGTGTGTGTATGAAGCGGCATATGCAAAATTCATTCATGTATAATTGATGAGTGTTTGCACTAGATCCGTATTAATTAATGAAACTAACCAACTGATTCTCTCTCCTCCCTATATTATATTTAACAGCTCTGTAATATATTAATAATAATTTCGATCTTCCTTTTTCGTTTATTGATAGATCTATGGCATAACTTTTTGGCGCAAAATAAGTGATATCATGCGTTTATTGCAACAACAGCAAAATAAATAGAATCGTGAAAGTGATCGGTGCATACGTTAATTAAGTTTTACCGCAAAGATATAGGGAAATAATAATCTCTAAGCAACAAATTGTGCTTTTAATTTCTCAGCCAATATTCTGTTATTATCAATTTCTACTTACGGAATTTCACAATATATATCTCGTATAAGCTTCCGAATCTAAATAAATAAAATTGCGACAAAAAGGTTGAAACAAATAATTAATCGTTTAGCAAAAATTTATGTAGCAAACTCTACCAGTCAATTTGTCTTCAAGAATCAAGTTGGAGTTTTGTTAGATGGAAGCAAGCGAAGTGTATGATGTGGCCACATAAAAATTTTACTTGAGAGTTTTCGAAGCAAGTGAATTTTTGATAACGAAATGCTACAACTCAACCTACATTCAGTTATGTATCGTTGAAGTACGTGATAAAATCCGCGTGACACAAAAATAGCTCTCTCTCTCTCTCTCTCTCTCTCTCTCTCTCTCTCTCTCTCTCTCTCTCTCTCTCTCTCTCTCTCTCTTCTCTTCTTTTCTCTCTTCCACGCGTCACTCACTTTGCATATTAATAACATGAAAGATGTATCATTGAATATAAATAATCATTCTGATATATAATTCAAATTCTTCGTTAAATGAAAAAAATTATTCTATTCTCCGCGGATTTAAATAAGACTTAAATTTTCAAAAGATAGCAATTTTCGAAAGCTGTTGAATTCGCATAAAACACAAATTATTTATGATAAAGTGCAATACTTATTAATTAATAATTATGCGCTTATGATTAATAATAAATGAAGAATGTTAGTGATAAAATTAGCTAGAAAATGATTGTTATATGCTATATTGTAGAAGAGGAAACGTAAATTCGACGAGTATTTTGTCATCTTTAAACGCGAACTCGTTCTTGTCACGAAAAAGATTATCGACATCCTTCCTTTGGTCAGTGACAATACTCGACAAGAGACGATGCGCGCGCGATGAAAAGTCGACGTGTATTTCGGTGAACAAGAAGGAAAAATTGCACTGACGATATATAATGTACACACAGAAACGTTCTGCTGGACTAGATCTGAAAGATAGATGGATCCTGTACTGAACTCTATGTGTATGCGCGTACTTTGTTTACTACTCATTTTTCTTAGACCGTAAAGATGTCACTCGTAATTGATCGACGTTGGATCATTAAATCCTCGCATCGGAGGAACGCGTTTGCCGAATAACAGTAAGGATGACCAGATATAAAAGCGATTGGTTTTCTATAAATAGCGTAATATAAATTACATTTTTTTTTGTGCAAAACATATTTTATTCTAACGTATTTTATTAGATATAACATATTTTTCTAAACTATTTATTTTTGAATTAAATAAATAGTTAAAAATATATTACAATTACAACTCTTCCTTCCTATTCATAAACGTATAAAGCCGTAAAACTAATTATTTAATTAGTAGCATTGAATGAAAATACGATTTTAATTAATATGTAATGCAAGTTTTAAATGAGATGGGCGGATGAAGTTTAGAGGAAGACAGAGAAAAACAGCCACGCTCCGAAATGCGAATAGCTCTCGCGAGAATACGAGAGGCAGGGATTAAATAATAAGAATGCACCCCCTAGGAATGGAACACATTTCTTTCGGCGCGAAGAAATGGAGCGTGCAAAAGAAGACTCGAGTCTCGAATCTTAAGCTCGCCTCTAATCCTCGCGGCTTTGTCTTCGCGAGTGAATGGCGGAGACTCGTCGCTGCTTCTGTTAGATTGCAGTGTCTGACAGGAATTTCCTGCACATGCGCACGCATACACGCGTATACACACACATACATATATCTTTCTCCTTCACAAAGTCACCATCCTTCGCGTCTTTCAACACGTTGAGTGCCACGGAGAACACATTTCTTTTACGAAACTTGTCGCTGATGGGACTTTGATGTTTCGTAGACACGTCGCGCAATGTAAGATTTCAAAAAATTTTTCATTCCAAGCGATGCTTCTCAGGAGATTTTGTTATAAGAAATTTCGTACAATCGCGTTTGTGTGCCTAAACTTTCTAATCCTCTTTATTGACAATTCGGATATGTCGCGTATGGGAAAGTGTCATTTACACCTCGACCGCATAAATTCATCGTCGTAATTTAATTCCTCAAGTTTCGCCAATGAGCCCTGGCTCGAAGTTACAATTAGAGACTTGCGGTGGCAATTACACTTGGCCGAAACTTGGCTGAAACTACGACCCGATCGTTATCTGGCTCCGGCGATGATTGAACGAGGATCAAATAATATCTCGTTGCCGATGTTCGCGAGTCGTTTTTTTCGAAGGAGATATGTACGATACATTTAAGATATCAAGATTGCTTTTCCACCCTTGAGTCTGTTAGCGACAAGTCCAGGCGAGTGTATCAGTATCGAAGACTATTAATGTATATATATTTAATATTATATAATTATATAAAATATTTAATTTCATAAAATTAATAATTAAAAACTTATTATTAATATATAAATGTAATAGAGGATGTAAAACTGAAAATTAATTTCTTCGTGAGAAGCAACTTTCATAATCGCGGATGCGCTTTTTCGAGGCAAATAATCTATAATAAGTATGCGCATAAAAAGGAATTTAAAAGTTAAGACTCTAATGGTCCATGAATTTTTCAGTCGTGTTACAATTAAAATTCAAGAGACTTGGAGACGGATTTCGGAACTGTTCGATAGTCCGGCGAAGCAACGTTATTAATTAATGATATTAAATCCGACGGTGCCACTTCTACGGCAATTCGCATCATCCGCGCCAAGTCGTTTCTCAACTTGTTGATTTAATTCGCTAATTCGCAGTTCAATTAACTAATTTCGCCGGCTAGATTTTCACGGGGACGAATTGGGCGAGCGGATTCGGCGAGCCCGCTAATCAAATTAACATACATACTATCGCAGATAATCGTCACATCGCGATAACGGTGTGTATCAGCATCGGACATAATGGATCGAGAGCAACGATTCCCTTATCAAAATGCCACGTCATCGTGAACAATGACGATCTCGATTCCATTTTTTGCGCTAAAAAGATTCGGTGCCCCTTAATAAACGGTAAACAAAATAATGACATATTCAATTATATGTAAGTACATATATGTCACGCGTACTTTTATTTCCCAATTAGAAAGATTGATATAGAAATGAAGAGGACGAACAATTATTTCATTTTGTTAAAAATGTTATATGTTTTAACTTGGTGATTTTAAATTATTAAATATATGAATCTACGCGAAGAGCAAATTGCAGACTTTATGGCCGACATACATATAAACGCGATTAGCTTTAACTCTACTCTCTCTCTCTCTCTCTCTCTCTCTCTCTCTCTCTCTCTCTCTCTCTCTCTCTCTCTCTCTCTCTCTCTCTCTCTGGTTCTTTCTCAATTATACAGAAATACATAAATTATCAAACTCTCTCAAATAACTGAGACTAAGCTACGACTAACTTTCCTTAAACATTGAATAAATAATTAATGAATATCGGAACTTGGCTTTTCCATTATTTTTATCTAAAGTTTCTTAGTTCGGTAAGTTATTTCAAGCGTATTAGGACTATCAGATAACGGTCGATTGATATCAAATTTCAAAATAAACAAATCTACAGACGGAGGTACATATCTTGCTGAGTTTGCGCGATTTGATTTATAGCTTGCCGTTCGAAAACTGGCAAGTTATCAAAATTCGAGAAGTTCATGAATTTCTCATTCAAACCGATCATTCAAGTTTCTTCAGATCATCGTACGAAGCTGCATCGTTGCCCATCTGGCGTAGACAATATCCTGCAAGTAGTCGACGACGCTTTTTGTTACTCGAAAAAAGATTGGGCGAAGAGCGAACATTCGAGATCCGACCTTGGCCCCGTTTCAAGATACTCTTCATATATTTCGTCCGAAAAAACGCTCATCCAGAATATATCGGTGTAATGCACTCTACATATGCATATCGAATGGACGTGCTCCAATTTTGTACGAAAATTATTTCTCATCGAACATACCGTAGAAACGAGGAACGTTTATAATGCAGCTTGGAGCGCCCACATTAGACGAGTATTGAAATGAGAAGAAAAATTAGAATTTTTTTTCGAGTTACCGAAAGAAGCGAAACGAACGTGGGCGTTTTAAGCCGCATTGTTTTTGCAGTTATTTTTGTGGGAAGTTTCTCTAGAGAAATTTTATGGATTTTCCCTCATGTTTACATTGCGATTGGCGAACATGCAAATATGAAGAAATTGAAATATCGGTATAAATGATATCGTATCGAGAGACTGATATATTTTAAAATTATTTCTCGACGGAATACAAACAAGAATTGCGCGGCAGTTCTATACTTACATATGTAATCTTTCTAATATATACATCGGTTACAATATATCCCGGTGAACATATTCCCGAATATGAATCGGTAACATCTTCAAATTTAAGAATATCGATTATTCGCGTTTTCAATTTATGCGAATCTCATAGCGTATCCTCCCTAGAGTGCACCGACGATGTGGCATTGTTATTGGAGGATATAATTTATCGGGATGCACACATCGGCTAAAGTAAGTAGAGTAGGAAATTTCGAGATGTATAAATTCCCTTTTGGAGAACGGCTATTTTCGACTGACCTCAATACGTATTATCTCGGAGAAATGAGTCTACTATCCAGGCATAAATCGCATGCGTCGTAGTTTTTTGTGAATTTATATAAAATAAAGCGATTTTTTATTATACATAATATAATTTTTTTTTAATTTTTCAGTCTCTCTCTCTCTCTCTCTCTCTCTCTCTTTCTCTTCTGTAAAATTTTGGATAAAAATATTTTCATGATGTTCACTATTCTCGTTATATTCCTTTATTTTAAGGCCTTATTATTGATGGTTTTTATGAGCAAAGAGTTTTATCAAAATTCATACGCTTCGGAAAAGAAAAAAATTTAATGGATAGAGTGACAAATTGGCATTAATTTTTCATACTGAAGTATAAACAGAATCTGTTTATTTTGTTATTTATGCACTGGAAACTGTTCCACAGAGTCAAAGAGAAACATCTTGGAGACTGTAATATTGTCACATTAGTTTGCTGCATGCACTTTCTTGAGTAACGAGTAAGAATGCCCCCGGGGAGCGGAGAAAGAAGGTGAAGCTGGAGGGTGACTTTGGCCAGCTACCAGAAAGAGCATAGACTCGAGAGATTCGCCATTTCGGAATCGCGGCTTGGAAGAGTGGAACAGAGTTATGGAACTGGATGCAGGTGTTTTAGGTCCCGGGAGATATTCTCTCGGGGAGCCTGGTTATCCGTACAGTCTCCCTTTTTCCCCTTCACTCTTGATACGCGGATCGGTGGGATATCATAAAATACGCCAACCAATACAATCCGCTTTTATTAAATCACCGAATATCTGTTTTCGTATATCTTCAGATGTACGACTGTATCGTAATATAAATACGGGTGTATAAAAACGCAGAGAGAGAGAAGAGAGAGAGAGAGAGAGAGAGAGAGAGAGAGAGAGAGAGAGAGAGAGAGAGAGAGACAGACAGACAGACAGACAGACAGACAGACAGACAGACAGACAGACAGACAGACAGACAGACAGACAAACAGACAGACAGAGTAAGTTTTCGAGTTTATTTCTTTACTTCTAAAGGATTTACCTTTATCAATAAGTATATCTCAATGTACGTTGTTAAAGAAATATTTAAAACATTAATAATGCAAGATAGTTTTGCAATCGTAATTTTTTGAAATAAAGTTTGTCGCGTGACAAGATAAAATTGTAAGGCAGAGGATTATCTTTAATAAATTACGGTTATCTGTGTGAAACAATATTAAAAAATTGCGAATAGCGTAGTAAATTTTTCTAAAACGCTCTTCGAAAAAAAGTGTGACATTGACTGGATTTTTATTTATTTAGTACATTTTATATTCTTTTATTAGCATTGTATGTAAGAAAGATGAGACTTTTGAAACGCGCTATATATCATTTAATTTTCTGATGTGTGTACTTCGATTATCGACAGCAATTCGATAGGAAAATGACAAAAAGTTATTTCATAGATGACCGGTTTAGATTATCGTCGAGCCACAGGTGAAGGACGAAAAGACGAGTGCCGTGGAAATTGGTCTCACGAGTCCTCCATCCGGACACTTCCTCCGACAGGATTCATTATAATCTGACTTTCTGATATACGTATTCGCAAAAACCACACTCGTGGAACTTCGGCTGCGACAATAGCGTAAATAATTTTATGCAGCCTTGAGCAAAATTACCTTAAAAAATCCAAATAATTTAATTTTAGGTATTTAAAATTCAAAATATGTTTAAAATAGCAAAAGGAGGGTGAATTTTATTCGCACACTCATTCATAATACATATATAATAACTGCATCATTTTATGAGGTTTTGAGCAAAATTACTTTAAAAAATCCAAATAATTTAATTTTGGATTAAATTTAATCCAAAATATATATTTAAAATAGCAAAAGGAGAAGGTGAATTTTATTCGCGCAGTCATATTATTATGTTCGGGTTTACCGCATAGGAGAGAACTCAAGATTTCCAAAGTAAAGTTTACGCAATAACAGCGTAAGTCGATTTATACTGCATTCAACTTCTCAATGTACATGTAGATTATAGCTACGTTACATAGTCGAAATATTCCGGTACTACTATATCTCTCTTCTACACAAAGTGATTCGGATTAATTATACAATTTAATAAATAGAATAATATTCCTTGCGGAAAACTGAGATCACACTTTTGACAAGAGAGAGAAATAAAAATTATTTGACAAATTAATGCATTCTAAGAGCAATAAAATGCAATAAAAATAGAATAACGTAAAGATAATTAATAATGATGAAGATAATAGTGTCAAATGTGAAAATATATCATTTGGGTTGAATACGATCTTTCGAAAAATACGTAAAAGATTCGAATTTTCTGGCCATCATTACATCGAGCATTCCGTCCGGATGGAATGATATAAAGGTATTCTCGGCACGTTTTCGCCAAAGTACGAACTACGGGAGAATGTTTGCAATGAAAAAAGTACAAATGGAAAAAAAAGAAGTGAATATAGAATGTACATTATACAGCTTTCGGAGAGTAAAGGATTAAAGAAATGACTTTTAAATTTGCATATCGTGAGATATAAAAATTCATTATGTATTTCCGCGTATGTGTAAGCCATTTAATCATAATCTATTACATTTTCATGACGTTTGCATTAAAATATCGATATATCCACTGCATAAAGTGTTTGAAAATTGAATAACTTATGACAATTAATTATGACAAAAATTTTGAATGCTTTATCGAAAAGAGAGAGTGAGAGAGGGAGGGAGAGGGGGGAGAAGGAGAGATCGTTACATATATCACGCGTTTATAAATAAAATGCGCGTATATAAAAACAGTAAATTAATTAAAAACATTATTAGCTTCCCATTGTGCCGAAGTTCCTAAATCACCGATGCTCTACAAGCACCGAAGTTGGAGTTCCTCTCAAGTTCCCCTTCCGCCCCCCAACTTTGATCCTGAGATTTCGTAATGTAATGCATCGCTGATATAGTAGAATCCTGGCTCTGCACCAGGTATATTATACGTCGAAAATAATAATGGGCCGTATGAGCTATCCCTACGTAACCTATGAACTTTCATGCCGTGCGTGCGCGTGTGCGTGCGATTACTTTGCAGGGCTGCTTATTATCGAGCGAACGCGTGCTCGGATAGCGCACAGGAGACATACATTCGCCGTTGGCGAGCGAATTCCGTAATGACATACCCTGTGTCGTATATAAACTGGGACATCTAATTATACTCGAGGGCCCGCCACTCGCGCGCGGGCGACGTTGAATCGTCCCTGGAAAAAAAGATGATCTCTCTCTTTCTCTTCTTTTAGAGGGAAACATGCGGCGAAATATCCTTGTCGCCTTGTTGAGAATCACTGCCTAAGTACGATGGTGTGTGCTCTCGAGTGGCGAAAAAGAAGCGAGAGAAGCTCGCGCACTCGGCATCGGAGATCATCCCTCGGAACGTAATATCGGTCTGCGAGACGGCAGTTCAAAAATACCCTCCTTCTCGCTTCCTTAACATTAATCATCATTTTATTTAAAAAAATATTTCTATTTCTCTTGAATAATTTATTCTCATCCCTCCTCTATTTTCTCTTCCCTCTTTTTACTCTCAGAGAGTGTGGGATTAAATTCGAAATATTTGGCATATTATTCTAGGCGATGAGAAACGATATTACATTTTGAGGGTTAAAACGGACACCAGCAGTCATCGTCATCATATTCGCTCGTCTGCTTCATCAATATTGATATACCCTTAAAACATACCCTTGATTATGCGGCGATTATACGGAATATTTCGGAGTCACCGGACGTCGGGGATGCACAGCTTTAGTTTCCACATGAAATATACGGTCGACTTTTTTCTCAGTGAAAACCGTCGAGATTATTTCCGACAAGATTTTAATTTTGAACGTTAAGATCTGAGCGCACGTAATAAACAGATCGGTATTGGAAAAGTTTCTGCGAAAAAAAGCGTAAAATCCAATTAAAATTAATTAAAAATAATAAGATTTTTGTTCATCAAAGTTTTGCAATTTGTACGCGCAGATAAGATTAATGACGTGTTTTTTTTTTTTTTTCGGATCGTGCTTCGCGCCGTTTGCAAATGGGACATCCACAAATTCACAAATATTTGTATGTATAAATTTCACTCTCAGAGAATGGGAGTGCGCTTAAATGGAACAACGAACCGGAGAGATACGCTATTTGAGCGATGCGTATTATGTTCATATGAGGGGAAACATGAAAGATTTAGCGAGCAGTTTCTCGGAGCAGTTACGAGACGAAACAATTTATTAACAATCGCGTGTGTGTGCGTGTGTGTATGTGTGGTGTGTGTGCGTGTGTGTATGTGTGTGTGCCTTTTGTACGTTTTGACGTTTTCCTGTTTGGAATTTCCTATGCACACACATAGACACACACATTAGTGTACGCGGCGATGTCTCGTCGATTCAATTATCGTTGGTTCGCGGGCTGGGATAAAATTTAATTTTCGCAACTGCATCTCTCCATCCCTCTCTTTGCCGGACTCTCTCTCTCTCTCTCTCTCTCTCTCTCTACGTAACATACGTGTATTTTGTGTGTGCGCGCGCGCGCATCTCGAAATACACGTATTAGCCATTCTGTTCAAAACTATGCGAGCGACGATAAATTACCTTGAAATGAGCAGCAATATTGCCATAATTTCACACACTTCATGTTCTCCAGGTATTGACCCTCCCGGCGGTAAACTCGTAGGGATTAATTGCCGCAATACCAACGTCGGTACGAGACGTTGAATCCGCATACGTTACAGATTCGTGTGTTCTAATTGTAATTGTGGTATCCAATAATTCGCGATCTTGATTTTCGTTTCAATTTGTCCGTGTCGTAATTTTTTGGCGGATTAAACGAAACTGGAGATCAAAGGCTTTCAGCCTTTTAACTAGTTGTCAGCCGTCTGGAAAATTATGGCGGATTTAAAATTGATTTCTCTTAGCAAAAATATGTTCAACGGTATGGAAATTATCATCGGTATTGAAATGATTAAAAAATAAGAGTCTTTACAAATCAAGAAATGCAAATAAATATTATAGAGTTTATTCAATATTAATGTGGAGCTTGTTAAATATATATATGTGTATATATATACATATATATATATATATATATATATATAACATTGACATTTGAACATTTGCAATAAACTACAACTTCCTCTGACATTTTTGTTAGAGAAAAATCGATTCCCGATTTGTTTCCCATCGTTCTGCTTCATGGTAGATTAACTTCTGGTTTGTTGCAAGTGTTTGAATAAATTCTCGATAATTCCGAACGATCCTGCTTCTAAAATAGCAGCTTAGGCAATGGTTTCCCAAGAGAGGCCTTATGTTACATTAGTTGGTTGTAGTTCGTGCAAATAGCGCTTATTCGTTTCGTGCGAGAGAGATTTTACTATTATATATGTATCTTCAACGAAGATACATATATATTTATTTTGCAGATATATGTATCTTCGTTGAAGATACATATATCTGCAAAACAAAAAATGTTTACGCTTCTTGTTCAAGGTTGATTTTTATTTTTTAATTTTTTTTTGAAATATATACAAATATCTGAATTTAAAAAATATTCTTCATAATTATTCCAAATACTAATAATTTACACAAATAAAATAGTAAAGTATAATGTTTTCATTAGAAATAAATTATTTTATTATTGTGAAAAATAGACGTATATAAGGAAAAAAACATATATATAATATTAAAGATTGTCATATAAAAATATCTCTATTATAAAATATTTATAAAGATTGATTATATAATAATTTTACATTACTGTATTCTTAAAAGTGTTACATATTTATGTTACTTGAAAGCTACAATAGTTTAGTTAAAATATTTAATGTATATTAAACACAGAGGAGGAGTGAACGTGCTTGCATCCCATTGAGTCATAAAATACGCAGTATATATAGGAATGATATTTAAGCACGCGCTGATAATTTTGCTGGGACAAAATAAAGCTGCGTCCGTGCCGTAATTTTTTTTTTGCGAATTAAACGAAACTGGAGACAAAAGGCTTTTAGCCTTTTAACTAGTTGTCAGCCGTCTGGAAAATTATGGCGCAAAATTATTTGTAGCGCCTTTTACAATTCATCCTTTGCGCGTTTTCAAGTCAATTAGCGACACAATATTGAACAAATTTCTCAACTTTGTTTCGGAGAATTTAAGACATTTTTATGTTCAATTTTTCGTAAAGGTTTAATTTTATTTCTAAAGGATCCCTAAACGCGCGTTATGATCATTATTATTATTCCTCGAAGAGCTTCACACTGTTACGGTTATACAGAATGCCATTAAAATGACGAGAAATGCGTTGCACCTCGCATTATGTTTACACAGGCAAATTCGAGAACTCGTACTTCGCACAATTTATGGAAGCGCAAAAAACGCGCACTTTTACAGCACAGGAAAGTCGCAGAGGTAATGTTATGCATTATGCAGACTTTTTTTTACTTAATATATTATAGTCGCGCGGCTATACTTGAATAAAGTACGCGAGCTTAGAATAAATAATTCTTTATTATAATGTAACATAACAGCGTTTATATTCGTAGAATTATAACGCTTTTTTAAATAAAATTTATAATATCGATTAATTGCAATCCAAGCTCGGGAATGCTCTCTCAGTTGAACTATCATACTTAATTAACGTATTATTTATATGAGCAAATTATATGTAATATCGATGATTATACGCCGCCTTTCATTAAATTTCAATCACGCAAGTTGACAATGCAATGTAGATTAATTAACGAAAACTTATCATTGAACATCAGTATCTCCGTAATTAATCGACGTTATCGAGTGCCGAGTGTGGAATATTCATTTGTCAAATTGAAATGTAAAAATTGGAGTGAATATAAAACGAAGCATTAATGATAATATCGGAATAAAAATATCGAAATATATTGTTGAAATATTTGTGATTTGGCTCTATAAAATTTTCAATGATTAGTAGTGTTAATATTTGACGTTTTAGACAATATAAGATAGATATATGATGTATAAGAATATCTTATATCATGATAAAAGCGCTAAATTTTTATTATACTTTAAGAAACATCGATGACTTTGCCAATCCCTAAACGGAAAGCACTTATTAAAAGTTATTATCGAGGGAAGACGAGTTGTACAGATTATTCGCATCGTTAAGGGGAAAAATATCTTGTATTATACATTGCAAGTATGTGTGTGTGTGTGTGTGTGTGTGTGTGTGTGTGTGTGTGTGTGTGGAGGGGGGGGGGTGTAATTGTATAGTATCATTAAGATTTTAAGAGATAACGCGAAGAAACAGACGTAGACGATAATAGTGACAATTAGCGTTATAGAGGGATATAACCTTTTCTTTTATTTAAAATTTAATTAAGATTTATTTAAAATTTATTATTAATTTAAAATTTAATTGTGTTATTTAATTGGACATATTGTGCTATTGTTTCACAATTTACAAATTAATTTATTTGAATGAAAGAAAACGTTATGTTTACGTTTTTTTTGATATTGTGCAGCAAAAAATTGTGTAAAAAAAAAAAACTGAATATCAATCTACCCAATAATGAAAAATTCGTAAAAATGGATTAAATTTAGTTGAATATTCCCCGCAAAAATAACGACAGTATTTTCTGAAAATAAAATTTTTTCTCATATAATCCAGTAAAATAAAATACCACTCGCGCGTCTGAGAAGCTTATCGATCAAAACTGTATAGTAGTAAATAGATGAAGGAATGTGATGAATGTAGCACACTTCTGCTATACAAAGGATAAGTCAGGCAATCCATTATGAGATAATATCTCGCGGCAAACCTCAAAAGAAGCAAACTAGCAAAATGAATTTTAGCTAGTTTATTTATTTATGCAAAAATCCAGCGTGATTAAAAGAACTTTCTGAAGCATACGAGAGCCGGTTGAAAGTGTTCGACGATCGTAAACTCGATAAAAAAAAAAGTTCTAAAACCAAACTATAAATTTCGAAGTTGAGAATTCATGATGAACGTATCTGCGAGGAATGATAATTGTCTTGGTCCATTTCGGATCCATGCCGTCGTTAAATGCCGGTAGTTCAAGTGCTAAAACAGTTTAAGACCAGAAACGAACCCGAGTAGAACGAGATAGTAAGCGTTATCGTCCGAAAAAGCCGACGATGATGGCTGGAACGCGAAGGAACTCGTATATTAAGCCCGAAAGTTCTGACACGGCGGACTACTTTCGGCCTGCTACAGCCAATCACGTTCGAGCAAATAAATTGCCGTGCCACTACATTTTGGGCACGAAATCGTAAGTTATTTTGCGTAACTGACCTCGCGAGCGAATTCACATTTTACATGGTTAAAAAAAAATTACTCAATCTCCCATCAAAAATTTTTACATTATTTCCTCCAACTTTCACGATTGTCGAATATCTGACTTTTCAGACTATTCTCGTCATCTCTTAACAGCTGGAATTTATAGAGGACTTACCAAAGACGGGGATATAGATCAAGACACATAAATTTTTTTTTTTTTGTAATCGATCTAGTGAAGATGATCCAAAGGAAGGACCGAAACGTTTAATAAATGATATTAAATAAAGAAGATTTTAAAAAAGGTTGGTTCCGGATCGCTCTTATTAGCCCGTTTTCTACCTGAATTTGTAAAAAAAAAAAAAAAAAATGATGCGATATATATTCAGCGATAAAATATAAAGTTTCATTCTACTCCCTCGGATAGTATTTGAAATGTCGATTTGCACGGGATTCCCTTCCTGGATCGAAATGAAATATTCCATTCGCGAAATATCAAATGGAAAAAATTCATGTTTCAAATCCATTAGCCTTTCTGTTTCATTGTAACTGTATCGATCCGCGGTACAAAAGCGCGGTTAATCCACGTCCTATTCCGCTTGTCGACCAAGTTTGCCATTTATCGTAGCCCGGGTTAAATTCAAATGACTTTCTGGGTCACCTTGGATGTCGGCGACGATGTCATTCTGTGTCGACGGTGTATTCTTTTTTCTCGTGCGCGGTTTTGCGCATCGACTTACCTCCATTCCGTCATTGCGCACTAATACGTTCGGAAACTGTCATTGGATCGGTTCGATCTCCCATTGCCTTCTTGTTCTTATATTCCTTGTTCTCCCATGATCCTTTCATGGCGCAATGGGTTTAAGAGGAGAACCTCGAAGTGAGCTTTAAGACGGCTTATTGCGGCGACCGACATGAAAAGAATCGAGTGGCTCGTGACGAGGCGAGAAAAAGGAGGCGGAACACAAGGCGAAATAAAGAAAAAACTCTAATATTTTCTGCCTGCTAATATATTTCGTGTCTGTGAGGTTTCACCGTTTTAAAGAGATGTATTGTAGAATGAATATATTTTAGATTTTTTTGTTTTAATATATAAACATCGCATATGAACGATCATCGCTGTATAAATAAAATTCTGAGAAATATACTTTGCCAATATGCATATTAGATGTGAGAATTAATAATTATTGCTTCGTAAAAATATTTATAAGTTAACACAAACGTACGTTAATAATTAATAAATTAATTTATTACATAGTTATCTATTCATTTGTATTTCTCTCGTAATCTCGCGTAATTTGTATTAAACGAAATTAGCGACATTTTCCTGCTTTTATCGCTGCAAATTAAAATTTTAATAAAATTTCATAACTGTGTACTCTTACATAACGATGCTACGAGTAATAAAATGAGCATTGAAATGGAGAAAATATTGATTAAAACCCTTTGAAACAATTTATTTTAAAATAAAATTAAAATATGATAAGAGAGAAGAGGAGAGAAAGAGAGAGAGAGAGAGAGAGAGAGAGAGAGAGGGAGGAGTATTCATGCAGTCGCTAATTCACGTCCGTTAGTATGCCTCTAATTAACATGACCTATTAAACACTTCCACAAGCGTGGAAAATACCATGTGACATAGTCTGCTACATCATCTCGCTTATTTGATTATTTCCATATTTAAATTATTATTTTAACAACTAATCCTTCACAAATTGGTCGAACATTTGGGAACTACTTTGTTATTAATTTCGTTTCATATATATGCACGTATATTCTATAATTAATATATATTAATATATACATAATATACAATATGCTAAATATGTCTAGATACTATGCAGAGAGAATATCCTGAAAATCATAATATAATCGAGAAGGAAATCGTATGTGCAAAGAAACAATTATGCGGAGTACATTTTTTTTGTACGAAATGTAATTTTAAAAAGGTGGATTTTGAAAAATAGAAAATCTCAATAAGAAGATCCTGTGTTCGACCCAATATTCGTGGCTAATTTATTTAAAGACTCATCTGTGAGAATCAGAATTGATCTCGTAGGAGCAGGATTTCTTCTGCTCGGGCTGCTGTTAGGAATAATGCAAGTAATGAGAGAGAGCAATAAGAAAAAGATAGACTGCACTGTAGGAGACTCAATAATGCACTTTTCTGGCAGAGCTTATTTTTCTCAGCGAAGCATCGTATCTAGTGTAGCTGTGTACTGATTTAATAATAATAGATACATTATCATCCACTAACGGTTATAAATCTCCTATCTGCTTTCTTATTTGATCATGTTTATTTCTTTGTTAATGCTCTTAATAAATTTCCATTTACTTGTTATTTCAGTATCGTACATGTTCCTCTCTCGCGTTAGTTCTCGCTTTTTTGATTTTAATCTTTAATGCAGCATCCGACTTCTCCCAATGAAATAAGCAATCTCGTGAAAAAAATCTGTGTTTATCTGTAATATTTAATATTAATAATGTTAGAGCTACACACACGTGTCAGAGACTCGTTAGAACTCTGTATGTAACGTTCATATTTGCGGTATGCATTTCATTTCGAAAATTTCGCAGGTCGTCCTACAAATTAGCCAAATTAATGTCATCACATATCGAGTTACTCTTGACTCTATGCTCGCTACCTCAAATATCCTTAAGGGATTTATACAGAAACGGGGAGGGAAACCACCCGTACTTTTCCGTCTGTACCGCGCTATCATTTTCGCATCCTAAATCACATTTGAGCCCGACATTGAATTTTGCTACCGTAACGCTTATCCATCAAACCGCCACTATCTTGCGCCATATCAGATTCTACATGAAAAGATACCTTTAGTAGATTTCGCTCCCGTGTTCCGTTGACATTTCTTCTTCGAGAAAAAAAAAGAAGAGAGAAATCAATGAGAGCGAGAGAAAGAGGTGAGAGTGAAAAAAAAAAGATTATAAGGGAAAAGTGACGCGAATGAGAATGAGGAAGAGCGACATGAGAAGCATTGTAGTGGCCAGACGAAGATCTTTGCGAAGCTGAAGAGCCAGGGGTGTCGCGGTGTATTTTTAACATGGCTTATCTGGCTCGAGACGAGCAACTAAACAACGCACGAGGAGGGAGAGGGCTGATTTAAAAGCCTCAGTGACTCTCAGTTCGCGTATCATGCCTGGCGAAACTGTGGACAAGTCAGCGAGTGTAATTTCCTAGCAATTCTCTAGCTTTCCGGCAGCATCTTCCACGCGTATTTATCTTATTATAAATCTGCGCTACTATTATATAAAATATTTTACAGTATATTCTTTTGCGCCTCTAATTATTATCGCAAATTACGGCGAGCTAGAAGCGCGAGGTTGCTCGTTTAAAATTCTAACGATGCGCGTCGGCTGCTAAAAATAATATTGACATACGGCAGCTAATAGCGCGCTAATATCGCTATAACATTTTAATTCGACAGCTGATGCGTGCGCGCGGATCGAGTTTCCGTTTTAGTTTTTTTACTTCGGACTATATATATATATATATATGATCGGGCCTTGGAATCTCGCCGACGATTCGAGCGATAAAATTTGAAAAGAAAATATTCGGAAGGGGAAGGGGGGGGAACCTTTCTTCCATATTAATTTTCAAACTACGTATATAAACGGGATAATGTCGTAATAATATCTTTTTAATTTGCATCAAGTGGGAATTAAATAGAATTTAATTTGCATATGCGCGAACTAAAGCATTAATAATTAAAAGAAGCCTAATTGTGTGACACTTTTAAAAGCCTCGACAGTTCTGTTTTGAGAGGCGAGTTAGTGCGATGTGCCTCCGATTTCAACATATTTCATCGTGTAATTTTTATAGATATATGTTTTATTTGAATAGTTTTATTTCGAATAAATTCTGATTATAATTCGGCATAATATACGGTGGACGAAAATTAAAATTGATTTTTTGAATATGTAACTATCTTTATTAATAAACTTCAACGTGCGATATTGGCGGCGTACAAACAAGAATCTGAATTACCTATGTTTAATTCTATGTGCGCGAATGTATACATTTGTTTACAATTAAGCGGCTTAGTTTCAGTTTATGGTACTCAACGCGTCCTGTGTAACGTGAATAAAGTTAACGTGATTAATAGATTGTTGCATTTCCCGCAACGTGCATTAAATTTGATCAATATTCCCAATATTGTCAATAAAACGAATATGGATGATGAAGCAAGCTCCATCGTAAACCTTAATTGTGATTGTCACAACGCGCAGTCGAACAAACAATCGAAATCTCGTTTTCCGAATTCCTGTCCGATCTGATTCGACAGTGACAAATTTGGTATGATTCCGCTAACTTATAACGATTCAATGATGGTTTTTGACTATTTTTCGGAGAAAGAAAAAGTGTCAAGTCGCGACAATCTTTCTTTTATGAATACGATTACGTTATATAGAATAATGGAAAATTTCGTAAGGTCCGAGAAACTAGACTAAAGTAAAATTAAAACTTTCAATTCTCGTCATTCCTCATTTTCGTCATCAAAAATATCTTCGATAAATTATTCTCAAAGTTACAACAATCTTTACACAAATATTTGGATTGTATATTTCGACTTGTGCCCTTGTTTTGATGTGAAGAGATTTTACGCGTGTATAAGAGGCCGAGGTTTCTCCATGAGGAATATTAATTGAAAGTTATAACGCGATAATTAAATCGAGAAGTTTGATAACTTTAAATAACTTTGCGGTAGACTAAAGGAATTTCTCCCAACAAAGAGGGACCCCCAGTAATTAAGACACCTTTTATCAGGACCAAGAACGTTCAATAAATATTCGAAAAAGAATAGATTATACCTATTTAGTTATTTTGTCTTAAAAAATAGATAGTCGTGTAATTTATAAAAATAATTAAATCAGAAATATATGACTCGATTTTTAATATGATTGTCTTGCGATCTATTTCTTTTCAAAGTTCTATCATTCATGATAGGATAATAGTATTCATTGTGCAGGAAGGTATAGTTGATAAATTTAATAAAATAAATATTATAAAATAATAAGCAATATAATAAATATCAATAAATATTATAATAAATATTATAATAAATATAAAATAATATTGATTTATAAAATGAATATCGAAAAAAAAAATTTTCTATCTAGGTGATTATAACATTCGATTGTAGTTGTAGAAAATTGGCTCACAGTAAAGCGACATTTGATCGGAATTTGACGTATTACGGATCGTTTAACACGTCGTTGCACTTGACAACTGAAGCAACATTTTTTTTATTCTATCGTTCGCTTGCTCCTTTTGGAATCCCTTTGCAAGCAGGATTTTTGGTAAATCCGTTTGACGACATCGTGTGTAGAAGAGAAAGACGAGTTTCCCGGTCCATTATCGACGAATTTCACGCCTCGTCGATCGTCTCTACGATTTCACTGTCGCGTGCCTCGGCGAGGAAGACTTTTCGGTTTCCCTTTAACGATCCGATGCACCCGAAGCCTCTTAGTTCATTTCCTTTATCAGATTTCCTAGCTCGTTTCTTTCCCCCCCGAGAAAGCCGAGCCGTATTTGATCCTGTTGACGACAAGGAGATCTTAACCGAAATCTCTTGCTAACTTCAAGAATTGAAGCTCTTTTCGGTAAATTATTTTTAAACAATTTTCCTTTTACGTCAAAACTTTTTTATTAAGCTACATACGTGACGTATGTGAGGACTTTACAATTTACGGAGAAACGAAATTCCTGTTTATATAATTCTACTACATACTTGCGAGTCGGAAACCAATATCTGCATAATACTGACCGGTAGAGTTTGCTCGCAGATATATTGTTGTCATACGTTCTATTCTCTCAGTATCAACAGTCCTACAATTGCATACATCTATCCTACGTTCTATATTTAAATGTTCTATTTTGGGAATTCGAAGTCCAATCGAGTATTAAAATATGCAAAAAAATAATGAAAGTTTTTCCTTCTCTCTCTTAGATATTAAAAATATATTTCTTTCTTTTTTATTTGATCCCGCGTATCTTGTTTATATTTTCTTATTTATATATATTACTTTAATCTCTCTTAAAATATAAAAACTATATACATATATATACAGGTTATATAATAATATTATATTAGAAATTAATATATTATATGAGACATCAGTTCGCGCAAAACGCGCTAAACGCGAACGTATGTTTCATTGGATTGAATTTCAGATTTAGGATAATCGTGCGAAATTACGGTGCTTCAGTTATGTCGATTATTGCGACGAGCATGTAAAAAGATAAATGCGAGCAATCTGCATACAACAGCAGCTGCGTGCGACCGAGTAATGCTCCATAAAAAAAAAAAATAATAATAATAGAGATGCATCGAAGAGAGTGCTTATCTCATCGTAAAATCCATTAATCGTCACGGACGCGCAAACGAATGAAAAAAGGCACTCAAGTACGTTTCTCTGGTTGCAAGATCGGTCACAGAAAAATCAAGTGGAAATTGAGATGCGCATTTACGTAAACGGGGAGAGCCGCATATGGCTCTGAAATGATACTGAGAAAGTTTCACTTGCGAGCATTTCGTTCTTTAAAATTGAGATATCATTCACAGCGTGATTCAGTAGACTCGAGATTTCAAGATTTGCGATTTAAGTAAACGAATCGCGTGAAGCACAACGCGCGAGTTTATATGTATTCTGAAAAGATTATTATTGATTATACTCTAAATTTTTTTCTGCCATCTCAAAAGCAGACTTTTACAAGTACGCCCGTTGAAAGATACCCGGTTAAAAAAATATGCAATCGCGATGATTCCTCAAAGGACCGAAATGAGATTTCGCAAGTTTTTTTCACCCTCTATAATTGAGACGTCGAATTCCAGACATAGCCAGACAAATAGATAGATAGGTGGAACGAACCTCTCGCAGTTTCAATATTCCGCGGAATTTTCCGACTTTGTGATCTATGCTAGAACATTTTACGTAATTGCTGACTCCGCTGTTAATTTCCTAGACAGCTGACTGCCCCGAGCGATATGATCGATGAGCGCGATGAAAGAAAGCTCATGAATATCACTATAGGGAATATTATCGAGAAACGATTTTAATACTCGGTCTTAATAACATTGTTCCCGCCACAAATTTCATCAAATCAATATCAAGTCCATTGGATATCGAATGGCGTAATCATGATTTCAATAGGTCATCTTCTTCATCATATCACTTATACCTCATCGTGACAATGTTTTTTTAATTGTTTCCATAATGTCATGTTATGTCATCGTAAAATAATCTAATTGAACAGGACACAAACGTGCTCGTTCTCTGCTTCGTTTACTTGAAAAATTACATTTCTCTCTATTTTCTCTCATTTCTCTTAGCTTGGCCATCATTTTTATCAAATTTTACATGGCTCTCGGCGATAAATTTAATTTTTGACTCGTATAAGCAATATATCGCGCGCAAAGATATGTTATAATTAAATATTTCTTTCTCTTCTGAGCTCAGATAAAAGTGGCCAACTGCGTCTTTGCTCGAGCTCGGAGACCAGGATAAGTTCAAGAAGTCTGTGCTTCTACAACTTCATAGATTTCATAAGTAGATTATATACCCTATTTGCGATATCCCGCGATCAATAGACAGAGTAAACATGACCTCGCGGCAAGATCGGAAAATTCAGACTATAATCTAACTGCTGAAAACAATAGGAGTTTCTGTCGCGCTCCACTTTTTTGCTTGGTGTAAATTTATCGGATGCGAAGAATGGGCGATAATTTATTGACATCCGGCCTTTCTGCTGATGTAAAAAAACATTATTGCATCTATAATTGGTTTAGTGTTCAGTGATTTTATTTATAGATAAAACTGGGATGCGTTACAATATTTACATGCACTTTAACGAAAGCCGGCGGGGGTTTGAAAATATGTAAGTAGATTAAAATGCACCGATAATGATATTACGCCTTAGTCACGCCCTTGTTAATGCTTCCTTAATGGACATCATTTCCGCGGAACAAATCCAATTTATAGTTGCATACAAATTAAAGGCAATATTAATTTTCATGTCACGCAAACCTCACGCTAATACTTCTTTAAAGCCTCTAATCTAATGTTTGTTTCGCATTAAAATATCGATCAAAATGTATTATTTCATTTTATAAATATCTTTTATGACACAATTCATTTTAATATCATATAAAGTATAACAAAAAATTGTATATATGAGAGAAAAGAATTATATAAAGCCGTGCAATTTTTGCGAAACGCTTGAAAATTTAAAAATATATTCAAATATATTAACAAGATAGAAACAAAGTTAAAAAGAGAGAAAGTAACGTAAAAAAAAAAAAAAATAAAAATAAAAAAAATAAAAAGCTTGCAGAGAGATATAGAAAATACATATATTCGTCTGCGCTCATTATTTGTTACATCAAAACAAACAAACAAACGCTCGATTTCGGTAGATATCACCCGTATACGTATATACACGCACTTCTCGTTCATTCATACATTTCGTATGTATCTCGTACACGCAAATATTAAATTTTATGGCCATAGTATCCATGCGTGGCGGGTAATAGAAATCGTTTCTCGCTAATTCGTATGCGAAGCTCGTCTGCAAGCGCGTTTGCCATGCGGACTTGCCGATTTGCATACAACGGATATTCGCTCGTGCTCTGTTCGGGGCGCCGAATTTGCAAACCTCTCCACGTGCCGAACTTCAAGATCCGAAAGGAGCTTTTTGCATTGTCAATTCCACAGGTATATCCACCCTCTCGTGGGTCCACGCGGAGTTTCAATACACGGAGTATCGTTCGACGATCGATATTTGAAGGGGGGGGTGGAAGATAAATGGAACATGGATGAGCACGCAAGCCCGCGTGGAGAAAAGCTACTGAGAACACGAAGAAATCAGAAGGCATCTACGACGAGGAATTTCGAGTGTTTAGGAAGGCCGGGAAACGCACATACTCCGAAATCTTTAAATTCGTTGAAATGTCAACGTATTCGCGCGACGACCGATCGGATCAGATCAGCCTTGGGAGAAAATCCTGAGGAAACAAGAGCACGTTTTAGGTCATTTGCGAAATCGATAAAAAAAAAAATTTCCCCGCTCGATACTGTCTCTCCCTCTTCATCCTGATAAGTCTTACTCGATGATCCGAGTTTTACGAGAGCAAGCGGGATTCATGATCGCGGTAATCGTCGGTGGATACGCATCATGGAGTCATTATCACTGTATATCCGTGTCAATCATTGCAGCGAGTAACACAGCAACAAGATAATATAAATATCAGAGTTCAAGGGGAGATCGCGTCGGAGGGAGGATAAAGCACCGTTAAGGGATCGTATACTGGATATCTTCCCACGAGAACAGCCGCGGTGAATAAAGGCGAAAGGGGACAAACGGTGGAAGCACATCGAATCAATGTACATGACAACCACTAGAAGAACAATGAATCCTAAATATCGCCTCGACGTTGATCTCTAGTCATCCGCCTTCCTTCTTTCCGCGTTCTCCGATATTTTCCGCTGACAATATTGCAATCTATCCCTCTGCTGTTGGCAAAATTAAGACAGACTCGTTTCTTCGAGTAGTATGATTCGATCTATATGATGACGATTTCGAGGAGAAACTGACATCCCACGTATATAGCAAAATATCATTTCAAGCCTTCTCAAATAATTATAAGAAAGAAGGAGAGGGAGAGATGATATTTATATATTAAAGAATTACGCGAGGGACACAATATGTGTGATAAAATCATAAAAATAATATGAAATCCCACTTCTCTTTTGCGTTACACTTACATGTAATAGAATAAAATAAAATAGTTAAAATAAATTAATAAGAATATAAAAATAATTAAAGTAAAAAATAGTAAAAGTATAAAAATAAAAGTTTAAAAATAATAAGAATAAAAATAATAAGAATAATAAGAATAACAATAATAATGAGAATAAAAAATATATTTTTGATGATTGTCAGATTATTTCTCATAATCATGGATAGCAAAGGCACCTTTTGACAGCTTTTCGATTAAAGCCAGCCATCTCTCCCCCTCTATCGCGACCCAATTCAATTTCGGCCGGATTGAAAGAGCGGTAAACATCAGTGTCGAATTATTTTGGCACAAAGTGTAGGTAAAGTTTATTCAGATGTAGAAGCACCGGACGTTTCACTTTTGCACCGGATTTTACCATGTGCGGTTTCTCTCTCTGCCCGACAAAGAGAACTTCTGAGCGAGTAAACTCGCGCATTTCTCGTTATACTGTAAGATTTATGGACATGTATCTTTCGCAATGTTTTGTGATACATGTTTATTAATGCGTCTGTTTTGAATTTAATTACGTGTTATAAAATTCTCGTTTTGATTCATGGAACGTGCGCTCAGCATTTTCGGTGGGCGTGAAAATTATCGGTGGGGTTATCGATAAAATAACCATATAATTAAATATAGTGTGTGCACAATGACGAAAGACCCTCCTTTGTTGCATTAGCTATGTTAGCCGCGAAATGGAATCGGGAGCGATGGAAGATAACGAATCGGCCAATATCGCCCTAGTAACATACTTGCTCCGTCACTATTCCAACGATTTTATCTTGTGTGTGTGTGTGTGTGTGTGTACGCGTGCACTCTCTACATACCTTCCTTTTTATCTTTAATTAAAAAACTTTTTCAGCAAATGACGTGTTTTGATATCACAATTCGAATGTAGACTTTGCGATAAGCAGTTCCAAGGTCTATTCAAATTGTTACAATTCGCTCCAAATTCTTTTTCTACAGTCTCATTACTCTTAAACATAATTTTTTTTACGAGAGAAAAATCCCAGACAGCAAGTGTCCCTAAAAGAGGTCTAAAAAACGACTTAAAGACATCTTATCATCCTTTAGACATCTTTGAGACGTCTTTTGGCCTTTTTGTGCTGTCTGGGATTCAACGTAGCATTTTATATAATTGAGTTGACGGACCTAAACGGACTTGACGCCCCTTTCTTCCCTTTTTTCTCGAAAAGATATACAGAAAGACAGGTCTGCAGACTTATGCGTGCGCAGAAGACTCACGATACTCTGTGACAGGAGTGGCGAGGCATTTCGCTCGTACCTCGTTTCGTGGATATGACGGTCGGCATCGATGTGAGCTGCGACGGGATGCCAGCTCTATCAGTGGCAGTGATAGCCCACAACCGAGTCTCGTTCCTCTTCGTCGTGGACCTCGTCGTCGTCGTCGTCGTCTTCGGGACGGGCCACTAACCTGGTAGTCATCTCCACCGGGACGACGGCCAGTCCGTCATCGTCCAACAACACGACGTATGTACGATCTAAAGGCACACAATAGGGTATTCGTTTTCCTCTCTAAACGTAAATGTAGCTAAAAATGCTTATTGATCGATACTGTAACGGGCTGTTTGATATGAAACACGTGTCAGTTATTTTTAGCTTAGGTTTGACGACCGTTTTTTCTGCCTTTTTTGGGAAATGTCAGATCAGTAGTCGTTACTGTAATATTCATATAAAAATGGACAATGTGATTGATTGTCCGTAACTATAAACACTAACTACCTCCGGACACTCGACACGATTGAACCATTGTTTGCCTACAGTCAGATTGGTGAAGTGACGTAAAATCTCTCGCGAATGTTACATCGATTGTTTTCGATACGGTTTCGTATAGAGTGATATTTTACATTCAATCATTTACTCGAATCCAATTGCGCAGTTTTCTATGAAATAATAATAAAAGTCATTTTTATAGTTTGTCGTAACAATACGTGTGCGCAAAGGAACAAACCCAGCATCACTGAGAAGATTTCTGCGACGGATAAGAGGCAGGTTCCTTTAATTATAAAAATGATTTGCTTACGCGAGATTTTATCTACTTAGTAAACATAAAGTAGGTTACCACTCATTTTATTCTACAAAACTTTAAGTTCGACATCTACAATAGCGTTGCCGGCTAACGTGAAAAAGTTTTTACCGCGACCTAGAACAAAAGTTTCACTAGTGCTTGAAGCGTTAAACCCTATAATGACAATTTCTTGTTCAGTTATGAAGTTAGAATCAACTTTTTACTATGAACAGAACTAAAATGGCCGTTCACAATATGCTCGGCTCGCATCTTAGTACAGTTCTGAGTTTTTTTTTAACAAAGGGAGAGAAAGAGAAAGGCGCAGAGAGATATTTGTTGCACAGAGATTGAGATATTTAAATATTTTCGTATATTCAACAAAAATGATTGCCAATATTTTAATTGAAAAACTAGAATTAATATTTTTAAGAATAATAATGTATTCTCTCCTGACACAACATATACACATACAGAAAATATGTATGCACATGATTTAATATATGAGAGAATATTAATAAACTTATTGTATATAATTGTTGTGCAATATGTAGAAAAAAACTTGTTCTTATATAAATTAATGTAATTTTTTGTAATATTTGTTTAGAAAAAAATTCGAAATTATCGAAGTAAATATGCTCCGTTAAGAAAGTGTGGATGAAAAATGGTTATAAATTTATAAGTATGCACCTGCAAGCAGCGGGCATTACTTTCTATTGATAGAAATAACGTGGATTGATGAATAACTGACCGAGATTACACGTTCGCAAATATAACACAATGTCGCACACATGTTGCTGCATCAAAGTTTAACTAAAGTCACAGAGTGACAAACATGCTGTTGTCTGTTATTACAGTTATTATACAGTACATGTTGTTAAAATGGTTATCTCTGAATGCGCTCACGAAGCTATGACATCAATTTAGGAAATCAATTTAGATTCTGCCAAGAGACACTATATTCGGTCTGTATTCCTTGTATGGCACCATATCCGCGTAAATTGTATTTTATATAGATACTCTCTATCTAAAAGATATTTCGTACATGTGATGTTAGCTAAAAACTTCCTGTGCAAAATGTTATAAATCGGAATTTATATAAAATGCAATATAAAATATAGTTGGATTGTTCTATCTTTCATAAACGTTGGCTATGGGATTGCTTGCCGATATGTGATTAGCGTTATCCTTTTTTCTTCATTCAAAACATTTATTCAACGCAGAGCATAAAGACTTAATTCAGCAAAATAGGCGCGATGGCTCAATAAGCTTGAATATACGAGGCACGGCTGAAATGGCATCGAAAATTTTCGTGTCGCTGCAGAAATTGCATTCCTCTCCCTCCCCCTCTCATCCCGATCCGCGATCTTCCGCGGCCATTTCAATTTCGCGGGTATTCCTCCCCCGCTCCGGGAAATACGATCGATTGACGCGTCATAGAAAAATAGGGAGCATGCGATTCACAAATTTTCCCATCTGTGTGCAATTCGACATTTCGTAATTGTGCGGACAAGTTATGTCGGATGAACGTTCCATTTACGTCAGATTAACGTACGTTGATAATTTCACGAACGAAAATGTGGCGACACGTTAAGAGAGTTGAGATCTTGGATATAAAATGAATCTAGGTGACATTTAATATCTCCCCAGAGACAGCGCAAAAAAGGCCAAGAGACATATCTTAAAGATGTCTGAAGAGGTCTTTAAGTCGTTTTTTAAACGTCTTTTAGGGACACGTGCTGTATGGATATACGTATCACCGCGTTCAGTGATTCTCGCTGAAACATTGATTTTCAACTATTACGTTCTCGTATTTTAAAACTCACTATCGTAAGATTAGTTTATATAAATAAAAGAAAATAATTATACAATAAATAAATAAAAATTTTTTATTGTCCATGCGTGTTAACGGATGAGAAAGAAAACGTCAATTCTCTTATTCGTTATTATAGTTTTTCTATCGTAATCTTTTTCCGAGACTCTTTATTTTCTGTGATATCGCTGTAACGATCACTATACAAGAAAATGTATGTAAACTACATACGTGCTGTGTATTCGCGTAGACCAACGGAGTTTAATAAAACAGATGCATAACTCCCCGTAGGTATTACGAATTGATACTTAAACGTATATTCATGTTCACAGTGAGAAGAAAATGACGATGATGTGCAATCACGGCAATCCGACAAATATTAAAATTCGGTTATGGCTTCGTAGAGGTCGGTGATAAAGTGTGTGATAAGGAAGCGATATACGAAGCCTGGAATCTGTCGCGATAAAACTCTTCGCACAGAAATCGCCTTTCAATCGTGTACCAACGATGATCTTAAAAAGCGTTTCATCCGATGAGCGACTCTTTCGCAATCATTTCACTTGACGATAAAACGTAAAAGATTGGAAAATGAAAAAAAGGAGGTGAAGTAAATGAAAACTTCTTGGTCAATTCTATGATAAATTTAGAATCAATTTCTTTAACGAAAACATTGTGGAAGACAAGCAACAATTTCTATTATTAAATATTTCTCGAAAATTGAATATAAATAAAATTTTCGTCTAGTTAAAAAGTCCAATTAAACTTAATTGAAGAATAAAATTATTTATTTGCCAAGGCTTATTTCTCAAAATCTTTTAACTTCCAACTTTAATTAACTGTAATTGATGTGCTTAGCTCTGTTAAAATATCATTTTTCTTGCAATTAGTGTATCTTCTATGAAAGAAATATTCTGAAAAATATCAGAATATTCCCCTTGTTATTTTAACATCATATATACGAGCGTATATGTATGTGCACGATTATATATTCTTTATTCTTATTTCCTATTATTTCTTTTTTTTCCACCTTTCTTTGTCGACGCTGACGTACACAATTTCACGCATATTTCATACCAACTGAATTGCTAATAACCGAGATGCTACTGTCCGAGGCACACCTTTGTTAATAAATTTTGCAGAATGTTTATATAGGATGGCGTAAGAAGTGTCGAGAGGATGGTCCCACCAAATGACTATCATCTGTCTTCTCGGAGAGTAAATCACCATATCATTTTCTCTCAGATGATGGCACGATCTATGTCATTACATTAAATTATTTGCAAGAAATCTTGAGGAATATTAAATATTAGTTATTTTCGGCTCGTTTAAAAATTATTAAACTAATTATATATTTATGTTACAGCGAAAAGATTCTCGACTGACATGACAGAGTCTCACGAAACGGACGAGAGATACATGTCAATCATCTTGGCATAGATAATAAAGCTAGGAGCTTTAAACGTAAATTCATATTTCGTCAGTGCAGATATCTGTATTAAATCTTTTTCAACCAATAAATTTCTTGCCTCCCGCAATAAATTCCAATAATCTGTTTTCCATAAAAGTTTTAAAAGCAGTCCAATATCTATTTACTTTTAAATAAGCGTTAAAAAGATTTATTCGGCAAAGGATATAATATAATATCGTAGGAATAAATAACGTAAAACGCGAGATAGCTATTAATTCCATGAGCTTCTCGTTGCACATACACGCGGATTGAGGAAATATTGTCGTTTGTTAATGTTCTCAGTTGTCTTTATATATATATAATGATAGATAAAAACATTTTTTTTTAAACGTCCTGACGACTAGGTATCTCGGAATATGAGCCTTATTGCACGCTTATTGGATAAAAATGAGCCGGAGGTCGATTGAAGGAAAAATCTTGAGAACTGTAGCAAGATAGAATTGCGCGTGGCGTATTATAATATTTATTGTGAAAGAGAATCTTTTGTTCTGTAAAATTGAGATCTCTTCGAAAATAAAAAAATTTCATACTTAGCTATTATCGGTTACTAAGTATCTATCTCTCCCCTTCCTTATTTCACGCGATAATATTTATTTGCTAAATAAAAGGTCTTTGATATGATAATGTGAAAGCACTAAAGTATATTAATGCATAATACTTTGGTATTTGAAAGTAAGTTTATAGACAAAGAGTGCTCTATATGTAACCTCTATATTCTTTCATCAAAGAATATTCTTATTTCTATTCCTTCAGCAAAGACAAATTTTAAATGACATGCATTATATGCAAATAATTATCGGAGACTATTCGCGGATGCATCGCTACGTTTCCTTAATAAATTTTCAACTCGATTAGCGTTGAAACGTACCTTTTGCTATTCCTCACGATGCTCCGCCAGATTGTCTCATCGTTCGACGGTATCTCCGGATACCGATTCGCACAGATGGCCTTGCACGCAAGCACCTGGCACGAAAGGTGGACAACTCGAGCGATTCGAAGTGACACTCAGCCGCGGGTATCACCGCACGAAGGAAGGATACCTTTGAGTTCCCCGTGTTTTTCTTCTTCTTCTTCTTCTTCTTCTTCTTCTTCTTCTTCTTCTTCTTCCCTTTCGATCGAACACACACACACACACACACACACACGACCACCCCGGCCTCGTCCTTCAGGAAACGGTACCGTACCAGGGGCACAAAGTTGTACCACCCTCGGTACCGGGTCTTCTCGAGGCTCTACTGCCGGAAATCTCTTTCCACGTCGTTGGGGTCACATACATGCCACAGAGGGTATCGGGGATCGATGCCGACTCGAAATGACCTCCTGCGACGACATCAGCGAAGGGCGCGAGTCTTCTCTCGTGTCGTGTCACGCCGGGGACGACGCTTATCCTCCGCGGATGACATGATGATAGTCGGCGCTCTGGCGATGATTCTCCTCGTCGAGAAGAACGGAATCTCTCGTATAACGCGTGAACTTAAACGGAAGTACGTCGCGTTTAGCTCGACCTGACGCATTGCCGGGGGGTTTTCCCTGCTGAAGACCGGACTTGAGTCAACAGATTCGAGCCTCGCCGACCCCGCCGTCCTCGCGGGTGTCCCTATCCCAGCAATCTCTCGTCATGCCACTGCTCCCTTTCCCACCACGATCTCAGGACGCTCTTCTTCTGGCTCTTCGTCGAGTTCGCCGGACCCGCGTTACCAGAATCATGCTTCCATTCTTCGCGCGTTTGTCAGTCGCCGTTGATTATTTCCCTTCCGCGAATACTCGACTGAACGACTTGAGCGGGTCCGAAAATCAGCTCCTGCTCGCATCCTTTGTCGGGAACAGATACGCGTCTCTCATCACTCCCTATGGCCAGTTAACTTGGAGAGTCTTTGAGAGTGCTCTCGCAGCGAAATATTCAATACTCTCGGTAACGGAACCAGCCAAACTGAAGGAGGTAGAGTCGGAGCTGAAAGCAGAATCTCGCCGTTTAATCGCACTCGATACTTGTCACTTGGAAATCACATTTATGGTTCACGCCGTCCTGCTTGTCGAACACTCGCTATTTTCACTCAATATTTTTTCCTCACCTTTGTTTACGGAGCAACACGAAGAAAACGAGAGAAAAGATCGCAATGTTCTATTTTTTTTTTTTATCGAAAAATGTATTCCTCTATAGCTTCTTTAAGTATATCGTTGCTGCGAAAAAATATTTAGACAACTAAAAACGCGAGCCGGAGGAACGAAAGGCGAAGCGATGAAATAAGCGGTACACACATACGAGAAAGAAGAAATAAGGAATGAAGGGAAAAAGAAGATATGTACGTGTGTGAATACATATGTATATCGATCTCTCCGTTTCGAAGAATGTTTCATTATTCGACAGCATTGAGAAGAGCACTCTGAGGAATTTCGGTACCATTATACAGACCGGAAATTTCTAATAAATTCTCCAGTTTCCTTCTCTCTATTGCGGCAGACTCACCGAACGAGCCACGGCCCATGAATTACTGATGCGTTTGCATATCGACGTGCGCGAAACGAGACGTGTATTTTTGGAAACGCCCGCTATGCGCGGCATTGCGTGCAAAACTCTTGCTCTGCACAATGGAATATTTAAACGAGTGTGTGAGTCACCTCGTACAGCACCTCGTAGTTATTCAAATTCCTACTACGCTTCCTTTCGACGGTATATGTCTCCGATTATACATCGCGCACTTTTATATCCGCGAAATACACCTGACATTTAGAGAGAGAGAGAGAGAGAGAGAGAGAGAGAGAGAGAGAGAGAGAGAGAGAGAGAGAGAGAGAGTCTATAAGATAAAGATTACCCTCTCGGTAAATACGTAACTAGTGGAACTAGTTGCTGGATTATGCCAACAATTGACGTTCTCTCTTATATAATATGCACGTTCTGTAGGGTAAAGATACGTCGAGAATCAAGAATGTGTATGCTCGCTTGAAAATTAAATTTCGCCTCGTATCAGACTCGCGATATAATAGCGAAATATTGGAGTCTCTCGGAGTCGTTGTTTTTTTTTTTTTTTTTTCACTCGCGCGAAACAGAAATACGCGGACACTCTCGCGGTGTGAAAATTTACACGCGCTTCGACGTCAGGCCGCGGAAGAGCTGGCGAAGGCAACTGTCACGATTTTCTGCATAACGAACAACTGGCGAGAGCTTTCTATCAATTCCGGCTGTCGGCTGTTGAAAATAAATACGCGTATTCGCGCGTATTTCGGCGGATGAAAATAGGGGGTGCCAAAAGAGTGAAAGATCGGCGGATGTGTAAAGGCGTGAACATCCGGGACTGGATTGTTTTACAATACGACCATTTGTATAGATTATCCGCGGCGTGTTACACGCTACGGATCTGCGAGATACGCAACCACGCATATAAAGTGTAAAATCGAGCGAATACGGTAAAACGGCGGAGAAAACGAAATATTACGCACAATACGAACGATTTTTCCACTCTGAAAGACAGATCCGCGAAATCCAGATTTCCGTAATTTTTCCGAATAATTTTCTTATGGAAACGTAAAAAAAAAAAAAACAGAGTTGTTTAAAATAGATATTCTTAATATCTCGCGTTACGGCAAAGAAGATAGAAATTTTTAGTCGACAATATTTCTCTCATTCCTTTCTCTTGTTTTCTACTCTATCTTAATATATTAATTTATGATTTATATTTATGTCCGTAATTCAAATTAATTTAAATTCTTTTCTCTTCCCCTTCCGCTTCTTTATATTTTTATCTTCATTTACCATTATTGTTTGCCGATTTCGTGGTTCAATGTTCCGTCGTAGATTCTTTCTTCTAGATCACGCGAAGAAATGGGAGTCCGACCTTCTCTTTGCTTTCTATTCTTTACCACATTGATTTCTTTTCGATGATATTCGCAATCTTCATGATTCGCACAAGAAGCTTCTCTCTTCCATTTCAATTTCTTTTTTTTTTTTTAACGAAACAGGATTATTTACGTTGCACCTTATATAAGATATTTGCACCTCGCTCTTCTATATCTGGGAGAAAACTCAGACTGTTACATCTCAATATTTCGCTTGAGATACTCCGATCTTTCAGATATTATTGATGTTCATTCTCTCTTTTTCCCTCTCTCTCTCTCTCTCTCTCTCTCTCTCTCTCACACACACACACACACACACACACTCTCTCTCTCTCTCTCTCTCTCTCTCTCTCTCTCTCTCTCTCTGCCTCACCGTCTTCTTTCAAATATTATCTCTCTTTCCCATCCTGCCTTTCCGCGCGCGTTCCCTTACATTTAAATCACCCCCACTCTAAATATCACTATAAATTTCTCCGCGATTTTTCTCACAATCCCCTTATCACTCGAAAGCCTATGCCCATCGCCTCGCTATTTCGCGCACTCGTCTATCGCGGTGGTGCACGAAAAGCATTCCCTCCGCGTTCCCTCCGTGTTCCCTTTCTTTCGCGATTATCACCATCCCCTCCGCCATATCGCCCACCACCGATTTTATTCGCCAGCGGACGAGCCTGCCATCCTCGAGGCGACGAGAGAGCGAAGCCGAGATGGAGACAGACAGAGCAGAGGAGTGACGAGACGAGATGAGACGAGAGGCGAAGCGAAGCTTGAGAAAGAACGCGCGCACGCACACCTACATTTTACATACACATACGCACGACAACGCCAGAGAGAGAGAGAGAGAGAGAGAGAGAGAGAGAGAGAGAGAGAGAGAGAGAGAGAGCGTGTGCGAGAGAGAGAGACGAGAGAAGAGAGAGAGATCCACTCGCAGGAAGTGTGCTTACGGCACGAAGTCGCGCGCTCCACTGAGCTATCAGCGGGCATGCGTCCGCGTAGTAACCGGTAGCCCGCTAGCGGGCTTTCCCTGTCGTTTTTCCAACCCCCGCGCGTCTTCCGAGAGCAGCAGCCGCCGCCGCCGCCGCCACCCCCGTGCTTCGAACCCGCGTCCGCGGGAGAGTGCGCGCGCGTTCACCTGCGTGCGGGATGCAACAGATGCACCGGACGCGGAGTCCCCCGACCCGGGAGCGCGGTGCATGTATGCGCTGCTGGCTGCATGCTGCACAGTTACGGAACGGTCCAGCCCCGTTACACAATCGAACGTAACGAGGAAGAGAAAAAAAAAAATAAAAAAATAAAATAAAGAGAGACGGGGACATCGATTTATCGTGTAGCGGGTTATCTTTAGAAGATAGCGAGCCGCGTTACAGAATCGCTGCCTCCTCGTTCGTACTCTCGCCGTTGTGTCAGAAAGTGACTTTCTCTCTTTCTCTCTTTTTTTCTCTCTCTTGGGAAGATAGCTAGCGTTATTAAACATAGATGATTTTCGTGTTTTATTGATTATACAAATTTCTGATACTTGAGATATTACTATGACATATTCATCAACTGTTACATGAAGTTTGCTAGAGAGTGCATTGATATATATATGTGTGTATAAACCTTATTATTTATGAAATATTACATGCACATCAATTTCCGGTAGCGAAAACGTTATTGATAATCAGATAACATTTAATAAATAATAAGGCACAATGTTATTTAGTGCAATATATTGTGTATAATTACACATTGCAACGAATTATACTTACGGAAACGTATCAGTTTTATTCCGCATGATGTAAATATCTTTTGATAGCGTATGAAAAACAGAAGTAACTAAAGAAACAATTTATATACATGTATGAAAGAAAAAGAATTTAATAGATATTATTACATATATTTTCCGATCTTGGACAATATCTCGCTGATATGAATATCTTGTTAGATTTTGTCTGCTCTTTGAAATATCGATGATGTGAGGTGTATAGTTATGACATCATAATGTAGAACAATATAATGCATTAATTATTTGCAGTATTATTATATTATAATTTACAGTATTAATGTAACTTTATACATATGTATAATATATATATTGTATAATATAATATACAACATAATACCCAGTTTTTAAAAACTAGGCCAACTTAAAGATATATATTTTTTTTAATTATAATTATAAATATCACAAAATAATTTTATAATAGCTATAAGTTTCCTATACAAATATAAACAAATTCAATGATTTTGTTTCTAAATATTAAATTAATCGAATTTTTTTTGCTTCTTGTTTTTTAAATAGGATCTTAATGAACAAAAAGAAATTTCGTTTATTAACTTTTTAATCTGGTATCAGAAAAATATTAAATACATTAATAATATAATTTTTCGTATTTCATAATTCGTAATAATAATACCTAATATATATGTTTTTCTTACTTATAAATTTATATGTATATATTAAATAAAGGAATAATTTATATTATCGGGAATGCGATTCAAGAAATGATTGTTATTCAAAGTTCTTTCATATTCAAAATGTAAAGTAATCGCGGAGGAGAGGGAGAATCATTTCGTTTATATAGCGCATATTTACATAAACGTATATAGTGCTGTAACTTCGCTCGTAAAGCTTTCACGTCGAATAAGACGAGCGCGAGTGGTTTTATGTTGGAAACTTAATTTTACGACATGTGGTGAGACTTATATCGTAATATACACCTGTCAATATGCGTAGATAATCGTTTGCGATGAAATAATATCCGATGGATAACCCATGTTTATTCACACACGGGTTTGAAGTTTGAATTTGAATCTAATGTGTCGATCACGCATGCTGGCCTCTATTATACTTACTATCGATAAAATAGTATTATAGATCGGCTTACTTAGGATATGCATATAACTGGAAAACCTTACATGTTGATTATCGGTAACATCGTAATACATCGCATCGACTTAAATAGAGTCATATGAAATAAGCACGAGAATTTAATATATATCCGAAAAATTTCTCCACATAAAATAAATTAAAAACGTATATAACGTAATTAGAAATATATATAATGTATATGAGATTTATGTTATATAAAGTATTGCTCTCTATATTATCACACTTGTCTTGCGTCTGATGTCATAGTGACAGCAATTTCGACAGGTATTCAATTGAAAGAAGGATCTGTCCGGATCTGTCGTCTGTCGGTGCTATCGTAAAGAGGTTATGTTTGCCCGGAATGTCACGCCATTCATTCCTCTCACTTAGGCGGACGAAGTAGCGTGTTGGATTTTTGCGCATCGGCTCGAGCTCGGATCGATTATACGATATCGAATTATACGGTAAATGTCAGGATAAATTGTTTTGCTCTCGAGGATGTGATTTATCATTGATATATCATTGATATATAACGAAATTTCGAAAGATGTTGCGTGTGTTTTGGCTTTGAAACGCACGAGAAACACTGCTCTAACCTCATTTACCGCATAACTATGATAACTTTCGCAATTGTTGTTTAACAAGACATAAGTGTACGCTCTTACATAATGCGTTATATTAAATCCATTTTTTGAACACATAAAATATCGATGTATATTTAATATTTTTTAAGTTAATCTCAAAGTTAATCGTTTATATATAAGTGACAAAACAATAAAATAATGCGAATGTGAAGTAATAATAATAAATTTGTTATAATTCCCTGGAATGTTTATTCTTACTTCATGCTATTTTGTCATAAGATAAATTATCATCTATATATAATAATTGTTTCTTCAGTAAATTTATGCTTCCATTATTTTTTTATAACAGATCTCTGTAGAATGGAAGAATATGCAAGAGAACCATGTCCGTGGCGAATAGTGGACGACTGTGGCGGTGCCTTCACAATGGGTGTCATAGGTGGAGCAATCTTTCAAAGTATCAAAGGCTTCCGCAATGCACCAAGTGGATGGAAGCAGCGTTTTACGGGCAGTGTTGTAGCGATCAGACAACGAGCACCCATAATAGCTGGAAATTTTGCTGTATGGGGTGGAATGTTTTCCACAATTGATTGCACGCTAGTCCACTTTAGAGGAGGAAAGGAAGATCCTTATAATTCTATTATTAGCGGGGCTGCAACTGGTGGAATTTTAGCCGCAAGAAATGGGCTGCCAGCAATGGTAGGCAGTGCGATCATTGGTGGAGTGTTATTGGCTCTGATAGAAGGTGTGGGAATTTGCTTTACACGTCTCTCTGCCGAACAGTTCAAACCACCATCACTGGTTGAAGATCCAGCGCAATTTGGTGCACCTCCGCAAGGCTATCCATCATAATGTTCAACCAAATCATTTAGACTTATTTGAAATTAGAATGAAATGTTCAAGTATAACGATATTCTTTTCAAGATTTCACAACAGAATATACTTGAGCGTCTCCTTTTGCCAGTGTTAAATTTGTATGCAGTCTGGAGATCTTAGACTTAAGATCAAATAATATTTTATGTTGTTTTTGTATTTGTCGTTGTGTTCCTTTATAATCTTTCGTATTTGTCACTGTATTCCTTTCTAATCTTCCTTTCTAACTTAATTAAGATATCAAATAGTACTTTGTGTAAAGATCCTGTAAATACTTATAAAATATAAATAACAAAGATGAATGCACAGATATCACGTCATCTTTAGTGCATTTTATTATAAATTATTGATTAATACTTTACATTCGTATAAAATATATACATGCTAAAGTATAATTGATCTTTTCATGGCATTAATATAGCGTAACCAATAATAAATCTAAATTTAGGCATGTTAAGGGGATGCCAGGAAGTCAAGATCATCGTCTTCAAATTCTTCGAAATCATTCAGAGATGGTGCTATGGATAAATCTAACTTTTGTTGTGCTAGATCATTTGGATCCTCTGTTACTGGCTCAATCTTCACACAGTCAGTTTTTATTGGCACATTTGACAATATTTCTTGTTTTGAACATTTTGACCCAAGTAGAGAGTTTCTCAAATGTAATCGCTCGACCTACAAAATTATTTTTAAAATAATTTTTAGTTTTTCTCATTTTCTTCTTATTTATATAACAGGATTGTAGATTAAAGCGCTTGATTTTAATATTATATTTATATATCTAAATTTTTCTCTGCAGATATACCTGTAAGGCGAGTATTTGTTTCTCAATCTTAGATAATATGTCAGTCAAAAATTGTTTTTGACTGATTAATCGCTCACGATATTGCGCCATTTCAATTGAAGAGATTCGTGCTTCCTTATTCATTGTTATAGATTTTTTCTACTTATTTTTAACGTATCACATCACTTAGCAGCAACTGTGTTTGGCAGCATGTATACATAATCGTTCAACTATTTTCACTTGGAGCGAACTAGAGTCACTACATTTGAAAATACAACGCAGCCATTGAGTGAACAATTGTTTCTGATTGGTGTATTACTTTTAGATCCACCAATCAGAGCCGAGAGTAAATCTCAATAGTAACGTTTTGCCGAACACATCTTACCGAGCCGTCATATTTAGTCTTGTTCTATAGTTAAATAATGTTTGTGCAGTCAGGTGAATCTCTTGTTATATTTAATAATATTGCTGTTATATAGAAAAATATTATTTGACTATTTTTATTACATTACAGGTAATATAACATTATATAACATTGTTGGAATCAGCTTTAGCAGAAATAGCGGAGTAAACATGCAGTCTCAAGGATTATGTGCTTTACTCATCGAGTGACTCTTCCCTTATCGTAAGTAAGCGCCATCTAAAGCATGACTGCCAATTTCAGTATACATGGCACGGTCGATATGTAGATGTGTATGTGTGTGCGTTCGCGTGCGTGTATTTATATATATAGTCCCTATATATGTGTATCTTCTCATATATATTATATATAAAGGCAATAAAGAAAATAGCATATAATCCCAATATCTTTATCGCCGAATCTGCAGACGATAAAATAAATAATGAAATAAAAAATGTATACATATATATTTTTTGACATAAAGTAAAGTTTCGTAAACAAAAAAATTATTTTGACATAAATTTCTTGATCTGGGGCAACATTAATGAAGAGCGCCACAATTAATACAATAATATTTTATTCTTTCTACAGAGATCTACATGGTATTATAGGCTAATGACACTTTAATATAGTAGGAATGTTTTTAGGTACAGAGCAAATGGACCACCATTTATGTAATTCACATAAATATGTACGATTATGCTAATTTGTATGTGTTTAAACGTGCGAATTAATTTGAATAGGACGCGAGATTTCAGCCCGCATGATAGTTTCGCTGCCTTTAAATTCTTGTTGATAATGAGGATTTATTAATATTCCGTCTTGTGGAACTTTAGTTTATATGGGGGGTTTATCGATTAATTTTTTATTGGCCCATATAGTTTTTGTGTAGAATATTATTTACATATAAATACATGCACACAACTCTTGGGCGGAAATTGGATTGAGAGAGAAAGAGATCTACAGTCATTAGATTATCTCCGTTAAATGATTATTCGCGAGATCTTGTAATTATCAAAGATATTTCTATCCACTATTGCGTTATCGCGCGCCAAGATAAAATGTTATAAAGAGATTGACCTAATTTGGCGCTTTAAGATTGACCGAAATTTTTTATCCCCGCGAATAATCAACAGAATAATCAATTATAAATTATTTTATTACATAAATCCTTTTTATAAATTGAGAATCAAGTTGGCTCAATATATTCTTTATTATATTTCTCCGATAGCGATATTTTAACATTTTAACATTTAGGGATTGTTTCATCATTTTAAAACTACTATGAACATTCCACAGTAAGATAAAGTTAACTCTTCCAGTATCAGATTGAATATAGAGATCTTGAAATATTTTTTCGTTATTTTTAATTCTTAGTTTAGTTTTGAAAATGAAGAAGACCCGTGAGAAATATTTATTTCGTTAATTTTAATATCCATAATTTCATTATTTCATAGATTATATATAGTGTGCTATAAATTGGCTTTATTAATAGAGTGCATATAGTTCTAAATATTGCATACTGATTGTAGGATACACAAAGAAAGCAAAATATAAAATGGTTTTCTGAAGGAAATTATTGTCAAGTTGTCGAAAATTTATTGACTACAAGGTACTGGAAGGGTTAAGAAATGATCGAATGATAGAATACAATCGCTATCATCTCGTCCTTAACATGGAAATGTGACGTAATTGATGTCAGTTTATTCATTTCGTACAAGTGAATTAAAAAAATTCATTTACAACTGTACATTCAAATAAAATTTAGTACGGTCGAAAAGATGATGGAGAAAATTATACATACGTTGTTGACATTTGAGACCAGTTGAAAAATTTGAAGTATAATCGCTATATTTAGTAATATAATTGTCGGAAGAGAATCGGACGAGTAGTGTATTTTAAAATTTTTTAAAAAACTAAAACTAGAAATTAACCAGAAACATAAACGATGTTCGATCACACACAGCAGCATTTAAGATTTACAACTATAAATATCGTTCTATGAATATGAACTGAGGTACATGGTAACATTGGAATTTGGATTGGAATTCTCGAACTTATACATACAATTTTACAAGACGCATTGAAAACTAAATTAAATATGTGGAATAAATAATACGGAAAATTAATATACAACTTAACGCGCTTTAATGCACTGATTGAAAGAGGGAATTCAGGATGAAGAACGAAACACGCCTCCGGAATGCAATATAATACCGTATCGAACTCTTTCGAAGCTAACACGCCGTTTCGGGATCATCCGATACAATATGATGGAATTAGAGAAATCAATGTCACATTCTATAGTTTAGAAACGGGAAGATAGAGACGTGTCCCTCGTATATACACATATATCACATACCTCTACTTTCAAGATACGGAATGACATTACTCGTCTTATAAGTTCACGGTATTACATTCACGATGCAGCCTGAAAGAATAAATTGGAAAGTGGCTTGTGTGTGGCTGCAGTAAATTGTCACGATTCTCATTGAACTTCTGACCTCTCGATTCCGACCGGACCAGAGCTTTACGATCGGATGACGGTCGAATCATAGACTATAGTGCCGTTCATTACTGCAGCAAAAATCGCGTCAATCCTTGGAAGATGGGGGTGATTCCCTACTGTTGTCGCTGGTGAAGCTGGATAAGCCGAGGCCGCCGATCTCGTGGCTGGACGAGCCCGTCGGTGAATTGCTGCTGCTCCTGGCACCGCTCAAGGCCGTCACGTTCGTGCTATCCGCCGGAATCAGGCCCTCCTTCATACGCTTCTTCTGCTTCATACGTCTGTTCTGGAACCAGATCTTCACCTGCGTCTCGTTAAGCTGCAGCGCGGAAGCGATCTCGATGCGTCTCGCTCGCGTCAGGTACTTGTTGAAGTGAAACTCCTTCTCCAGTTCGGTCAGCTGCTTATTCGTGAAGTTCGTGCGTCCGGTGTTGTTGAAGCTACCGGCGATACCGGCCAACGAACCGGCGATGCAACTCACTGTTCCGCTGGCGGTACTTCCGTATACCGAGGAACTTGGTCCAGCAACTGTACCGCCACCGTACTCGACCGGGTTCGCTTTTACAGTCGCTGAAACAAAAATTTTGTTATTCTCGCTATAATAAATATAGGGCGCACACGGTAATTATGATCAGACATCGTTGAATTTATAATCAAATTTTTTTAGCGAACATTGAGCGACTGAAAATGAACCGTTTTTCACGAGGCGAGTTTCAAAGATATCAATAGATAAGAAAATCTTAATTTCCGTTTAATTCCAACTGCATTTTCTCTAATTTAGAGTTTAATTGTCGAAATATCTGTGAAAGGACTTTTGTCAGCCAGATTCTTGCTTAGGAAAAAATTTATTTGAAATAACGCACGCATATTTTAAGCAACTAATGTAGAAACATCTCGTTAAAATAAGTAAAATAATAAATGACGTAATAGAATATTCTTGGGAGATAGGACGACTTATAAATATCAAATACGATAACAAAAGCGATATTCTCGTTGAACGAAGACGTTTCCGCTGTGTGTGTTTTCAATTCGGAGGTAATCTTCTAATTGTAAGTGATAGAACGCGCAACAGACGCGGACGCAATATGTGTCGAATCAAGATCAAGTCAAATCCTTTAAGTGACAATCGTTTGCCGGCCATAACAGCTGGTCACTATCCGGGGAGAGCAGTTTTAGGGAGATGACCTCTGCAAAGCTGAAGGAACGATAGGGTTGTGCCCTAAATCTGGATCAAATTGCATCAGCTGTAGAGCAAACATCCGCAGTCACTGCGTCGTTACGTGAAATTTTTGACTTTTTCGCTTTATCGCGATGTTTTTATATATAGTAGGATTTTTAATATTCAATCCGAAATGTTTTATAACGCGGATAAATTTTTTTTGTTCGAGAGACAGATGATGCAATTAAAATATTGAGGACAAAAGTGACGCGCTTTAAACAGAAGGACGAGGATACATTATGAAAATTAGATTGTTATTTAGACTACGGTATGTAGCAGTCAATTTACTTAATGGCAGGGGATGGACGAAACTGTCAAGCCACCGCCTTAAAGTCACGTCTTCCCCATTATGTACATTTTCCTTCGACATCTTTAGCTTCGCCTTTCAATATTTTCGTAATACATTTTCGTTTGATCTGTTTTAAAGAAATTATAATATTTTAGCATCTTATATGTATCTGTAAAAATTAGTGTATATATATGTGTGTGTGTGTGTGTGTGTGTGTGTGTGTGTGTGTGTGTGTGTGTGTGTGTGTGTGTGTGTGTGTAACACAAAATATTTATATTCGCGTAAGATGGCTTTCGCGAATTTCCTAATATAACCGAAGAGATCAGTCACTTATACCGGGGGCCCTGAATTCAGCTTGCGGCCATTAAGCTTACGCTTTTCCAGGCCGAATAATAAACTTGGACAAGTTCTATTAGGCGTGCCAGTGCCAGATACAATGAAATGTTTCTCGTTTCCGCGACTCATTCATCAATTTAGCACTTTAACGGGAGGACCGGCTACGGTGCCGTTGATTTTCTATACTAATCTTCTTTAGCAACAACGAAGGCATTGTATTAATGAAATGCAGAAGAAGGATCTATAATAAATTCCGATAAATTACAATGGCATTGTCAATGCCATTGTAATATGAGTGTTCGCTAAATAAAAAAAGAAAACCTGCGCTCTGCATTTATATTTTACAATTAAACTCGAGAAATAAACGAGATTAAATCTCTCTCCTTTTCTCTCTCTTTCTCCTTCTGCGTTATCACAATTATCGACAGTAAGTTACGTTCATGCATTCGTGACGTAGAAATTATATCGTGAGCACGCATCGAAATATATCCTTAAGCCAGTGGCCTCTCTCTAATAACCTTAAGTTCAACGCTATATTGTATGCAGAAATTAACAGTTACGTACAGTTGCCGATGCGGGGAAACATTTGTTTCGCGGATTAAATTCGTGATATCGACAAAGTGGGAAGCGGGAAAGGGTTGATTTGCAGGAGCCGGGAAGTCCTTAATAACGCTGAGTCAAGGGGAAGGCGCATTGACACCTCTAATTATCTTCCATAAGACATATGGGTGCACCCTCAGAGTCACCTTTTACGCCACTGTGATTATATTGTCACTACCGAATCCTCTGTAATCACGCGAGGGGGATTTAATCGTGCAGTCGCGATGCGGGCTGTTGCATAGATTTTTCAAGAAGGAGAAAGAAGGAGGAAGAGACACACTACGAAGAGATTATTAATATCACTCGCAATCTATATCGCAGAATTTGAAAACTATATAACAGCGTAATAAAAGAGAGAGTTATACGGCAGCATTATACAACAGCTACAAAATATTCTTTCAATAAGATATCGCTGTCTTTGTTTTTAATTATAGACCACTGGATTATCAAGGCACGATGCACGTATTTATTTAGGAACTTGGGTAACTGGCGTTGATGCGTATAATCCGGACATTAGATACAAATCAAATACAGCTGGATCCTGAATACATCCTGGTACATACGTTTTACATCGATGAAAAAAAAAAAAAAAAACGTTCTTACGAGCTAGAAACGATTTTACAGGTATTTCGCAGCCGTTTTTGTTTCAGATACGCGCATATGTCGTCTAGAGAAAATTCTGTGAATTAGGAAGGGCATCAGTGCGCCCGTATATCTCTATTCTCTTTGTAACATAATACACAAGCATCTTGTATTCTTCTGCGTGTGTTTACCATCACCTTTCCTTACGTCATCCGAGGCTAGAACGTCCCCACGGCTTTTAGCCTTTGAATAATATTTGAATTGCGTAATGTTTCTTGAAGAGAGAGGGGAGATCGTCGACGCATAAGAGCAGATGATCCTGTATGATCAAGGGATTGACTTTCCGCAAGTAGCTGCCACTTTTTTGTAAATAATAAAAAATCATTTTTGTTTACGTATATACCAGAGAGAAGAAAAAAATATCTGAAGTGAAATATATAGTAATTCTCTTAAAGAGAGGAAAGAGAGACGCGACACATGATTAATACGCGTAAATATTAACGAATTAATAAAAAAGAGAAAATCTAAGACGTTCTTTGTATAAAACGTTATTGATACAAGTGCGTCTTCAGGTTCTGTAATATTTATAATCTTATAGTCTCCCTTTTCCCTTTCTTGAGGCAGGCTTTCGCGGTTCGATAATCGACCACGCAACAACAAAAGTAAACGAATTTTTAAATATATATGTTTGTGGGAGAGAGCAATTATTTCCTCTCTTTTTTATGTAACTTCTTTGTTTCGATATATTTCTTAGCGCATATCTCTTTCTTTCTCTCCCACAGTTGCCTTGATAAGTAATAATATTAAGCCAGGTGAGATTTCATCGAGGCGGCAGCTTTGAACGAAGGTAGATTAGCATGCACACGCGGTTAGTTAGAAGCCAAGCCACACTTAAGCAAAGTCTACACCCTTACACGAGTTTATGCATTTTTATGCATCAAAGTATTATATGTACGCGTTGTTAACTTACTATCGATAAACTGCAATTTTGTATACTCGATTCGCATATACACAGATAATAATTGCACTTTACTTTCGTGAGATACAATTTTTATATATTTCTCTTAATATTCTATTATATTTATCGATTCTATTTATTACGAATGTGGTAATTTGAATGTCTTTTCATTTATCGCGCAGAAATACCGCAGAGTTCATATTGAACTTTTATTTTTTAACATTTTTAGCAAAAATATATTAAAACTATTCAAAAACTTTTCAATTTATGCACATTCTCTGTTGCATGTCGTATCGACACGCTCACTTTGTAGACTGACTTTGATAAAATCACCATTGAATCAGTGTGAAGTAACTTAGTAGTCAGCAGAATGATGACAAGATGTATCAGCAAGTGTTACGAGATACGTGATTTAGCACATCCGGCTGCCTGCTGGCAAATGGTTGCAACGCAGATTACGCGCAAGAATCGAAGCCGTTGATTTCAATGATGTAATTTCCGTATAAGTTTAATTGCGAACGATATAGGTGTGGAAAAAAAAGTTTTAAAATTTTTTAAAAATTTGTCTGTATCTCACACACTTGATGCATCTTACGGCTTCCTCTCTCAGAATTATACTTTTGATACGAACGTAATCAAAGTTTTCTTTGCAGTCGATATTTATTTTTTTTATTATAAAAGAAATTAATGTTGCAAAAAGTAAAAAATTCTTCGGAAATCTCAGAACACTTCTTCGAAGAACGAGAACCTCTCCTACGTTTATTATATTATTTTCGTGCGTTTGCCGCAATTGGGCAACTCACGGAAATCGCAATTTCAACCCTCGATCGTGTCGAGGATTTAAGGAATACGCAAGTGAAATTTTCCGAATCACCTGATCCAACCGAAATTTTTTTTTTTTTTTTTTTTCGCAGGAACATCCATCTAGCCGATTTATCGCAAGAGCTGACAAAATGATTGCGTCGGCACAGTTCCTTCCATTCGCAACCCCTTGTCATTCATCGTCATGCCCCGTCGGCCGCGTTGATTTCAGCATTATGATAGGTAATATCCTGAGTCACAGTCGAGTACGAAAAGGCTACGTTGTGTACCACAACACGGGCGTACGCGAAAGGCGTGCGTGCAGCACGTTCGACATTCACACCCCCGTGGCTCCCCCGCGAACGCGTTCGTGTGTATGCGTTCGTGAGTATGCCCGAAGCATTTCCCGCTGAAATTGGGCTCAGCACGACACTTCGCGGGGGTCGTTGATAAGTTTCGCGCGCTTTCTTCGCAACGAAGGCTCGCAGCCCGAGCCTCGGCACAGGTGCTTACCGCTTTTTCTCCGGAGGGGGTGTACGCGAAACGCGCTTCTCCGTGAAATTTTTTTATTTTCGAGAGCTTTTACTTTTATATTACGTACATAAGGTATGAAAACTTGTCACATGTTACAATTACCTCTGTGCATGCGAAGGGAAAATTAATATTCCCCAAAGCTCGACTATATAATTTATCTTCTTAATAAGTAAGAGACTCTCTCGAGTCTCTCGTTAAAAATCATAGAAGTTATTGCTTTAATTTCCCGTTACGCGAGATGAGCGCTCGGATAAAGATCGTGACGTTCGACCGAAAATCGGTTAACGGTTCTCCAACGTGCGCGTAAAAAAACGTTCGACGTACTATATAGCGCCGTGCTTTTCGGGTCCCCCCTCCCCCAAAAAAAAAGAAAGTAAATATCGCACCGAGCAATTGAGCCGCGTAAAGGAGGATCGGGTCGGTCGGCCGTCGAGTGCGGAGAGCTACGCGGAAATGAAAATCACCATGAGGCGAGACACGTGGACAGCGTTGTTGGCGGCGGTTGTCAGAGTCCGGCCGAGCGGATCTGTCGGGCCGCCGCGCCGCTCGGACAGGACAGGAGTAGAGCGGTGGCGGCCAGCGCTCTGGGGCACCGGCAGGACGGGGGGGGGGGAGGGAAGGAGGGGGCCGAGAAGGGTGAAGGGGGAGGAGAGAGACGGCCGGCCAGAGGAGGGTCAGTTGCTGCCAGGGTTGTTGCGGGATCCGGGGTTGCCGGGTTCGGCGGGTGGCAGCCCGGGTGGAAACACGCGAACGATCCTCTGATCCCCTCGCGAGATATCGGGCCACTCACTCACGCGTCCGCCGGCGACCCTAGCGAAGCGCCGGCGAGCAACATGCCCAAGCCAGTTGTTCGACTCTACCCACAATCTCTGCCTTCTCTCTCTCTCTCTCTCTCTCTCTCTCTCTCTCTCTCTCTCTCTCTCTCTCTCTCTCTCTCCCTCTGTGTGTGTGTCTGTCTCTCGTGCCCTGCTGGGGTTTTTTCTCCATCTCTCTCTCTCTCTCTGTCTCTGTCTGTCTGTCTGTCTGTCTGTCTGCCTTTCTCTCTCTCTCTCTCTCTCTCTCTCTCTCTCTCTCTCTCTCTCTGCGTCTCTCTCTCTCTCTCTCTCTCTCTCTCTGTGTGTGTCTGTCTCTCGTGCCCTGCTGGGGTTTTTCTCCATCTCTCTCTCTCTCTCTCTCTCTGTCTCTGTCTGTCTGTCTGTCTGTCTGTCTGTCTGTCTGTCTGTCTGTCTGTCTGTCTGTCTCTCTCTCTCTCTCTCTCTCTCTCTCTCTCTCTCTCTCTCTCTCTCTCTCTCTCTCTCTCTCTCTCTTTCTCTCTGCGTCTGTCTGTGTGTGTGTGTGTGTGTGTGTGTCTGTCTCTCGTGCCCTGCTGGGGCTTTTTCTCCATCTCCCTCTCTCTCTCTCTCTCTCTCTCTCTCTCTCTCTCTCTCTGTCTCTCTTTCTCGCTGCCCCTTTTGCTCGACTTTCTTCCTCTTTCTTCCTTCTCGGACGTGCCTGCCTCAGCATTTATCTCGCTCCTTTCCCAATCCAACGCGTCTCCCTTTATCTTCAGCCGCGATGTTTCGTGCTCCTTTTTTCGTCCTCACAGACGTATCTCCTGTCTGCCGCCTTTCCTTCACTTTCTCCTTCTATTCGCGCGGTTTTATTCCCATCGTTATAACGTTGTCTCGGTCTCTCCCAAGTTCAGGGCTGGCGTGCACGACCGACGACGCCCCGTTTTGCCGGGGGTTCAAGTCCCGCGGGATAACTTGATCGGAGAGATTTTCCGGAAATTTTTATATTTAACAAGCGCACCCTGCACGTCCGCCGTGATAATCCGTACCCGATAGTATTGCTGCATTCGTGCGAGCATAGTCACGAAGCATTTTTGTTTATCAATCGATAAGACGGTACGTTACATATAAGTACGCACGTTTAGAGACAAGTAGTGTGCAATAAAGCTCGTAAGGAAATTTTTCTCGTAATTAAATATAAAATCCGTCATAAGTAAGAAAAATAAAATCTGTATTTTCTTGCCCACAGGACTCGATATTATTAATTTTTGCTCTAATCGGCATAATGCATATAATTGTTTTTCTTGCAATACTTATTTTACGTATCACTTATATAATGATGAACAATGTGCTCGGCTGTATATCTAAGCGCGTGACTAGAACGGTAAGAAAGTTAACGAACCGGCGGTGTGGTTTTATAGGTTTCGAGCCTCGTCGTGATGCCGCCCCTGCATACATATATTCGGTCGGGGCGTCGATAACGACATGCATATTTTAAGTCAGCCTAAAAGGTGATAGTCTTCGAGGAAGCGGGATAACGCCGGACGTGGGAAGTAGCCCGTGAAGTGTTCCCAATAAATATTATTTATTTCATATTTGCTATGAATAAATATAGACGTGAGATATATACGGGCTTCCTTCATCTAGTTGTGTTATGCGGTAGCTCTTGTGGCAGTATCTATAAAATACTTTACATATTCTATATGATAAGATATTGTGTATTATTATTTAGATTTTACAATCTTGTGAAAATTAATTTTTGTTTCAACTCGAGGACTGAGATTTATTGTCAAGAGAGTTTTATATAGAAAGAATTATATAATATTTGATATATACACTATATTTATGAAGAGAAACACACATGCGGATTCTTTTATACGAGTCCATGATCAATGATCGTAAACAAATTTTTTTATATATATGTACTTATACAATGCAAAATACGTCATAAAAACGAAGCTGCAAATACTGCTACGAAGTCGAGAGGAGTAATGAGGTGTTTGCTTGATGACATAACTATTATAATTGCGATGAGTCTGACGATTTGCGCCGACCTTTACTCGATGGCATATTTGCTTTACATCAGAAGATAAAAATGTACTAGAGTAATAAGCAAATAGAGAGAGATATACAAATATTCTTTAGATAAATTTTTATTTTTGCCGTCATATTGAGTTGCGTAAGTAAGCACGAGTTATAGAATATATAAAAGATTCTTATCTCTTGATGATGACACTTGCAGAAGATTATTATATTGTGATGTTCAGTATTATCGATTACATACGTTGCATTATTTTTACGTATCGTTGAGGCATTACAACACGCTGACTAATCGAGTCTTTCAAGAGAAAAGGAACATTCTCCATTTTACCGTGACGACGATACGGAATTATTACTGCTGTGTGTTACGAGGGGGAAGGTTCGTTTGTCTCACTTCTCTCTCCGCACGGTATTGCCAATCTCGCTATTGAGTATAGAGAGAAGAAATCGAGTTTAGTATGATAGATTGGGCGGGTTGACAGCATCACACGACGGTCCTTCCGTCGTGATGCTGTCTCGCTCCAATCTTGACTAAGGGTGGTCCACACCGGGCGCGTCCCCATAGAGACCCTCTATGTTGGATCCCCGAAGCATGTTACGGAGGGAAGACGGGAGCGCTATTGTAAGTCCTTGGCCAACCAAAAAAGTTAACCAACCAAAATCTACCGAAATCGCCCCTACTACTCTGCTCCGCCCATCTCGTTATTTCTCTCAAATTTTTCGCATTCTATATTACATATATTCGCGTTGCGTGCCTTTATTCAATCGGCTATAAACCTAATTGTCTTCAATTACTTTCATCACATTTCGTTAAAAATAATTCTTGCTCCTGTTTAGTGACGTTGCGGCTACGTGATGATATGTGTGATTGAATATACATCTTATATATTATTCGAATATTTCATCATTTGTTCAATTATCAGTTCTATATTATTTGGCATGTTTACAATCTGATATGTCTCATGTTATTTTAGGAGATGCCTCTGTCTTAATGAAGTTATTTATAGTATATTAATTATTATATATTGATGAGTGTACATAATTGACTACACGTGTAATTATATTTGTGTAATATTTCTTGTAAATGATAGAGTACACAGAAATATCTAATTAAAGAATATTCTTAAATTTTATCTATATAATATTACGGCATATTATGAATGTAATATTACATTTCGCGGTATCCAAAATTGTGATAGACACGTTAAAGAAAATTGAATCGTATTAAGAACATCGGGACGTAATAGCAGGAGTAAAAACGAGAGGGGTTAAACGAGGGTGACAAAGTTTCATTTCGGTTTGCATGCTTCGCTGCAATAAACGTCAGTCCCTCTAACGCCTACGATGGCGTTATTAATTCGATTATAATGAGCTATTAAGTGAAACGCTGGTAATCCCGACAAGCTCCATCCAAACGACTAAGCTCACACTCATACTCCGAGTTAGGAGATTGCGGGGAGAGTACCATGGCCGTTAAGCAAATTAGTGTGCAGTAAGGGGAAACTGTTCCGGCCTTTTTAGGCGTTATTTTCATTGAGCCACGCTACGTCACTTTTTCATGGTCATCAACTCGACATTATAACAGTACGTAGGCATTTTTGTAGACCATGTCCCCCCTTCCCCTCTTGCAAAAATATATTAATTATTAAGAATTATAATATGTACGCGCAATATATGTATTATATACGTTATTATTTTTGAACTATAAATTTTGTAGTCATTTCTTTTGTTTACGAATTTTGAATCGGTTTGTTTTTTTAACGAAATTGTTTCAACTATTTTTTTAATTATAAGTATATGTAATTGAAACTGTGCGGGCAATTCTCTTTCCGCGAATTAAAATTTAATCAATTTGTCACAAGTAAAATGCGATAATTCTTTTACTGCAAAATAAAGATATTTACTTTCATATCGTAATAAATATATACAAGAGGAAATTTACAAATATATAATGGTTTCCTCGTAATCAGTATATTGAAGTTTTATTCGCTTATATCTGTTTAATAAATTATCTTATCAATGTCAGGAATTAATCTGATAAATTTGAGTGTTAAGACGGTTTTACTTAAACACAAGTCTTATCGTAATCTGTAATGTTTCCGCTACTATTGTACAATCTAAATCCAATACGTCACGTTTAAACACGTAAAGATTGTCGTCAAGATTGCACATTCTTGATATTTATAAACACGTTTGTAAATAATTCGCTTATCGCATATCATACGTGAGAAACATTTTTTATTAATCTTGTGTGATTTAAATCTTAGATTTGCAATGAATAATATCTGAGAATCTTCTTCCTCGATATAAACATATTCAAATGTCCAAATTTTCAAGTATAATGAAATAAAAATATACACATGACTTGTGTATTCTATACTAGACATTTTATATATACTTTTGCTCATTTTAATTGGATATATACATATCCAATTAAAGTGTATATAAATTGTCTAGTATAGAATACACAAGTCATATATAATGATACACATTTTGATATTACGAATAACTTTCTTTCATCTCTTTGATTTATAATAGTAATGAAAAAAATATTCTCACAGTATTTTGAATATTTTCTATTACTCGTTTTATGTGTGCACAATCTTATCTATTGAATTTATGACACATAGGCGTAAACGAAAGTCGAATTGTAGGGTAAGATAACACGTATAATGATAAGTTTTCGTTACAAATATCTTGGGGAATATCGTTTATCCCGCAATATCCATGTGTATAGTTAGCTTTATAAATGATAACACAAGTCTGTTATTATGAATCCATTTACTATCCATTTATTATGATTGCATTTAGGATAAAAATGTAATTACGATAAAAATGTAATCCGTTAATAATAAAGTCAAAGGCAAGTTTCAAAAATAGCCGAATTATCTGATAAATTTAATTCATTGAATTTAACAAATTTTTAATTAAACTTTTTAAAATTAATAAGTTAAAATCTATGATGTAAATCTCTCTCTCTCTCTCTCTCTCTCTCTCTCTCTCTCTCTCTCTCTTTCTCTCTGTTAAAGAGACTTTTTATAAGATAAAAGAAAATCAATAAGAAATACGGTAGCAAATTGCAGACTAATGACATTAAGGTCGTACGTACAAGGCTGGTATTATTGGGCAGTGCGCGCATGATTAATGATTATGGCAAACCGGGATTACATCGCACTTTATTAATTCTCATACATACATACAGATTGTTTGAAAGCCACTGACTTGACGATTACCGAGCAGCATGTTACATTTTGTCTCTGACAAACTGTCCGCCTTGTTTGTCAATCTTAATTGAGGACTATCTTCGTGAAAACTGTTGATCTTCGATCAAGTGTTATTTTAGAGAGTACTATTTCGATGCCCTGAATTTATGTAAAGTATCCTCAACAAGATACGATTGAATTAAATTGTACTTCTAGGAATTGTTTTGTTAGCGATCAGCGGATCCTACGAGCTTTAAAAGTTCTTTAATTATTAAAGAATTAATGATAAAATTCTGAAAGCTAAAAATGTTATTTAATCTTAAATACACACACACACACACACTTTATATAAAATATAATAATTATTACATTTAAAATGCGTAAATGTAAACACAGAACGTAATAATCATTTAAGTAAATGATAAGTTTCAATTACATATTACACAAGCGGGTCACATAGAAAGTATATTTTACGAATAAAAGTTTTCTTTTCCAAAAAAATATTAGCAATTTATTAATTAAAACGTATAATACGTATAGTAATTTCTGATCTGATTTGTGAGAGATATTTGTACTGCGTACACATCTGAGTTTAATTGAACTCCGCGGCGACATAATTTTCAAACTGGGGACACGCTATTTGGCAATGATAGCTTCTCAAATAACGGGGCTACAGATAAAATAGACAACAGTGATTCTGCATCTTTGTACTTGAAGCTAATCAAGCGATGAACGAGGTTTAACGAGTGGCTACCGGATCGCGCCCACAGAATGCCTAATTTCACGCTAGTTTGCCCGCCGTACATAGGCGCCGACTCGACCGGAAATTTGAAATAATGCACTTACCAACTGGTTTAGGTACGTTTCTCTTGACTTGCATCCATTTGTAGGTTGGTACCTGCGCCTGTTGTGGTTGCTGTTGCGGATGATGCGTATGCGAATGCTGCTGCTGCTGATGATGATGGTGCCCGTGCTGATGAGGATGCTGGAGGTGGCCGGATTGCTGTAAGACGTGATAGGATGTCGCATCTGAATTCTCTTCCTTATAGTGTCCCGGCGGATGCGTGGAGAACTCGCTCTGCTGAATCTGCGTCTGATAGTGCAAGGATTCGTCCGAGGACGACAGTTGATGGAGGTAGTTCGAGGTGCCGCCGACCGCTATTTGGTATTCCGGCTCGTGGTGGTGATGATGATGGTGATGACTAGAGGATTGATGATGAAGTTGCTGATCGTGTTCCGTTCTTGGATGACTAGCTTGAAGTACTGTAGTTTGATGGAGGCTGCCGCCAGCGGGCGGATGGTGGTGATGATGATGGTGATGATGATCTTCCCGATAGGCAGGTTGCTGAACATGGTAACTTTGATGTGGATCCACCGATGTTACCGTGTGCTGCTGTTGATTCGGATACGAGGATGACGCGTAATCCAGGTTAGTATAACTCAGACCGTTCTCCGAAGAGATTATTGCTGTGGTGGAACCATTCTCATGGAGAACGGCACCCGTCGGAGAGTAGAAGCCTTGAGGCGGCGTACTGGACGACGCGCCCGAGTCGGCAGTTAGGAAACTCTCGGAGGATGATGAAGAATATGGCGCCACTGCAGTCTGGGGGTAATAATGAGTTGGAGCTACCTCCGGGGAAGGAGGTACTGACACGTGACCACCGACGGATGACGACTGATGATGGTGATGATGGTGATGATGGTTTCCTTGACCCGAGAATACGTAGTTAGGATATGAGTCAGACTTGCCGTAGGTCCCGTACATGCCCATGTCCATCATCATCATCCTCGTAACAGAGAGACAAATCAATTGACCACCCACTGTTTCGGTAATTGTTATGCGTACTGCCCAAGGAGAAGAGGAAACGAAAGAGACATGTTGCTCATGACAAGAGTCGTACACTATTTTCCTAATTGATCATTTCAACATTGTATATATGTTTACAATCTACTACTCTTGTACTAATACTACAAAACAGTAAACATTTATATTTGTTCAGTTAAACAAATTCACAAGATATGCACAAGAGTCTGTACACAAAAACAGTTATCACTGTGCACTAAAACGATACAGAAGACGGGTAACGAGTTTGTAAATTTATAAAATTTTACGACAAGTATCCAAGATCCAAAAATTTGTATTTAGTATACTCCTACGATAGTTCTCAGCGAGCACTTAAAAGTACCAATTCGTAGGCACTACGAAACGTTAACTGTCGCCCGCAAAAACAATCCATGCGGTCATTCATGCAGTCGATCCGTCCGACATGGGTCGTTGGAGTGGACTGGTTAGGTGGACTAGCGTAGCGGAAAGCTGCACACAGGTGAGACTGACCCGCAGTGGTCTGGCGTGTTCAGAAGTTTTCCTTCTTTCTCTCTCACTCTCTCTCTCCCTCGGACGTACCACCCAGATGTAGAGTGGTGGTATCGGGCTACGTGAGGTTAGTTTCGGGGGGAGTCTCCATTATCGGTGGGCGGCACATAAAGGTGATCACGTGATGACGATTGGGCGGCTCCAACCAATCCTGGGCGAGTCTGCGCGCCCTGAGTCCACTACCACATGATGGATCACCAGTGTGAATTTTATTTTTCGTTCCTTCTTTTTATCTGGCACGCTGCAGTTGACACTTATCGTCGGGGGGGTAGGAGCTGGGGTATTATATCTCGGTACCCACCTTCTATGCTATCCGGAGGCAGGCAACCTCCGCCCTTCTATCCTAGGTTGTTTTGTGCCTTCTGCCTTTTTTTCCTTCCACGCTCTTGACGGGTCCTTCTATGTACTTGCGTATCTCGCTCGTCTCGAGGTACCAAGATACGACAACATCCTGCGTTTTTATTATAACTTGACAGTTGATGGTTTAATTATAGTTGCTCTACTGTATACGTGATCGACGATTTTATCAGTAAATGTTGATAAACGGGTTGATAATAAAATTTTATTAATTTTTTTTTGCAATGTTTTTTTTTTAGATAAGCAAGCGAATATGTTTCTCTATCATGTACGCAAAGCAGATAAAGTACATCTTCCCCTGCAAATAGCTTCCGTGCAGATTTGCGTTGTGTAGAAAAAAAGTGGAGATGGATAATTTAATTTGGTAGCTGTGTCACGCTAATAAATAAGAAAGATATTTCGGTCACACAGATGTGCGACGCACGAAACAATTTGTGACTCTTCAGACTGTTGGGATATTCATCATCTTCACGTCGTCGAGACCCTGACATGACAATACACTACTTCTAGAGGTATAACGAAGGACTAGGTCACATTCGACGCCAGGTCTCTGAAAAAAATATTAAAAGTTTCTTAAAATTCATTTAGAGTTTTATCTACTTAAAATCCTTCTTATTTATATATATATATATTATTTTTTTATTAAATATAAAGATTACGTATCAGACTACATTAAACTGTTTATTAAATGAAGAATCAAAAAGTCTTTGAAACATTAGTAAAAAATATTAGCCTTATACATACATGTGCCTTTCAGTAGCTAGACTGATCAACTCCACCTTTTTGTAATCTTTTTAATGTAGTGTACCAAGGCACACGATTAGTTGTCTCTCTGGTACTAAGATTAAGAAATTTACAAAAAATTTAGTGAATTACTTTGGTTTCTGAAAGGCTCATACATATATGAGACTGGTTATATATTATAGTTTTTCGTTTTTTTGATTAATACTTTGACAATTTTTTGCTTCTTTGTTTAATAAACAATTTAATGTAGTCTGATATAAATACATAATCAGTTTCTTTTCAAAATTTTCTCTGCTAAAAAGGAATGAACTTTAAATAAACCACACAGAATCCGTTATTGATATGTAACGCGTGATACACAATGTGGTTGAATAGTACAATAGAATTTAAACATTATTAAGAGTGCTATATATCTAGTGTGCAAGTATGATGATTATATTGATGGTCGGAGCGGTAGCTTTCCCCAATTATTGTTTAATGGACGGGTTGTAAACATTTTTTTGGCAATAAGAAGATCTGAAAAAGTGACAAGAGCTCGCTCGTCCGCAGGACGCGTGACGGCCCATGGGATATATCTTCTACCCCATGCGAGAGCGCAGTGACAGGATGACACATTCCACCGTGAGAGTTTTAGAAGCATGGTCCCGTATCAGCAGTTCAGTCAGAAGAGCTTATATCGAGGGCGCCACCTGCGGCCACCCGCGACATCCGTCCTGTTTCGTACATCAGCCCGGGGAATCTTCATCTTGATCGAGCCGCAGTGACGTTTGATAGTTCTGATTCCCGCTGTCGGCTAATCTTTTTCACCCGAACGCGCAGTTACATACCTTATCTTCATCGAAATGTAATTCGGACTCTTTTCATACTTGTGTGAATTTGTTTGCAATGTATCATCACGCTTATTACGATCGAGATACATCGGTGTAAATAAACGTGGCGTATTCCGGTATCGTTGACTTTAATTTTAATGCCGTGCTTGTGCTTGGAACAAAATTCGGGAGAATACATCGTATCTTGCAATCTTTCAATATTTAATATCATTAATAATTGAACCTCAAATAAAAACTTTGAGAAGCTAAAGCGCACTTGAATTTAGAAGAACAACAATTTAATATTTTCTTTTCTTAATTATACAATTTTGCCACGATTGATTGTAAAAGAAATAATGAATCTTTATCTGCCAGAAAATTTAGTTTGCGCAGCATAATTCAGCATAAAATTGGTTCTTCGTCTGTCGAGAAATTTTTATTATTAGTGAGATAACGATAGAATTAAGATATCGAGAGAGCCGGTCACTGCGCAACTTTTCGTCTATGAAGCGTATGATTTACCGGGTTAAACTTGGAGGTCGCGTTTTAATAGAATTTGCAGAGATTAAACGGGTAAATTTGAGTTTAGCCTCTAGTTTAATACTGGATAAATATCGTCGCCCTTTTCTCCGGATCGACGCGCAAACTTTGCGGCTAATCCCGCTAAACAATTATGGTCTACTCTTGTCAATCGGTCCAGTACCCATCTTTCCGTGCGACGTCACGCTGAGATTTGACGTGAGATGAGGCACCTGCATTGTCATGCTGAGCTCCAGTCGTTCTGTTACAGTGCTGGCTTTTATCTGCACAAGCTACAATAATCCATCGCCTTCCGAAGCGTCATTTCTTTTATTGTGTGTATTAAAACTCCTCCACTCTCTTGTCGTTTATTTGTGATTAATACTTACATTTTAGCAATTGATTTTTCAATTATTATTAGATATTCATGTGTATTATCCAAATTTGTCGAGCAGCGATAAAACAATTACAATGATAAAATAACTTTACATCATAGCAAGAATGTCATAATAGATAAACACTGAATAACATACTGAATATCATAATAGATAATGCGTCGTCGACAATACGTGAAAGAGATTAAGAAGCTAATTTAGAAACAATCATGTTTAACGAAAGTGTCAAAGAAAACTTAGAGAAGTCTCAATTTGTGTCAATTTATGGAGAAATATTTATTTTACGAGAAACGCAGCAAACTTGACTTCTGTCAACTGCTTAAGATTATATGTTTGAGGAGTGTCCAACAGTAGTCCTAGCTTACCTAGATGTCTCGTCTTAAACAGCATTTTCGGATATTGGTCGTCCTGTCCATCAAAGAACGAGTCACAACAATCCAGCGGGAGTCTACTGACGAGCAGACAGCTGTCTATTGAGAGAATCGCGTGGGATTTCCAGAAGAATTCCGTCTTTATAAAACGATGCCGTACTCTATTGAAACAGCGTGAGTTCCTGCGAGGAGAACATGAATTTTGAAACCGCGTAAAATAAAAAAAGGAAGGAGACAAGAGTTGGGGTCAAAATTTTCGATACTCCCCTCGAGGGAAAGAAATATTTTACGTGCCTCTCCTTTTATTAAAATCATTCCATTTAACTTTGACTGTCATATTTACGAACGGGTCGCTTCTTCGGTGTAAAACTTAAGGACAAAGCCGTGATTTTATAAAAAAAAGAAATCATTAATTGTATATTGACGAAGCGAAAGTATCTTTATCTTTCTTTAAAAATGTTTCTTTTTCTTACGTTGTGTTAATAGAACATCTGTAATTTAGTAAATATATTGTAGGAGTAAATATATCAATATGTGTCAATATATACGAGATTCAAGAACGTTTTAATGTAACGATCCAGTTCTGTAATATCGAATTATATCGACCATGGTATGTGCAAAACTTTCCTCCGGAATCTGCTATCCAATCGATCTTCCGGCCAGAATTTTCCATAATTCTGCTCATTTTCGAAATGGCGCCTGGCTTTTTGTATGCCGCTCGCACGAAATCGTACCAGGGACATGGGAAACTCTGCACAATAGAGTCATCAATCATTCCGTATGAGAGTTACTCGATTGCTACTCTAACTGTGCGCAGTCTTGTCGAGTCGGGCATGAATGTGAACGTAATCGAATACATTTACAAATAATATTAAAAGTACTATTGATAAAAAAAAAATAGCGTAATAGAAAAATATAATTATCGCAGTAATTATCAATAATCTGAATAACAAGTCCTACTGGAAACCACTGTAGAGAGAGAGCTAAATATAAATAAAAATTTTACATGATACTTTTATGTGATATTTATCATTTATTTTATATGATACTTTAGAGTGCCTTAATATAAATCATTCGTGTATAGTTGAAGAAGAGGAAATATTTTATGTGCGTGACTCATTTAATCTGAAATATATCTAACTTATATTTTAATTTTTGGAATCATGAATAGGAAAAATTTTGAAACAAGGAGAGATGTTGGCAGCTCTGTCGGGAAACTATTCAGCGGACGCAGAATGACTCTGCAGTGCTCGATATGCCATTTCATTCGACCTGACTCACAGTTAGTCTATTCTACGTGTTGATCGTATCGTCGTAAATATTGAATTAATGTAATTAGGCGCTGGTGTTAGAAGGGCGCGTGCACGGTAGCATTATTCACTCGAGTGATCCTGATGAGTATGTAACTTTTGCGTCTACGCGAAGTTACATAGTGCATGAGCAAGCGCTGAATTAAGCCTATTATCAAAGCTGATAAGCTTCTTTTAGCTCTTGTTTAACTCGACGAAAGTGACAAGCACAGAATTAAATAAGCACATATTTGTATATGTGTATTTTCAAAAATTATAATAATAACAATGACATGTAATAATTTATTATTGTTTTATTATATCTGAATTATAAATATTTACAGCTTGTATAAGCTGCTAGCTCCGGTGGGTTTATAGATTTACTAACAATATCAATTTAAAGTTTGAAATATCTATAAGACGTTATCGAGAATATTTGTTGTATGCATCTTCGTTGCATATATGTATATCTTCGTTTATTATATTTTTTATATACGTTACATATATTCTATCATATTTTTATAATGATGTGAAATTGCTGTATGTGTGCCGTGTAGGGTTGATGTTTGAGGGATTACATTTCGTGCCCTTCTACAACGAGAAGGTACGGCTTGGATCTGCCCTGTGGACGCACGAATATCATAGCCGCATGAAGGAGAACCGTGCATCCGCGGTAATAAAGTTAGCACGGTAATTATGACAGGCTCGTTACCAGCACGTCGCTACGGGATATGAAGTGCTAATGAATGGACGCGTCGAACCAAGGGGTGGCTGGTACGATCGTGTATTTCTGTTTCGTTCGTAAATAGGCTTCGGGTATACATATACCCTGACGTGCCAACTTGATATCTTTTACCTGAAAATCTACTCAGTCGAGAGAGATGGAGTTTCTCGTTGTTTTCTGTTATTGCTAATAATTGTATTCTTGAACGTAATTGCAAAATATTAATTTTTTTTTTTTTTTTCATTAAAAAATCTTATAGAGTTAAACAATTAAAATATAAAGTTAAAATATAGAATTAAAATATTAAACACACAATAATAATAAATAATAAAACGATTACATAATGTAAAACAACGACAATGTTTATAATGCCACTTTTTTATATTTCTGTTAAAACAAAAATTATAAACGCATTCTTAAAGGATATCAGCTACGTCACAGTGACGATAAACGCGTTGTGATTTTTTTTGACGCAGAATGTTTTTAATTTTATTTAAACTGGCCAGCGTACGTATGGATGGGTTAAGCTTTCTTAATTCTCATCGTTGATAACGCCGGGCGAGACTTGAATTATTTACCGAAGATAAGATTATCGGAATTTGAGATTTACCAATCTTTCCGCGTTCCTCGCATGTTTTGTGTAGAATAAAAGATTACATATCACTGAATTTTGCAGTGTAATTATCGATTTAAGACAATTTCTTCATCTAAATGAATATCAAAGGTTCTTTGTAAAATGAAGTTTCCACATGTTCCAGTTATCGAACAATTTTAATTTCGTGTTTTTGTTTCTTTTTTTTTAATACGACATTGTTCTAGATAACAAACGGTTTGCAAGCAACGTTATCAAATAATAACTCAATGTACTCTTATGGGAATAGACTACAAATTTTGCAAAAAATTACAATTATTTTAGAGATTATTCTTGTTTCTCATTAAATGTTTGACATATTATTAAATGTTTGCTTTTATTTATTCAATTTCGTAACATTTGCTAATCTTTTATTCTTTATATTATCTATAATAAACAGAAACGATATATCTTATATCATTATTTATAAAAAAAGACTCGCTCTAATATCTTTAATTATTTTTTAAGGAGCTTTACTGTCGTTAAGTGAATGAAACAGTACTTCCTTCATTTGTACTCTATATGATTCATAATTATAGACATCGAAGCTAATGCGTTAAGATATATTCTTTATTCTCTTCCACTATTTTTAGCGATTAACGCATATTAGTTTCAATGTCTATAATATTCTTTATATATATATATATATATATATATATATATATATATATAGAGAGAGAGAGAGAGAGAGAGAGAGAGAGAGAGAGAGAGAGAGAGAGAGAGAGAGAGAGAGAGAGAGAGAGAGAGAGAGAGAGAGAGAGACACGAAAAGAGGAGGTGGCAAGGGGGGATAGACTTGATTTCCGCGTCATTACGCCCGTTCGTGACGTTGGTCCCGAATTAATTGAATGCAGCGTGTGTTGACAGGTAGGCATATTGGCAGGCGGACACGAGGACCGCGGAAAGAACGACGGAGACGACGGGACTGACCGTTCGAGGTTTCGTTTGTATCAGATGCGGTCGCGATATCAGGTTCTCTCGTCCACACAGTCTCACTCCGTGAGATCTCGTGTACCTGTCATTTTCGGTGACCGTGTCATTCAGCCCCCTTCGTCTCCTCTCTGTCTCGGATCCCTTTCTCCTAACTAGCGACGCTGTCAGTCCGGGATACGGCCGATACGGAATTCGTTTTTGGCCGCAACTGGACCACGAGATAAGAACAGATACCTGCACTTAAGCCATTTAGACTTACTGCAACGGAGATTGACCATCGTATCTGTACATTATCCTTTGCTCCGTAAATTAACAATGACATGTAAGAGTCACATTAGAAGAATGTAGGAATATAAATAACATGGGAACTTTTATATGAAATTAATGAAGGAAATAAGTTCGAGAATAAATATATTCATATTTGTTTGTTTATCTTTTCGTAGCAAGTGTAACTTTGCTTCGAACGCAATAAAGTTACACAGTCATTCGAGACAATATTCGAGATAAAACAAGAATCGATCTGATTTTGCCGTCAATGTCAAGAACGACGTTTGTTTCGTTATTTATAAGCAGCGAGTGCATTGTTCGATAACATTCTGAACGATAAATATCCCGTAGTCCACGCGAATGTGATTATCTGCGGTGATTAATACTTGTTTACTTTTACATATTTTGGGTGCAACAATAATACGGTAGGCGCGAGAGTAGCGATCGAAACACATCCGTGGACAATACCAAGAATAGTGTAACAAGAATTGTAGAGTCAGCGAATCGAGAAGATATCGCTTCGACCCTCCGTGTTATTCAGCAATTTGGCTCCGGTCCCATTTCAAGATCCTTATCAACTCTGTTAATTAATTCTTTCCGGAGACACACGAAGGAAAAGAACGCGCATCTTTTCCTCGTAGATACTGATCCGGATTTGAAGAGCCGTCAGTTCGTAATAATTGACAGTAACTGACGTAATCGCGATACGCTCCGTTGCAGCGAGACCAAGGTATCTTAGAGTTTTTTTTTTTTTGCATATAGAGAGTACCCTGTATGGTTCCTTATTCAAGAGATCTATACCGCAAGTTACACGTTTCTTTCGTATCGACAAAGTTTTGCCAGTTTACGCGCAAGAGTGGCGAATACATTTCTCAATGGCGAAATATTTCGAGACCGTCAAAAATTCTAATTATGCGCGGTCCGATCTTATGCTAGGATGCCTATATAGTTGTATTTTTCGAGCATACGCGGCCCTCTCACGAATCCTTGGGGCGCATCGGCCCAGGTACGCGGAAAGTCCCGGGGGAGATTCGACGGAAGGTACCTACACGATCCTACACTTTGTGAGACCTCTCGTCATGTCCCCGAGGATTCGTATTCCTAGTCACGCGTTTAATCTTCCGAAAACATGCATCCGACTCAGTCGCGTTCCTCGAAGCCGGGGATGACCTTCGTGAGAGTATAAGCGCATTTCTTCGAAATATGTCTAGAAATTCGAGCTCATTCACACGCATAAAATAGATACGTACAGATCGTGCTCGTAATTCTTGCAATTGAATTTTATTTCGTCCATTTATTCCCAGATAATGGAGAAAATAATTGATTCATACATGTACCTGAGTGTTTTTGGGAACGTCCGCGATCAATAAATGATTAATATGCAATCTCGCACATAATTCCGGCTAGAGAGCTTCTATAGAAGGATATCTCCGATACATCTTCGTGCAAGTTGACTCGACCCTCGAGCGGATGTTTCGCGTCGAGTTGGCGAAGGTGAACATAGATCGTCAATGAGAATTTCTCGAGTCTAGCCTACGGAGATGTCTGGTCCTTTAGGCTTCGGAATCAGAGCTGTATCCTTAGGGACAGATACGTCAACGTGGACAACGCGAATGGATGCTATAGTTGGTCGGGATCGTGCTACGCGATTTTGTTTAGACTAACACGACCTCCCCGTTGAATTTTGGTTGTTCCGTATCTTTGGAAGCGTTAGCTCATACGCTTCAAGTAACGTTTTTTTTTTTTGCAATTTATACCTTGGTGCTCGATTTATTTATTTAGAAAATTGTTATGAGTGTGTTTACAGAAATTCATCTAGTCGAGTTCGTCACTATTAAATTTCAGAAAAAGTATCTCGCCTTCTGTGATACTTATGCAAATTAGTTGTATTAAGTAAGCAGAAGGATGCGTCATTTGCAGGCTTGTCTCGATCGCTTATTTGATCTCTGCATTAAACATTTTTTAAATATAATTCAAATAAATTTTACAAACTATCTAATAATTTCAGAATTAAATATCAATTGTTTATTTTTTCTTTTTCAGGATATTAATCTTCAGGCGAGATTTTGTTCACGTCATCTGCCGTTCTCCTTTCGATGATCGTGACCTTCTAAATTCCGTATTTCTTCGTTTCTCGATTCTCGCGTTTGTTTCTCTCTTAGACGGGAAAGTATCGCGAGAGTCGCATATTTCGCCGTTGTGGGATGGGAAAGGAGGAAGAGTGGTGCTCGATCCATCAAAACTGCATGTCAGTAGCCATTAGCACGCTCCCACCGGCGTACAGAGCACAGAGTGCTCCGGCTTCGTATGTCTAAAACCGCTCGCACGTAGCGGTACTCTCGATGCGTACTTTCCACTTGTTTGAGCTTCTCTCCCTTTCCGCTCGTTCGTTTCGGAATTACTTTCTCAAGTTTTCTCGGGCAATCATCACTTTTTCATACTGATAAAAATTATTAAGAGCACTTAGGGACACGGTGATTATTTCGACAGTCACAAAATACTAAATAAAATAATATGAAAAGTTGAAGTATAAATGAGAGAACCCCCACACATATTAGTAATGAAAATTTACATCAGTATCACTAAAAGATACCCTGTGTACAATTGGAAAATATCCTGGGTGAATTTCTTAAATGAAGCTGTTAACGATAATTTTTTTATACAAGAATTTAATATAAAAATGGTCCCATTATAATTAAGCCTTTAACTAACAGTAGTATTAATTTGTTTCCGGTTGGAGTCAGCCTCGCCGTTATCTGGCCACGCTAAGGAATAACCGACGGGGAACGCGGAATATAATTTTCCGATGGATTTCTTGAAATCGTAGCCGCATTTCCAGCAGCGAGCAATAGCTGCAGCGATCGCACCGACGGCGACGGCGGTAGCGGCGACGGCAACTGCAGCTTTAACGGGCGACGACCATCCATCACGGAAGTGTCAGCCTCCCTCTTCGCCCAGAAACAACTAGCTATGACATTCTTCTCGTTGCCACTGCCTCTATTCGCCTTTACCAATTCGCGTATTCGTATATCCGTTATTTCAGGCGATATTCACTCCTTTTCATCGAACCTTTTATTCTTTGCCCCCATCATCGGAGCGCAGGATATCCGATTAATCGATAATATTCTGCGCACATTGTTGATATTTCATCTCCCTACTCGAAGATATAATATTTCATATTTATTTAAATAAATAAATAAGAGAGATAAAATAAAAAGTTTGCAAGTGCTAGAGGAGTTAATACGAGAAAGTTTTATCAATAAAGTAAATAAGAAGAGAGAAGACGAGAAAGAACTGTCAATCATTGAAAAGTATATAGAAATTCCATCTGTTTCTATGGTCAATAAGAGTATTTGAATTAAATTCAAGCTTTGGGGAAACTTGTATAGATTTCCGAGATGAGAGGAATTATAAGAAAGCGATAACACGTACAGAAATGATAGCTGAAAAATCCAGGAGATCATCAATTTGCTAAAACGTTAAACGAGGGGCGTGTAATCACGAAACAATACGAAACGTCACTTGTAGCTGACACATTAGCCCAGTTTCCGGCAGTTACTGCTGTAAGGGCAGTAACGTTTTAATTAAAACGACGACGTCGTCGTCGGTAAATACGGCAACGCTCAGGAGGATCAATCATGTTGCTTATGCGTGTCCGCTGATCGTTACGTGATAAAATGCGTATCTTGTACGTGTTGTGTAGGGTAGACCGCTACCTTCAATGAGACGTCTTAATCTGGTCGGCTAAGACCGCAAAAGATTTCTCGTGCGAGTTTTTATTTAGTCGTATCGCGATGGCGATGTACGATCTCGCCGAATAGAAATTCTTTGTGTTACAAACTGCCGCGACCCGCAGACAAGCAATGAAGCCGAATCGCGGCCTGAATAGATGAAGGATTTAGGCGTAAGTGTTCGCCGAGGTCCGTTGACGACAGACGGCAGTTGTGAAGTTTTTCGGGGAACGTGGTTCCGCATAGGGCAACGTACAGTTCTATTTGTTGGATGATTGTACTGCTGCGAAATCAAGTCTGACGAAGATCGATCGGACAGCATTTCAGGCGTCAACACCGGATCGCTGATTCCCCTCCCGACTAGCCCGACTAAGGTCGTATCCGCTGCCACTTTCTCGCAGATGCTGCCAATCCCAAGTGAAGTTTCTATTAAGAAATCCCATTTCACTGAAACGATCGAAAATTGTGTATTAAGTAACGGAGAAGAAATTTTACTAAAGTTTCGTTGAAAAGGAATAAATTATCTTGGTATCTTTTCTCTGTAATATAATTTACACAAATATATTATTGCATGTATGTAATTGTATATACATTTTATTCTAGATAACACACATGTGCACTTTGCAAGTTTGACAAATATATGCAAATATATGCGTAAGTATCGATACGCGCTCGTTTATACAATAATTTTTTTTAAATTAAATTTTATATGTATCAAAGAAATGCTCTTATGTAGACATACCATTATTTAATATAAAATATAATATAAAAGTTTATTTATAAAATATTTGCAAAAACGTATAGTAATACGTTGGTTATCCAGATAAGCTGAGAACAATAAGTTGCTTGTTGTCGAATACTGGCACAAAATTCTTAAATTAAGAAAAATGTAAATAAGGCATTAAACAAAATAGTATGAACAATATGTGAATATAATAACAATATAACTGTATTATTAAAATAATGATAAATTTATTATAAAAATTAAGAATTTACATGTTCGGATAATTAGTTGGGATAATTAGATTATTATCTGGACTATTAACTGGCGCTTTACTTTAGTTTGTACATATGTTTGAAATGCAATCTTATAACATACATGAAGCAATTAAAAGGGTAGGATAACAATATTCACACCCGACTGATGGTTGTATTATACTTTACTATTTGTTGTTGTTAAATAGAAAATGTAACTTATTTATTGTCGATATTATAATATTGAATTATTTACAGTAGTTAAATTAACCTTGAATTATCAATGTATGATAGAACATTAAGGATGCAACATCGAATGGTATCGTACTGATAGATGACATAGAAAGCCGCGTTCTCTTACGATGAAAGTTGACGATAAATGTTTGGAAATGTTTAACAATGTAATAATCTTTAATATTTAATATCTGTGAATGATATTTACAAAAGCATTATTTCTCTATAATTATATATATTTTAGATATACGAAAAATTTTAGATACATATAACGTGTATATTCACTTCATTTAATCAGCAGTAGTAAAGTAGGACTCGTCTTTGTCTGCATCCGATAAGTATATATATTTACGGACGATAAGGAAGTATGTCTAGTGAGGAAATCTACAAATGGTAATGTAGAGAATCGATATTTGAATAATTCCCGCCGCAAGAATATTCGATGAATCGTCCAACGCGCGATATTACGGGAAAGAAAATTTGTTTCCGTCGTGTCGTATAGATGTCATAAACCTGGCTGAGTTTCTCATGACACCGCATGAAACAGCTGTTGTATTTCCGCAATCCGAGGGTGGTGTCTACTGTCAGATGCTCCGCCTATAAATCAAACCTATGGATAGGAGGGATACAAGCCGACGCCATGTTAACATACATAAACAAACCCTGCGCATTGTAACTGATAAACGGCGGAAGCAACATGTAACGAGCGATTTCATCTCAACAGAGAACTATAGTTCTTTGCACTTTTTTCAAGCTGTTTCTCGCATATAATCTTTAAACAAATTGATATAAATAATATTCTATTTATTAATTGTAAAAAGTTACATACGCGATGTAACTTACTTTAAGTAACTTATTAGAAGTATGAATTATATATAATTATTTTATTATTAACGTAATTTTAATTTCAAGTTTAATTCACAAACTATATACATATATTCTATTTTTTATTAAAATATTTTCTCATATGTTATTTGGGGATGCGTATCATTTTTTTATATCTTTGTACTCTTTATTTATTAATCTTTATTAGATGCATGATTATCTCACACTATTTGATTAAACCATATTATCATTAATAATTAATAAATAATAATAAATTTGTATATAGTAAAATGTGGAAGAAAAGAGAGATAGAGAGAGAGAATCGTTTTGATTTTGTAATTGTTTTGCAAGCAACGGGCAAAGATCACGAATCCGCTAATGGTAGAAGGCGCAGGCCTCGGAGATCCTGAGACTAATCAGACTAAGCATTAATCTTTCGAGTGGATCCTCGACCCAATTCTCGTAAGGTCAAGTCGCAATGGAGACGTTGATTGGATTCCACGTCAAACCAGAAGTAAACACCTTTCCTATCATTACGCCAGTCTTTTATCTCTTTTCTTTTTCTCTCTTCCATCACGGCGTATATTGCAAAATTAAATTTTATTTAATTATCTCGCATTTATCGATCAAGCTAATGATCGTGACGCGACGTGACAGCCCGACACAAATCACTATTTATATTTGCTTATTAATAATTCATAGAAACATCGTCGATATATATTCTAATAGCACATTTGTTTAACCTGTCTTTTAACACCTAACGATTAACTTTCTGCGCGAAAAGGGTTTCGCAAAGAAGCTGGAAGATCTCATTGCGCGTTGATCTGCTGTTGATTAAAAATTAACGGATTACTAATACAATCTCCTCTCCGCGCGCGGTTTTAGAAGCGAGAAGATATTACTAGGTAATTGTAAACCGCACAGCTTCCAGAGCTACTATGGACCGTTTATCATCGTCTCTATAGCTACCGGGTCGTTGAGTGAGGAGATTTGGGGGTTCACCGTGCTAAGAGTTGAAACCTCAGCATGACTGGTGGCCTCGGTAGCCGATAGACGTGTCATTTATGCGTCTACGAATCAATAGCCGCTTCACTTTACACCCACCTTACATCATTAGTCATTTTATAGGGCCGTTCTGCTCCGTTACACGCGTACGCAGCATTTGCTCCCGCGACTGATTTGTCGTCTCATCCCGACATAAGTCTATCGCCCGAAAGAAGGACTAGTAAGCTCGTCGATTATAATCAATCTAATTATATTAAAATATCCTTGTTACCTAGATCTTTCGAGATATATTGCTTCGTTGATCGATCGAGACTCGTCATGAAAATTCAGCCATTGCATTAGAAACTAGATTAGTATTATACCAGATGTAATTAATTGGAGTGCGCCATATTTAGGTGTGTATATAATGTGACTATTATAACAATTCGAATATTGTGTGTAGCGTGACGGAAGTCAACTTATCATCCCGATGATAACATATGTTCATAGTGCTTTTTTCAAAACGTTCTAGATGACGATATCGATTGCTTCGTGCGGTTTTCTAGAATTCGATCGAGTAACTTGAACCTAAACTTCTCTCGTAATAAATTTACACTCTTATTAAATTTGAAATATTATAAATTATACATACAATGAGAAATTTATTCATATTAACAATTATTTAATTAAGAAGATATTTCGTCAGCATTAAATATGTGCCTTATGCTTTACTAAATGCAGAATTACAGTTATACTCGGTGGTGTAATAACGGAAAATACTGGAAACAGTTATAAGGTCGCGCTAATGTACAAGAAGTTCTACATGTGACTTATTCAGCAACTTTTACTAACGTTTACTACTTACGTTTATTAATTCCCTCCGCTACAGGCCTCATTACTCTTCAAGATACGGCGCCATACCTACGATTGTAATGTAGTAAAAGACCTTCGCATATTCCCGTCGTATCGGCAAAGTTATTGCCAACAAATGAATAATGTTTCAGACGTGACGACTTCGCTCAACAATTCTCGCGAGAATTCTATTTTCATCTTTCCGATGGTGGACCGACGCATTCTGATTTCCAGTCTTGGGAAAGCTAAAATTGAAAGCCGATCTCGTCGACTCTCGATGCATTCGCGTGGAAGAGGAGCCTTACAGAGGCGGAAGAATCGGTCGGAAGTAAGTTTCACAGTTTCGTCATTTGCCGGCAACGGAAGCACGGGACCGATGTAAGGATTCTATTTGCAGTAGGCGAACGCGCGAGTTAACGGACGAGATGATCGTGTGTCTCTCGTTCTCTCTCTCTCTTTCTTCGCGTGGTTAAAACTCAACGCCATATATACAGTGGAGAGCCGAAGCTCCCGCTTCCTTCATCTGTCATGCGAACCATGACAAACCGAGTCTCAAAAGCAGCCGCCAGCGTAGCAGCACTTTCTTACCTTCTTCACTTAGTCACCGGGCGCTCAGGTGAGCCTCTACCTGCCTGATATACAGGCAGACCCCCTCTTCCTCTTTCCTCCTCCCCCCCCCTTCTCTCATTCCCTATCTACATTTATTAACATTTAAGCGTTAACGACATTTCTCTCTCTCTCGCGCGCGCGCGCGCGCGCGAGTTCCAGAAGAAAAAAGAAGCAAGAACCGTTGTCGGCTACTCGTATCTTGCTTGCCTTCTACCTCCTTTCGATTCGGACGCGGGGTTCTTTGTTTCAAAAAAATACCGGCCGCGAAATCGATTAAATGAAACAATCACGGTAACTCCAGAAAGTCTTTGTGCGCGTGTACGACACACGTTAATTAATCTTCCTTCGCGACCGCGAAGGAATACTCTCTCCGCGACGTGAAGTATCCTGGCGAGGCGCACAATGTTGTTGAAAATTAACGATTCTAAACGAATTAAACGGAACGAGAGACGCGAAGTTACGGACTCTATGGTCATTGCGGATCGCGGTGAAAATCGTGGAGATTCATGCGTTTTCTGCCCCCGCAGATATCGGATGGAAAGCAAAGTGGCGTGAATGAGTTGTCCCTTGACGATCGTAAGATTTATGGTCGCGACGGTTGGGCGGAAAAGGGCAAGCGTCGGATACGACTCCGGGACTGGTAACCCTTGACCCAGACTCCGGAGTCCACCCTCGTGTATGACCACGATAGTGTCGCATGATTGACGATAAAGATACGTTGTAAAACGTTTGGACGTTTACTTCATTGAGACCTTATTCGTTCGACGCTTGTGCTGGATCGCGCGATCAGGCCGACATGGACATTTCGCGAAATATCTCGTCGTGTGCTCCTGGAAAAAAAAAAAAAACGGAAGCGTAGGACGAAAAGCGATTGCGCTTGTATAAGAGGGGCAGGTTAAAGCGCAATTTTCTAGTCCTTCGACGTTTTTCTTCTCTCTTTCTCTCTTCTTCTTTCTCCCGCTCGTAAGGCCCTTCGGTCTTTGTCGGAGAAAAAGTTAATAGCTTGGAGAAATTAGCCGATGTGGGGAGGATCGTTGATCGGGGATCGTGTTTCGGGAGGGTGTTCTGCACAGATGCAACGATAGCAACAGTTCGGCCGGCTCGGACCGGAGGTCACATATGAGCTCGGAGCTCATGGCGTCGTATGGGCTTGACTCACACGCATCACGCGTAGTCATCCATCATTGTCAGTCTCTTCACTGACACACAGCCGTCCGTCCTACCGACGCACTCGGGGCTCTCTCTCTCTCTCTCTCTCTCTCTCTCGATTTGAGTTTCTTTCGTCAAAGTTGTGATTTTGTACAAAATGTCGAAATGTTCGCCGCGATCCACGTTCTATCATATGTATTATTTACGATATACTTATTTAATAATTTTTACTTAATTTTTTTTTATTAATCCTTGAATTGTGATAATTGTATCAATTTTATTATTGAATAATATCTCTTGCTGTAATGTACAAGTTGTACTGCAGGATGTATCCAAAGAGAGAGAGGAATTTTATACTGAGATCTCTCTAATTTTATACGACCGTGATAAATCAATCTCTACGTACGCATGGATTTCTCTGACATAACAAATGGCGCGTAATCTCTGAATAGAATATAAAGTTGACACGGTGTAAGGATACACTGCTAAGAATAATATTTCAGTTCGATTGCTCCGATATTTCAGATCATCCATCATCGTCACTTTCATCGCCGACACGACGAACCGCGCCATCTACGATCAAAATTTACGCGTTCCGCTTCCGCTCATGGTCACTCCTTCGTTAAAGTTGTGATTTTCCATATCACTCGTTGACTTACGTACGATGTTTACCGATTTCACATGGTCCTCGCTTCAACGCTCTTAACCGCTGAAACATTGAAAGCGAACGAGAGATACTGCAACACAGTAAAGAGAGATGACTGCTAAAAAAAAAGAAAAGAAAAGAAAAGAAAAGAAAATAAAGACACTCATTACTTTTTGCTATGACTTGTATTTGTCAAATGTATCCGTGAGTGAATGTACACGTGTGTGTGATGATAACTTTGTTTACCGTGTCGAGGGCTCACTTGCAACATAATTATATATAGTCAGAATGAATAAACAATATACGGTTATTATGTACATGAGAATCTTTATATGAACAACGACGGCGCCTATATAATGTTTTATACAAAAGGATTTGCTTATATTAAATATGTTGCCGCGAGGTGAAAATTAAAGTTACGTCCCTATCTACGTTTATTTTTTACTTTTACAATTACCTACCGTGAGAGAGACAATAATTTATTTGGTTCGCTTAAAGTAGCGCGCTAGAGTAGACATTGCAAAAGAAACGCGGTTTGTGAAAAAATGAGATAATGCAAACCGATATATTTATATATATATATTTAATAGATATTATAGATATTACAATACACTCCTCATCGTAAGAAGATGTGGATTATCATTCGATATATTGCTCAACGGTGTGCAATCCAACGTCATCGAGTAACATTACATCCACGTGGAATAACATATCGATTCGAATTAATTTGACAGATTCGTTTCATTTTTTCACAAAACGAATAGCGCAGGTAAAATTTTTAAAGTGCATTTTCGTCTCTTTTCTCGCAACCGGATTTCAACTACTCTCCATATTCAATAGAAGGTCAATTTTTATAAGAGACAGAGAGAAAAGAGAGAGAGAGAGAGAGAGAGAGAGAGAGAGAGAGAGAGAGAGAGAGAGAGAGAGAGAGAGAGAGAGAGACAGACAGACAGACAGACAGACAGACAGACAGACATCTATTTCCTGTGTTTAAAACTAACGAATTGTACCTATTTCACTTTTCAGAAGTTGTATACTCGGTATAGTAATCGTGATTGTGTATAAATGCGATTTTCTTATTCGTTTGTGTTCCATTAATCTATTTTTTATATTATATATATATATATATATATATATACACGTTGTGTCATTGTTAATTATTGCTCATGCACCTACTCGTCTCGTTTCGTCGTTTGAAATCAGGTATAATCTGTCGTTTATCGCGTTATTGATTATCACATGGGAAATTAAATACTTGCAGACGCGTGATTTACAGAAACTCCCTCGGGATTCTTCTTCAATAATTTTCGAACATGGCTGAATGCTTCGACGGAGCGTGCCAATGAAGTTACATCGAGAACAAAGAGAGGAACGTTGTTTTGGTAATTTGCATGTTCCAGTTTTCAAACACTCTAACGAGATACGCTAATGTAGAGACCGCTCGCGCCACAAGAAGAGATTGCACTTACACCTCGTGTTTTCGTTCACGAGAAATCGAAATTTCTATTCCACGATAGCGAACTTTTTGGACATATTTACAACATTCCTCGTGCACACATTTGTAAACCACAGCTCGTATATATATCAGTCTAGTATCACGTACAGATCACACTTCTTTTCGTCTCCTGCGAGTAAGAGTGTTTCGAGAAACAGAGTGGCCATAAATTCACTTTGAATAATTCACAGTTTAAAAAATTCTAGGATAAGAGGGAGAGAACTCTCTGTTTTGTCCCAGCTCCGAATTTAAAATTAACACAACCATTGCACTCGTTGTCACTGTTTTATATTTGCCGAAATATGCTTCAACGTTTGGAATGTAAATTGACATCCTGCTCGATGGTGAGAAATATCAAATATTTTACTTTTGGATGCAATATATATAATACGGACCGTGATGGCGAATTTATAATCCAGGCTATCGCTGCAACCAAGAGCAGTCGACAATTTCTCTGGTAATCCGGATTACTTGAGATATGCTTGCAGTTGTCGAACTTCAGTTTAAATCCCACACACATTTCCAGGTTTAATTATATATTTACAATTTATTCTAAATCAGTCCTCGTACCTTGGTTAGCGCGACTAATCTTGAAAATAATTCCCACGCGAGAGGAATTACTTCAAACTAGGGAATTCTTCGACAATCGAGGTGAAACCCGACTAACGTACAGACGCGCACGATGTTGACTGATGTATCTCTAATCTGCGCGAGAGCCCGTGATATTTTTACACACAATATTAATTTACACGTAGTCCTAATAAGTCACGAGTACTAATCACGTATGTACAAATCACGTGGACTCCTACATGCGGCTCTTATCACGACGGTTACGATGTACGCCTCAGTACAAAGCGTTGAGCAGGCATTGCTCGTCGCCCCAGTCCAACTGGCAAGAGCTCTCGGTCTCGTGGACTCAGCTGAGCTGGTAGTACTCGGGCGCGAAGTCGTTCGCCAGATTGCTGAGGAAGTTGAAGTCGGACGAGCTGTTGCTGTTGTCGGCGGACGGTGGCGGCGGCGCCGCCGTCGCCGCCGAGTGCACCGGATCGCTATAAAAGTTGCCGTAATTGCCGTAAGATTCGTTGTTACTATCTGTCTGGCCGGTGCTCCCGGATGGCGTGATGACCGCCGCGGTGGCTGCCGCGATCGCCGTCGCGGTTGTCGTCATACCGGGTGCCGGGAACGGATCGGGAGACGAGACGTAGCTGTTGGGGATGCTGGACGCCTCCCCACCCTGATGAACGTGCAGCTGACCGCCGGTCTGCTCGTAATACGCGCCCGGATGACACTTGCTGCCGCTTGGCCGATAATCGCCGGAACTGGGATGCATCGGCGGCTGATGGGTGACGTAGCCCTCGGCGGTGTGCTGTTGCGGGTGTTGCTGCTGTTGCTGGATGTCGTTGAAGTAACCGTGCTGACCGGGCACGACGGCGTGGCCGTGGGTCGCCAGATTCTCGCCGGCCCCGCCGTGATAATTGCCGCCGGTCGAGTAACCCGAGTAATTCCCGGGTGTCATGTAACCGTCGTTTGCGCCCTGCTCGTTCGGCGTCGCCGAGTATCCCTGACCGGTGCCGTAGGCGTTCGCGGCGCCCTGCATACCCCGGTGATAAGCGTGATAGGGCGGCCCGGCTTGCGGATACCCGTTGTACTCCCCGGTGCTGCCGTACTGCAGCTGCTGCTGATGGAACTGCTGCATGTTGGCGGCGCCGTACATCGACCTCGCGGTCGCGCCCGTCGTCGTTCGGGCGTGATGCCCCATCCTCGAGCCCACCGATTGGTTCTGCCTGACGTACAGCGAGTTCACCTCACCCGGATAGGAGATCCTCGATTGCTGATACGCGTCTCGGGAGCAGTAGCTGTTCTGCGACTGTGTCTGTTGCGTCGCCGTAGGGATGTTCTGCCTGTTGGCGGGCACGCCGTTTCGATAATCGACAGCCGGCGTGGACTGATACACACCCTGTTGCTGGAAATGCGCCTGCTGATTGCTCGAGATGCCTCGGCCACCATGAGGCGACATGCCCGTCGTGCCCGGATTCGAGGTGGCGTGCAATATCGATGCTGGCAGAGCAGTAGTAGAGGACGGTGAGCTACGGGGTCGCTGCATGTAGGCCGCGTGAGTCGTCTGTTGGATACCGAGAGGGCTGCCCTGCTGAAGTTGGACGGAGACGGGGGTGCCGGGTGTCGAGGAGGGCGTCAGACTTCTCGTGGAATTCTGACCGGGCAGAACAGGCGTGCTGACCGTCGAGTCCGGCATGGCCAGTAATACGCCGTTGCTGTTGACCGAGCACATGTCCTTCCCGCTGGCCGATGGCGATTTCTTGCTCACCGAGATCTGCTGTTGCTGCTGCTGCTGCTGCTGCTGCTTCGCGGTGTTCGGACTCTTGTGATCGCTCTCGACCTTCACTCTCACCTCGCCCGACAATTTTTTCGTCACGCTCGGTGATGTCACTTCGCTCCCATCCTGCGACCTCGAATCGTCGTCCACTATCATCTTCTCGAACGAGCTGGACACGCTGTTGGTGCTGCCGACGCTACTGGCGCCGTTGCTATTCGTATTGAAACCGGTATTACTGTTATTGTTGTTATTGTTATTAGTCGCGCCGAGCGTGTTGTTGTTGTTGTTGCTGCTTCTTCGGCCGGAAGAACCTAGATCGGTAACGTCGCCGGTGAGAGTGCTACCGACATCGCCCACGCCCGAAATATCACAGTTATGACAGCTCTTCTTCTCGTCGTTGTCGGGGGATAACATTTTGTCGCCTTTAGGTTTCTCCATGCCGTCCGATGTGGAACCGTCCTTCTCGTCGCCATCTTCTTTGCTGAGCGTTTGCCGCTTGTGTTTCATTCGCCGATTTTGAAACCAAACCTTCACCTGTACACAATAATAATGGTATTTATTTAATTAATTATTTTTTACATATAAAAAAATAGATAAAAACGTAATAGATTTATATCAAATCATATAAAAGAGAAACGCTTTACTATCTTTTAAAAGTTCTGTGAAAACTACATGAACATGTTTTAAGTATAAATATAATATATCAAATAAGAGTAAGAGATATAACGAATAATTTTTTGTTTTTATAGTATTGCTTGATTTTATCTGTTACCTGTCTCTCTGTAAGATCCAGGGATGCTGCGATCTCTATCCTTCGCGGTCGACAAAGATACTTGTTGAAATGAAACTCCTTTTCCAGCTCGAGAAGTTGGGTATTCGTGTAGGCCGTTCGCAATCTTCTTGGTAGGCCATTCTCTGCAAAATAAAAAAAATTCCACCCTCCCTGTGAATCGACGATTTAATTATATTAAATTTAGAATAACATAACGCACATTTTCTTAAATAATACGGAATCAATTCAGTAAAACTGATTTATTCTCGTATTTCAGACAAGATATTGCACGTTTATATATTTTACAAATACCGTAAACATGTTTACGAAGAAGCACATTGTATATAAACGATTTATTTTAATTTGTTACGTTTTATCTTTTGTAGCACGTTGAAGCTTTTGCGCCCCGATATTCGCCTTTACCGCAACGATGCTCACTTTTTGTCTCTTACAGGAAGTAAATGGTATTCTAATTAATGATCATTTAAGCAACCTAAGCGCGCTATAGAGAGATAGAGAGAGAAAGAGAGAGAGAGAGGGAGAGTGGGAGGGAAGGTGGTTGCGACATGACATCCTTAACAATGCATAAGCGAAGATTCCCGCGCGGCGAAAAGGCCTATTCTTGTTCGCGGCGAGTTACTGGGCTCCTTAGAAACTTTTGGGCAAGTTTCCCACCGGCGCTATTCCATGTCGATACGAAACACCTCCTAATTGTTATCGGACAAGAAACTTGTTCCGCGATAACAAGAGGAATGCCACGCGGGATCGGGAAGACTGCGAAAGCGCAGGCGGTGGAGAGAGAAAGAGAGAGGGACGATGCAAGGAAGGAACCGCGGCTTATATATATATTCGGGGGCAGATCTGATCTAGAAAGTAGCGACCAAGTATCTCACGGTATTTTGTCGTGGCGTGTGACGTAAGAGTAATTTCTGCCCAACTGCTGTAAACAATTATTAATAGCCGCCTATCGTAATTACGAGAATTCGCCGCACGCCCCGAGGAGTAATATTTCAATCAAACTTGATGGCTCTCCGCTGGCTTGCGTTGTTTACAAGACGTGTCTTGACAAATTCTCTAGGAACAATGTATACTTTATCATGGATGTTTGGAAAAACCTCTTATACTCCTCATCTATCTGAATATAGTTTGAACTGCTTTCAAAATTCTATCATCTAAGAACGTAAGAGGAAGACCTTAAGCGGACATTCAAAGAGAAAGCTATTTCACGCCAATATTCCATCGGTCATTGGCCACCTGGATTTTGAGGTTTTTCTTTCTTTTTTTTTTTTATCAGGGATCACAAGGGTGTTACACTTTTTTACGCGTCGCCGTATCGCGAGAGAAGAAAAAAAAACCGATACGGCGTGACGCAGTTTGGACGAAGGGAGACAGCGAAGGGAAGGGGGGGGGGAGGGAGGTGGTTCGTTTCGTAGGGCCGAGATGCTAAACTACCCCATAGCGTGCGAGCGGATGTGGGGTGCCTGAGGGATGGTTCGACAGTAGGATGAGTCGTCAGGGGTTAAAGGAGAAAGAGAAAGAGAATGATTGAACGAAACAGAGGAAAAGAGACGTAGTAAAGAAGACGAAAGCAAAAGAGGGGGATGTAGTGACTGAAAAAGGTTGGAGAGAATACGTGATAGAGATGATTAGAATGAGAAGGAAGAACGGGGGGGGGGAGAGGGAGAGAGAGAGAGAGAGAGAGAGAGAGTGAGAGAGGATACTCACAGGGACGAGGGAGAAGGGTGTAGACTGAAGATGTAGTAAGCTTTGAACCTAGCAAATCCTGCACGTGGAGTTTCCATAGGGCGAGGGCGACGGTGGCGAGATGAAAGTATCGCATGATTGACGTGGGCCTCATCAGCATTTCGGTCTTGCGATTGGTTGGACGAAACTGTCGATCAAACTCCACTCCACGCCCTGTATCTGTTCAATCGTTCCAGGAGTTTAATTCAATCCGACGATGAATGCAGAGCAATATTGAGATGGCAAATAACTACCCGATATATATATATATATATATAATAAATGAAAGATATAAAGTATTTTTAAAGAGAGGCAGATTTTTTTATAGAATGTCATCTATCTCGCTGGCAGTAATCAAATATTGCTCGTTCGCGTTTGTGAATAAAATAACGTTACAATATCACTATTCCTTGCTAATCTAAATTAGTGACAGACATTACTGCTTTGCAACGGAAACTTTTTCCGAGACCGGACGCGAAAATGTGTCGGCGTTGCTGGCGAGCTTCTCGTTCTTGCGAGACGATGTAGCGGATGACGAACTGTCAAGGCGTAGTCAAAATGAAGTGCGCGACCTGACAGGATCGTGTGTGCGAGGTGAGAAAGATAGAGCACGAAAATAGAGTTCGTATTTTCGTATATCACGCTGTTAGAATGCCTCGTCTACTCGGTTCATCCGGTTGAGACTATCACTCTCTCTCTCTCTCTCTCTCTCTCTCTCTCTCTCTCTCTCTCTCTCTCTCTCTCTCTCTCTCTCTCTCTCTCTCTCTCTCTCTCTCTCTCTCTCTCTCTCTCTCTCTCTCTCTCTCTCTCTCTCTCTCTCTCTCTCTCTACCAAAGTATTTTATAAAAAGAATTATTAAAAATTTTTTAATATACATAAATTTCGTTTAAAAGAACATAGATAACAGTTAAAATAGCGTTTATATGAATAAATATATACTGTTATTAATATCAACATTGTTAAATGCAAATTTTTCCTGTAATATGTATTAACATACTTAAAAATTAATAGCTTGAATTGTATTTAAAAGTTAATTCTATACTTGAGACAATGTATGCATAAAATTAATTGATATATATTAGACAAAATAGAAAATTGCGCAGAACAATAATAATAATTAATAAATGTTGAAATTCTATTCCATTTCTTATAATATATGTAGTCAGAATCTTATTTCATTATTTTCATAATAAGCAATTTGCTTTTATTGGTGGTAAAATTGCCAACTTTACCGTCAATTTCGATGAGAAAGTGACAAAATATTGAAGAAGCAATAATGTGCAAAAGCGATAATATTAGAATAACGGGCTTGTTATAACGTAATAGTTTGTCAATTGTCGATGGAGCAGATGCTGATGTCCATGACAAACCTGACAGCCGTCGCTTCGCGGGTTCTCGTAGGTACATACATATATAAGAGTACGAGTTTACAATGTACCCTTTTGACGAAACATAACTTTGTGAGCGAGCTTTTAATTATGTGATGTTCTCTCTCTCTCTCTCTCTCTCTCTCTTTTCCGTTACTTCTTTAAGAACACGTGTTAATCTCAATGCAAACTTCTCATCAAACGAAACTTAAATCAACATACGAAGCGCTTTATTGCGAATGGGACGGTCTTTATAAGAGATATGTGATAGAATGTGGAAGCTGAGTTGAAAGCAATGATTTTTGTTCAAAGTATGCGTTTTATAAAAATTTTTTATCTGTCATTTTGCATTTTATTTTTTCGTATGTGATACGTGCGTGTGGTATGTTTCTACATAATATTTTTATTTTATTCTAACAATTATATAGATTATAGATATTATTTATTATTAATATTTTTGATATAAATGAGAACACATTGCAGATATTTTCGCGAAACGTTACACAAGTTCCAACATAATATTTTTACTTAATGCTTCTCTTTGACATTTATTTGAAGATATCGTCGCACAGCGCAAAGCTAATGATGTTGTCGTATTGTTTGTCGTAAAAAATTATGTGTAATAAAAAATTCTGTCTATTCGATATGTAATATCTCATATTCATGATGCACGCTCTGACTTCCGCGGACATTTTGCGTAGAAACTTTCGGTCATACAAAACGGTAATTAAAGAAAATAGGAGCAGAAGCGATCCGCACGCAAGCCATTGTTCAGTTCCGATCCGTGTCCCTTCCATTCTTTCCGCTCTTCGCTATGCTAGAATGTTTACGAACAGCTGATGAAACTCTCATGCTCTCCGCTTTCTTAATTTTTGTATTATTCCGCCGCGCACTTGGCGGATTAATCCTCAGATATTATCGTCAAACGGTAACGAGCAATAAGAAAACGTGTCTTGGAGGAACATGGCCACCACGTTGAAGACGCGTGGAAAAAGTGGATCTTCAAAGTCCAGAAGTAGTTTACACGCGACACCGAGTCGTCCGGATCATGGATTTTCCCTCCCGCCTTCGGTTGCGCTCTCGTTTTCTCTAGACCGGACCAGGTCGTTTATAGACAGGTGGGAAGGGTCACATGACGGGCGTCTCTGTAATTTGTCTTTTGTTTCCCTCCCCGCGTGTGCGCCTGGAGGAAGAAAACTTGCGAGAGGAAGAACAAAGGGCGGAAAGAAGAACCAGCACTTCGAACGGCGCGGAGAAGAGAACGATTACCTCTCTTCGTTCCGTCCTCAACTTCTTCCTCTCTTCTCTCCATCTCGCCCCCTTTACCACGCAACCTTTCCCCCCCCCTCTCTCCCTCTCTCTCTTTCTCACTCTCTCTTTCTCTCCTTCTCGTTCTTTTAGTATCGAGAGAAACCTGCGGCGGCGGCGTCGGCGGTGTAAACGTATGAAAAATGAGTGACGAGAATTTGAAACAAACGAGAAGACAGCCGGTTCTATGTCCGCGCTTTGACGTGTCCGAAACAGGTAGACGGCGGGTCAGTGAGGAAGGTTACCGTGATCGATAACTTTTTGATCGTTCCGGACTCCTTCGGGCGTTTTCACCGCGCGCCGAACATTACAAATCTGGGGATTCTGTGGGAAACAATCCGCTTTAAAATACAGCAATCTTAATATCTTATTAAAAATGATATCAAGCTTGACTTTTGCGAACCGCCTCGCAATTTTTTGTGGGTTGCGGAACATAATTCATTTCAAAATGTATCAAATACATCGCGCTCTCTTTAGTACATGTATGTAAAATTATTTTATTAATAATATTTGTATAAAAAAAAAATCAAATTTTAAATATAACTTTCTTTAGAAAAAACTCAATATTTACAAATGAATTGAAAAAATAAAATTTCCGTTTTGTGAATTTGGATTGAATCGATATTGAAAGCGGTACTAATAAAAATTTACATCATAATGTTCTGTGCTTGTTTGAAGCGACGGCAGAATTATTCATCGCGTAAGAATAAAGTAGGTATTTAATACGCCGTCGGGTAATTTGTGGCGAGAGAAGCGTGAGGAGGGAGGGAGAAGACTCGAACGTGGAATCGGCATAAACTGTGGCTCATTACAGATTTAGAGCAAGACCCGGGCGCAAGGTTGAGGGGCAACGAACAAAACTAAACGCACTGGGAACCAGAATGAAGGGAGTCGAAGTGGAATGGCTGGCAGGAAGGGCTCTCTCGGCAGCTTTGGTTTTGGTGGGCTGTCGGGGGTTGCGGCCTCTGGATACGAGCTATAATCAATTAACAGTGAGCAAAACAAGAACCGCGGCCGACCGCACGGCCGCAAAATATTTCGTACCTTCCTTGTTCCAGTTCGGCTGGAACCCCCATCGCTTCGTTCAAGTGGTTATCTCGCTCGCTGATAGGGCTATTGTCCGAAGGAATTGATTCTTGTACCACGATTACGCGACAATTTAGGACACTGATACCACCGCAATTTGAGCCATTGATGATTTGAATTCGAAATTCGTATTCATCAACACGATGACATTGAAATATCGAGCTGCCATTATGCTGGTAACTTCTATGGGCAAAACATTTAGATCATACAGACATTGCAGGCTTAAATTTTAATGGATAATATTATGTAAATATTTTAAAATGTGATATTCAGTGATATAATTGTCTCTTTTTCTCATTAAGTAATGTCGCAATTAATTCTGCAAAGACGACACGATCATATTTGTTTATCGCGAGATATTCGTTTGCTTTGACTCATGACCGTATGTCTGTATCTCTTCGACTTGGTTCTTGTCTGGCATAATAGCACTCGAGATATTAGCATAACTTTTTATATAGTCATCTTGTTGTAATGACGGAAAAAGAGAGGAGTCGCGGCCGAGCTAGCTGGCGTGTAGAGCAGACAAGAAGAAAAGGCGGCTGCGATGCGGGAGGGTGACGAGGGGGAGGGGGGGGGTTGGAGAAAGGAGAGGAAGAATAAAAAAGGATAGAAATACAAGAACGGAAGAACGGGATGATGGTAGGAAAAAGATATAAAAGCGGCACGAAGATTTGCGTGTTCGAAAAAAGTTGCTGGCAACACCGCGAGCCGTCGCTGGCTTGGTGCTGTGCTGCTGCTGCTGCTGCTGCTGCTGTTGCTGCTGTTGCTGCTGCTGCTGATGCCGAAGACACGGCAACGTCGTTGTGCTCCGCACCGACCGCGGCGGCCATGTTGCGGCCGTGCACAGGTTCGCCAACCTGTGATTATGGTGGGCGCGACGGCGAGCGGCCCTTCGTGCAAGAAAATTGGACGTAGGGATCTCTCCCGCGGTGAAAGAAAGGCAAGACGCGCGTATATGCGTGGTTCTGGACTGGCTGAATACGTCAGAAGGCGGTGCCGATGCAACCTGCAATCATCTGGGCTGATGGTGCGACGGGTGGTGTGCGCACATATTCGACTTCTTCATGCACGATCGGCACGAAGCGAGCCGGCGGGTTTTCGCCTCACCGTTGATTCGCGATAAAAGATTATGTTACAAAGGTGCGAGAGCCTGGCGTTCACAAAAATTGATGTTCGAAAAAGTTGCAGTAGCATGAGTCGTAATTGGTGGGATACGATCTTTGATTAATGATATCTTTATCTGATGGCACTCTCTATAGTTGTTATTTCATAATATAGAGACTCGCGCGCGACACTTCGTGACAACCATCGCCGTTCACCTTGGAAGCCGACGTCGATTAGACATGATCCAGTATACACGGTATATTATTTACGACAAATTCGTAAAATATTTATTTCGCGGAATACATGTATACAAATGTAAGATGGAGAACGTATGGAGAGAGAACGTCTCGCGTTTTTAATTGCAACAAATCTCTGTTTAGCATGTGCTCGGCTGTGATACAAACCTCAGCAATCACGCAATAAGATGTATAAGTATGCGGCTGACACAACCAAGCCAACTGGTATTTTACTCCGCGGTTAGCGATTGGTTGGAGTTAATTCTGCAATTATATTCGCGCATATATTCCTAGACTGTGTTGTACAATTCACGTTTAGCGTTTTGCCGCTGTGTGTGACTTTTCCTCTGTAATTACTAGTCTCGTGCAATTTAAATAACGGGTTATATAACGAAGAAAACTGATTTCCAACGCACATATCTTCATTATCTTAATTCGGAGATTGAATATGAATGTCCAAGTCGTGATTTGTAGCGTAGTTGCGATAATTTGTGAAGCGTGTGTGTGTCTAATTTTGTAGATATTTTAAATATATTTCTAGCACAAATAGTAATAAGATAAATAATTTTATAATTCGACCTAACTAGCAATGGCTTAAACGAGTTAAGTTAGAAGAATACTCATAGGGAGACGTGTCTCTTGGTACGAGACTACAAGAATCCCCTGATATCGTACAACTATCTCGTAAATAAATAGGCGAGAAAAAAAATAGTAATATCAAATAGTAATATCTGGAAGAAAATCAAAGTGGACGTTTGCTCCGAATACCTCTGTACGATGAACGCGACAGTCTGATTATAAATTGAGCGCTACTCCTGATACGATATGTGTCGCGAAAAAGTGGTCACGTTAAAAATCTTGACGATTCTAGTACCGTGACGAAAAGAAAGCGGCCGCAAAAGCGAGCAGTGATACTTGAAGTTTAGGGAGCTCGGATACGGGAGTGGTCTCTAGAGGGGGATGAAAAGCCATCTTTCCATTAGACGTGAGATTGATTTTGTGAGCGCACCTTTTCGTAACGAGATGTCGGTGATGCCCTGACGTTCGAACACTAATGTGATTAAAATAATCCAGCGATGATTAAAATACATAACGGTTCCAGATTTTCCACGGATCAATTACCTACTTCGGTTCTTCCACCACGTGGCAAATTGAGGCTAAAAATAAATCGGGACTACACATACGTGAGCGCGGTACTCTGTTAAGATAGCGAAGATATTAAGATTCTCTTCGAAGAGAGTGTATGCGATGGAAGAGCGCATGTGCAAACGGAGAGAATTATGAAATCGACATTAGTAATAATTTTACACGTTAGTATTTTAGGTTTGTCCTCGTAAATATTTAAGGCACTTTTATCGCGCTCAGCGAGCGGTCTCTCTCTCTCTCTCTCTCTCTCTCTCTCTCTCTCTCTCCTCGAGAAGCGAATTCGAAACTAATTTCACGACAATTTGCGCGCGCGTGGAACGTGGAATCCTTCAACAATTTTTTGAATTATGGTTCGAGTTGAGAGATTCTCATTACATCCTCCATTCGCGTTACGGCCGCCTTTTTCCTAGCTCTTCCCGGAGCTCTTCTTGTCCCGGAGCAAGCTTCTTGTCTGCCGCCGTTCGTCTTCGAACCTCCCTTCGCCTCCCCTGGGGACCGAGAAGTCGCGCAGCCGGATAAAAAGTTTATTTTAATCTTTACAAATTTTAAATCCTTCGCGGCTTACCCCAACGTCCGCGTAAACCGTCGCGACAGAAAACAAGAGAGCCGGTCCCTCTACTTCTTTCATCTTTCGCAACCCCTCTCCTCCCCCCCTCTTTCCCTCTCCGCCCGCTTCGTAAATCTCGTATCTCCTTGATATTCTCGCCGAATACTTCGAAAAAATTTCCTCGTTACGTGACAACGGCGAATTCCACGCGATGTCCACATTTCTCGTCCCACTTTATCTTGTTTAACTTTGATTATTGTACGTTGTTACAATTCTTGTATGAATACGTACGTTTCTTTACTTCGATAATTGGACGTTATCGAAATGTGCACGTTACATATTTAAATGGCTAACTCATCGATAGAATCGTAAAGTATATCCTAGGTATACTCGAGCATTTATTTATAGATATAGACCTGAGAGAGCGCGGAGTTGTATACCTATGAAACAAACATAATACCGTAAGTTTTCTACGCATCGTCGATGATAATGTGTACTTCCATTCGGATCAATATTGCCGTAACAATCATATTATTATTAGAATTTATATTTGTATTTTTTTTACACGATATATCTAATCGCTTTCAATTGTGAACAGATATTACTTATTTTCGCGTACCTTTAATGCAACACGGTAATATTGGTAAGTTGCGAGTAAATTAATTCCGCATATTCAATATATAATATAATATTTATATTATGTGTGTAATTATATTATTGTAATTTACAAATATTAATACAAAAAATATTCCGCGCGTGGTCGCGTTCGAGAGAGAGTGAAGAATCGTACGCGATGTGTTTCGACGGATCAATATCGCAGTAATTAGGCGTCTGTCAGCTGGCTCGACTCACGTCTGAAAAGAGGAGCATGGTCGATAACTGCGAGCAATTTGTGCACGCTGTTTTCTTTTCCAAGTTCCTGCGTTTATACGCGTATCGTATACTTATAAATGTGTTTGGCCACATCATCTATTAACTAGTGTCACATATTACCGTCGGTTTCCATAAATAAGTGAGCCATATAAGCAAACGTGCTTCCACAATTAATCTCAGAATTATATTCCAATAATTCTAATTGAAAACTTAATCATCGACATTTTCTCTCTCTCTCTCTCTCTCTGTTCTCGATATAATAAATTAAATAATTGCATTTTGTTGCAAGTGTATTAGGCGGTGAAAGGATCAAAGAGAGATTGAACAGTATTTTCAATAATGTGCAGCATATAAAGTAGGTGTTATGAAAGATACGTATGTATTTTTCACGAGTAAAAATTATGCGTAACGTGCGTAGTAAGTCGTCGAAATTTTGCTCCTTTACCTCCCGCGTATGTATGGCAGCAAAACAAAGCCGAGAGCATACGCTTCATTAATCGCGTTACCATGAGTTATTGCGCCTGACGTAACGAATGAACAGAAATCTTGCCGATTATTCGAATTAGCCGAGGAAAACATCTACCGAAAGGGAAGTTTGGTTCTAAGCATGCATCAGGCCGTCCGCGCGGCCAATAGGAAGTGACGTTTATACGCAGCCGGCAATAAATTAACTAATATTACGAGTTACCTTTAATTAGTCTCGACCGAGCGGCACCGCGAGGTTTCCTTTTCTGGTTTTTTTTTCCTCGCTTTACCACGACGAGCGGATTATTAATTATACGAATTTCTTAAGAACGTTCGTTATACCGGTACGCCGGGCATTTCAGGTAATTACAAAATCACGTGATTGACTTACAGCGAAACGCCAAAAGAACCGTTTCGAAAGCAGTTTTAATTATCAATTTCCGCTGAACGTGGCGATTAATTAATCGGCAAGGGAGAAGTAACTATTATCTCACAATAAGAATGGGAACGCATCGGATGCGCGATTCTTAATTCACCGTGCTTTTTTCATTCTCCGTAATTTTTTTTAGGAAATCGTAAATATAGTTAGGATAAAATCATCCAAATCAGGAAAGAAACTTTTATTTAAAATTGTTGTCGATTATATCCAGAGTCTATAACGTTTGTTAGATTATTTATGGGCTTTTTTTCATTCTCCATATTTTTTATACATATAACCGTAAATATTGTACGTTAGGATAAAATCATTTCGAATCAGGAAAGAAATTTTTATTTAAAATTGTTATCGATTATATATCTAGAGTCTATAAGGTTTGTTAGATTATTTATGGGATATATTATTTCCAAGTGTCTCTCGTGTTGCGCGCTCCTAAAGTCGCATCAGAAAGTAGTAAGCGGCACTTGTTCGTCGAAATTACGGCGCTGATCGTAAGTCCTAAAACGTGCCCGGGATCTTAAAGAGAAAGAGAAAGAGAGCGTCTCGTCCCGAAGATATAAAAGGTGCGAACGGAGAGGAAGAAAGTAGGAAAGGGGTGGAAAAGGGATTCCGTGGTTGCAGTTAAATAAAACTGACAAAAATCGGCCCCGGAGGGCACGAAGGGTCCGGAGCTCTCCGGGTGGAAGGGCGACAAAGAAGGGGGAGGGAATCGGATACGTGGAGAATACTCAGACGGGCGCCATGTGTATAATAATGTTAAAGAATGTTAAACGTGGGAGGGTTCAGGGATCCGAGCCGCATACATTAGTTGTTAACAATGCTATAAAGGACACTCGCCCCCGTGTCTCACCCTTCATCACGGGGTACAGGTTTTCTCTAGCGCGACCAGATTTACGAGCGCTCCTTTCCGTGCGATTCTTACGTAACGCACTTCGGTAACATATTATAGCGAACAGCAGCGTGTAATATTTGTGTTGGAGTCGATCTCGACACGTGTAAGGTTTCGGCAGAATAATGTAATTTAACCCTTCTGTCTCGATGCATAATTTTTCACCTTTCCATCAATGTACGGGTACCCGGATACCAATGTTTTCGACACATTGCACTGCGACAATTTCTTTATAGCAGCTGCTGGGCATCGAACACTCTTTCCCGTTATATTTTAGAAGGTTTCCGAATACAAAGGCTCTTTGTATTTTGTTTCGGATGGAGAAAAGTTCCGACACATTTTTTACATTTAAACTAGCTTTGGGTAGCCGGGTACCCGATCATTGACAGAAGAAGGATTAATCGAGAAAAATCGTGAAAAAGATCGTCGGCAAAAGATCATGAATTTTCTAGCATGTTCGAATAGATGATTTATATTGTTATCTCATACATACATACATATATATATATATATATATATATATATATATATATATATTGTTGTACTGAATAAGGAAAAAGATTAAGTTTAAAAAAATATTATATCTTTCGTATTTTAAATACGTCCGACTTTTGACAGATGTGTTTGAAAGAGATTACTCTTTAATGGCGCGCTAATGTAGTCTGAACTCTAGAGTTCTAAAGTCCAGTACGTCCTAAGCAACCCTGCGTGTAATAATTTACCACCCGTGTCGACTCGCGCACGCGGTCAACCCTCGTGATAATTGTTTAAACCGACCACTGGCCACCCCTTTAGTCTGACTCGAACACCAGCCTGAGACCTATTCGCCCCTACGAGCTTCGTGTACTTTCTATAGGGCGTACAGAGGAACTTCATTACAATTGAATTACGTCTCTTTCTCTACGGTTGTAAATCTATTATATTAGCAAAATAAATATTAACTTCCTTCCTAAGAAAAATTATGATTTGTCAGCGAATTCAATTCAAAACTCGAAAAATGTATAGATACACACACACACACACACACACACACACACAGCCATAGACAATATTGTTTGCAATATAATTTGAAGATTTGTAAAAAATGAATTGTATTAAATCTGTTTGGGTAACTTTATCAAACTTTGGTCGAGGGAGAAATGCCGGGAACGAAAAGTTATATCTTCAGGGGATTGATCAATGGAATTTCTAGCTCTGCTCCACCAACTTTATTCAGACTGTTCTCTTGAAATGAAAGATATTTTATATCTTTCATTTCAAGGGAATACTATATACAACAAAATACTATATACAACAAAACTCGAGATTGCATTTATTATATTTACATATCGAGATGCATTTATTTTACTACGGTATATCGAGAGATCCTCCACGTTGCTCTTGATATACAAATATGAAAATAAAATTCGATATAGCGTTCTATGATATTCTCTAAAATAATATGAACGAGAGAGGAAGATAGATGAGAAAATATGAAATGAAGCTCCAAAATAAGTAGCGCGAGGAGCGAGAGCGCCACAATGGATAGGGTTTGGATGGTCTCCAAGAGATATAGCGACGGCGGAAAACGCAACGACAAGTGGAAGAGAGCAGAAGGGAAGGGGGAGGGGGGGAGGGAGGGGGGAGGGAAGGATAAAGAGCCCGAACACTCGGTCGAGTAAAACGAATCGAGAAGAGGAAGTCTGGAAGAGCGAGAGTGCGATAGCGAGCAAATAATAGGGAAATGATTTGCTCCTTGTTAGATAAAGGCCCTACGAGGGGACTCGCGAAAAGAAATATTGCTTCCAATGAAAGGAAGTGGGCTACACGGCGATGAGGGTGAGAGGGAGGGAGTGCGAGGGGATGGATCCATTCACTTGTAACTGCTCCTCCGCCGGTCGTGTCGGGTCATCCATACGCGAATTCTGTTCGATTAAGAGTTAAATAGTACGGGCGCGCTTGTCGCATAACCGACCGCACATTTCCGGCTCTTCCTCCGGGATTCCCTTATTCTCGTTGCTTTTGTAATTAATCGTGTTTCGCCAGCGTGATGCACAGATATATATATATATTATGCGTATCGTTATTTATCATGTAGATTTATCATGTAGATCTTCAATTATAATTCTTTTTAGATTCGCGTCGATTGCTCGGTATTAGTATTTTTATCTCGGTAATATTTTATTAGAAAATTAATTTGTAAAATTAGTTAAATCAATCTGATAAACGCACGAATCGGAAGTACAATATTTTGTTTAGTCACTTTCATCACTTTGGAATCATATCTGCTGTCCCCCACAGCCTATTACAGTTCAAAATCCAATCATCAATTTTATCCTAAAGTATCTTTCCGTGCGAGCAATCAATAAAAGACGGCGCGCTCTCATCAATTTCTGAATATTAGCTTCTTCTTCAATTAAAAATTACAATAAAATACAGAGATTTATATTTGCGTTGCACGCAAAAAGTCGATGTAATAAAAATTAACAAATAGCTATGCTAAATCTTTTTGCCACAGTGTTAATAATTTTCTACGCGTGTCTCTGAAATTCAGATGGTGACGTTTTGGCTGCCTCAAAATAGCTACGTTCCTTCGTGCGCCAGTGATCGAGCTACGATTTATCGAGCCGCAAGATTCGCGGACTCTCCGGAGCGAATTCTCGGCTCGGGAACAAGGTGTTATTCGGTGCGGTGTAAAGAGATTATGGTGGAGGCGCGATTCTGGGAATGAGTCGACGCGTTCGGAGCGAACGAAGAGGGTGAAGGCTGGCACTCGCGCTGCGCTGCTCAGGGGGATGGTGGACGCCCGTGAAGGACGGCGCGAGGATGTGTTGGTAGGGTATGCATGGCGGCGGAGAGTCCAGTAGCGATCATCAATCAGAAAGGCAGTCAGCCGTCCGTCAGTCGGCCGGCTGGTCAGCCACGTCCAGCGTTGTACAGAGTTTCGCGCGGGAGGTTTCCTACCTACCTACGAATTCGCGAGTCATGCTTGGACTGTCATCCTGACAATCGATTGAAGCCGAGCACTAACATCCAATTCTCCGGAATTGTTCTTTCCATTATCTCTTTGCCAAGTCTGAGGATTCTATTCGGCCTTTCCACGCGCGTCGCGGATATACAGATGTACAGCCCAAAACGCGGACGTTCTCGTTTATTAATAGAGAAATGAGATTGCGACGCAGCTTGGCTCGAATAATTCTCCGTCTCGAGTCATTTGACGTGTAGTAACAAAAGCAAGTTGGAGCATTTTGTTAGGACACTTCTATAATCCATCTAATTAATATACTAATCTTGATAAGACCCAAAAAACTTAAAATTATATAAGAATGAGAGAACAAAAATAGACAGATGGAAAAATTTTTTGACACAATATATGTCATATATTATGTAATATTAAATAATTAATCACGATGGAAAAATTTTTTATCAAATATGCAACGACAGCGACGGTTTTATTGCGACATGCAAAGATTTCTTTTTTCTTCGTGTAATAGAAATACGCGATAACATATATAAAAAGGATTCGAGAAATCTCGATTCGCGATTTACACACATCTTTATATCGAGATCAACGGGATTGGAGAGTGGAAAGTAGATACTGTGATCTCATGTGTCTTCCTCTTCAAGAGAAAAGTAACCTTTTTCAAAAGCGTCTCGGAGAAGGTCACTCTAAGGATTTTTATTCTTCGTACGACGCCCTCGTACACAGTCTTCCGAAACGAGACAGGGGGCCGGAAATATTTACTGATAATTGTGCGAGTTGATAATGAACTTTCCACTTTACTCTTTCTCTCTCTCTCTCTCTCTCTCTCTCTCTCTCTCTCCTTTACTGTTATTACTGTCATTGTTTGATGTAGCATGACTTTTTATTGGCGTCCTGACATTTTCTAAACAGAGTGGCACGGGCTGGATTTTCCCGTCGCTACCGGATCCGACTCGACGACGGGGATTTGAAAATCTTTCAGCGCGATATTGGCCTGGCCTGGCTAGCTAATTACTCCAGACAGCTCCACTCCCTTCCGACGATTTCCCCTCCGCCCTTCTCCCCCATTTTACTCTCTTTCTCCTGTTCTCTCTTTTCCGTTAGACCTACAGCGTCCACCCTAGCGTAACCGTGCGTTGTCTTCGCGAAAGAAAAGACGATAGGGTAGGGTGAGCTCTCCATTGCTCTCGGAGCTAATGTACCCTAAAGTACTTAGTCCACGATGGTTGTAAATGTCCGCGTGATTGCCGCTAAGTTAATTTTAAATCTGTGTTAATGCGATATTTCGCCGCGGAACGGCGAAATTTTTCGCGAAAGGAATTTCGAATAATTCGAATTCTACAGCGTATCGCAGAATTTAATGCAATTCTTCATATTAACCAAGCGTGCGAAAGCGCCGAGTATTGCCACGAAGTAGTTCTCGGGTCGGTACAACGGTTGCGATTTTTTGTTCGGCGATTAAAAATATTCGAGATTCGCGCTGCGAGACACGGTTTTGTATCTCTCGGTGATGAATAGCGCAACCCGTTGTTGTTGATTACTTAACGCGCTCTGTGTTGTTGATAACTTAAGTTCAAATTGCTAAATTATAGATTAAGGTCCGATGATTCAGAGGAGAGTTTACTCATCCGAAGAGGATGCAATTCTCCGTCGTTAAAACGAATAGAAAAGACGTGTCATACCACCGCTGTGGTCCTACCGTCTCTTGTGTCTCGCAAAACGGTGCTTCCTTGTGTCAATGTCCTGATGTTACGTCCGATGGCCACTCAAAGAAACGTCAGAATGGCTTTTGAAAGCGTACTCCAACAGTAAGAGAGAGAAAAAGAGAGAGAGAGAGAGCGGCACTTTGATCACCGAATGACTCGCGACTTTGCATTATGAAGCTAAACTGTCGGCGAAGAAGAAATGTAGGCTTTTGCTCCTGTAGAGTTGAAAACTTTTTATCGCTCTGTGAGGCCCATTACAGGCAACAGGTTTTGGTTGATCCACTCCAGGAAGAAGGGGGGGAGGGGGGTTAACAGGTAGGAAGGAAGCACAGAGCGTTTTCTAAATTACCTTATACACGCGCGCGTGTATAAAATTAAAATAATAACATCAGACATTCATATTTGTATCATACTCAATCTTACATTCTGAGATTTAAAAAAAAAGAAACTAATATAATATTTATTAATTTTTAAAAAATTTTATTTTAGAAGTTGATTAATCGTTTAGAAAGTACAGTGAAATCCAAGTGGACCGCGGCAAATCTTCGAGAAATATGACAGGTAGCATTGAAGACAGTATATTACGTGTTATGAAACGTTAAAATCGTTGCGCGAACTTGTTGAGCCCCCTTTTTTCCTAGCAAAAGAAGGTCCTTACGTTGGCGAAACTCCAATCAGACGTGAAGCGTGCCAAGCGAATGATCGAAATAATCCGTCGCTTTCTCTCCAGCGCGATTACGTGATACTCGATAAATATTAATAGTAATCGTCGCGGTTACTAGAAATCTCGCAAGGCGTCTTCGAGACTCTCGCTCAGGATCGCGCCGCTATCCCCGATCGCTCCTTTCCACTTCCACCGCTTTATCCTTAATCGCCCTTTCAGCTCTCGTCCGCCATCCCCGTCTGGCGCGTTCGCGATTCACCCTCGCGACTCGACGTAGCCATGGGCGGATGGTTCCGACCGGGAAAAATAATGCATTAGAAATTCAGATGACCGAGAGAGGAGGTCGCGGCGCGATTTATCAAATAAAAGCGGTAGTACAGTCAAATACCCGTCCATGTCGTCAGTGGAAGCGACAGTTCATTTTTAATATAAAGCACGGACGCGGAAGGGGCGGGAGGAGGGGGAGACGAGATCTCTTCCGGGATGGTAGTGACAAAAAGTATATGGCAAAACTGCCCCGGGTCACCTATCTCCAGATCTACGAATTCGCGATAGGAAGTATCTAATGGCTTGCGAAAGTTACGGCTGTAGATAATTTATCATGATAGCGATACAGTTTATTTGTACTGCCTAAGAGATATCAGACCAAACTAAACTAAGAAATTATTTCCCATTGATACGCGCGAAAATGTTATGCAGATTATTTTATACATTATTATACAAAATTCCTAGAATTGTATTAAAATTCGAAGATGGAGCGCGTAGTGCAGATAGATAAATAGATAATAATTTTTTATTCCCATTGTCACGTGGAGTTCGTGACTTGTCGACGCCTCCATCCATCATTGCTCTCATCATCTGTTAACCATTCCTCTCTTTCACCGCTCAAGTGCCTCTCAGATTCTCACTCGCATCTCGGAATCGTGGAACCTGCTAATATTTAAACCATTTATAAACAGTTTGGCAATTTATTAGACTGCGAAGTTAGAATTGTTCGAACGCGAACTATAAAGGATATATCTGCGCTTGTGTAAAACACAAAATTTTAGGACATATTTTTTTCCAGACACTCAATAAATATTTCTATATATTTCGCTCAAATAAATACATTCATATATGTAATATAGAAATATATACTCGATATAAAGATTACGAAGCAGAAACGCGAGGATTACTTAGAAGAGATATAAATATCACGCAAACCAGAGAAACTTGGTGAAAGCAGACTTCACTTCCAATTAATCTGATTTAAAAAATACGAGTTAGAATAATTTTCCGCACTGTTGTACGTCGAGCTGCATGTATGTACAATTAAAATGGTTGTTGACTTGCTATCACGCTTAAATAAGGAGTAAGTGTTTCTTTTTATGATAGTTTATGGTTAACCCATCGGCATATGTTATCGCGTTCTTTCTGCAAATTTTTACACCTACTTTCCTTTTATGAGCGTAGAAGAACAGATATAGGAATCCCCACAACGCGTCTTTTATTCCCCGCTAAGAAAGGGGAAGATACGAGAAGTATGGCGAGAGATGTCTATCTGACGATATCGTCGCCATTCCAGAGAGCATCAACTTCGAACATTTGCATAAAATTATTATCGCCGCGGAAAAGCGCGACTGTTTCACTTTCTTTATAGAGCGTCATACAAGTATCCCCCGATTGGCTCGCATTATGTTTCTGATCATATATACATATATTTCTGCAAAAATACATCTTTTACAGTTGCGATTTTATTAAGATTAATAATGGATAGATTTTTTTTTATTTATCTCTGCCGTGTGTATGTTGTGTCGGGAAAATGTTAGTGGCATATATAAGAATTTTTCTTTTCGCCCCCTCCCTCCACCCCCCAAAATCAGATCGCGCTCACGATCTACTTCGGTACATTCTTGCCACAGAGAGAACAAGAGAAAACGATAAAAAGAAGAAGAGAAAAACAAAGAGAGAGAGAGAGAGAGCATAGTGGTACGAACCCCATGCTTTTATAGCGGTCCATTTGACGTAACAACGAGCGTGGAAACTTCTTTTAGTGTCGGGGCTACAGATTCCGGGACCAAACATGCGTACGATTATGGGATCTCCGATTATCAATTTGTTATAGCGTGTTTATTATTTGAGCTCTCTCTCTCTCTCTCTCTCTCTCTCTCTCTCTCTCTCTCTCTCTTTCTCTCTCGGCGAACAGGCGAATCAGCCGCGTTACGCCGCTCTGAAACCTCCGGCAGCTGCAAAGTGTCGTACTTCTAGTCAGTTTTGGGGGATAATCTGGAATATTTTATGCGGCCTTATATTCTTCCTGATGTGTTTGCGCCAACGAGCTGGGAAAACTGTATACGAACTGCGAAAGAGAACTACGCGTTCCTTCCTCTCCATAATTCGTTTTGTCAGTTCCAGACAAGCACCGTGTCGAATATTTACTGTCATTTCGTGCCGCTATTAACCGCCGCTAACAACGCTTTAATAATGACGTTTATGTAATACATGTGTTTGGAAAGTATTTGACAATGCATAAGTTTTAAACATATCACAGTTCCTTTAATCTATGAATTTATTTTGACAAATTTAGACGATATTTTCTTAGTAAAAATTGATTAGACGCTATCGCGCAATGATTTAGTAATCATTGTGTATAACACAATATATATATATATATATATTATATAAATAATATATAAATAATACCTATATAAATAATATATTGTATATAAATAAATACATACACAAATGATGAATGCTTAGCAATGGTAATTAATAATCAAATTTCTTCGCAATATTTCTATGTAAGACCACATTATAAATTAATCATTTATATCGGCGAATATCTGGAAGGTTTTTTTCAGCCCTTATCCCTTATCGTACATTGAATTCGTTTCCACGGATATCGTCGCCTTAAGACTCCTTTTCTTTCCACGAGTAACCGCGACGACAGCGGAGCTGCGGAGTATCATAGTAGCTGGGATTTTCTAGGAGAGTTATCTCTAATTCAGCGAGGATTTACTCGCCAATGAATCTTTAAATTAGATGCTCCGTTCTCTTTTCGTACTGCGCTCTTCCCCGGAGGGTGAAGTCCCGCTCGCTCAATCACCTATATCATGGAATCGCCGAGTATAGTCAATTCCTTCCACCCTTCTTTCGTTATCGAGCCTTTACGCCATCCCCCTCGGCTTCGCTCCGCTTACCGATATTTGTGTCTTGCCTGCTAGGCTGCTCTTCCGAAGAAACTCTTCGCTTTTATATAACCGTCTCTTATCTTCGTCACCGTCCATACGCGGATTCTAAAGCTACGTCATAATTTCATTTGGGAAATTTGCGAGCGCGTCAAGCTAGACTATTAGCGGCATCGAGTATCACCGCTATATTAATTAATGGCGGAAACGCAGGCCCGAGACAGTTAGTTTAGTAAGAGGCAGTTCGGCCACGAAGATGGCCGTCCCGCAGGAGGGTGTAGAGGTAAGACGAGGGATAGCGGAAGATAGCGGCGAGAGAGGAGATGATGATAATCCAGCTTCTAGCCTAGTCCGCATCCCGAGGGATGCAGGGATTAATTGACACATCGGCGTCTTGGAGGAGTCTGCTGGGCTGACGCCTCCGCTTTGGCACCCAGCGACGTGACTGATGAGACGCCTGGAACAAGGCGTCGGGAAAAACACTCGTAGATTCGTGGCTTTTTTGTAGAAAAGGTATCCAGCAAGAATTACCGACGAAGCATGGAGGCATCGATGTCGCGCCTCCTCTCCTGGCAAATAACTCAACTAATCAGACCTCGTCCTCGTTCATCGTCCCATCCGCGGCGTCCCCGAACTAAAACATCTCAGCTGGAGGGCACGTAGATGTAACAGATTGAAATTTAATACGCGCAGTATGGTGACACATACGGAAAGACGAGACGTTACTTGAGGTTTCGTACGACGCATACCGATTCTCACGGCTCTCGTAGGAGATAACGCCGTCGTCTTGCGCAGAAATTCGTCCTAGTATGGATTCGACAGTTAAAATCGTAATAACGGGATAATGAGTTTAATTCCGCTTGGTTATAATTCATTAAAATTTACGAATGCCAGCTTGGGACAAAGAAGAAGCGATTTCAGCAAGATAACACAAGTTAAAGACCGAACTGTATAAAAGTATAAAGCTGAGATGGAAAATTTTCGTACTTATATTGCAATATATTGCATTTTGATAGTGTTTTACAAGAGACGCAAATATTTAAATCACACACACACGCATTTCTAAATAATCAGATTTCAGTGGACGCAATTTTTTTCGTTCGCGCCGAGAATATAATTATAAAGAGGTACGATAGGCTCGCAAATCACAAAGAGATGACCGGGGCAGCCCACGATAAGGGATAACACGGTAGTTGAAAGCAAAGAGCCGACGTGTACGAGGCGTCGGTGGCGGCACCCCATGTGAGTTATGGCCGTCCCGACGCTCTCTCCCGCTAGTCCAGGGCTCAATTTACAGATGATTCCGCGTGTTACCGCCTGGCCAGCGGCTGGTTAACCTCCGTGCCAAACACTTAATCTTCCGACGTGTCCTGCGGACCGTCCGACCGCGTTTTGGAGTTGGCGCGACGTTAAATCGCCGTTGTAGACGCAATGTGAAAGAGAAAAAGAAACGGGGATAGATAAATGGACCAAGACGTAGGATTACCGGACGTTTGGCGGGTTCTAGTGGCCCATAAAGTTAACCGATCCTTCTTCGGGATCGTGTACTATCAATATACAGCGAGCGTTGATGATGCGCAAAGTGTCAATTTTCATGTTCATGTATGATTTTCGTGTAAAATTAACGCACGATAAAAACATTTTCTACGCGTTTCGTTTATTTTCTTGCGTCTATTATACATGGAAAAAAAGAGTTACGAGTTACCTGCTGGAAGTTTCGCGAGAGTTATCTTCGCTACGTTGAGTCGGAAAAATATTTGCACTCGTTTCCCAACAACTTGTTGGCTATTGCGGGGCTATCGAGAACCAATAAATTTGTAACGCGAATCTCTCCACAGATTCCATTGGTCCTCGATAGCCTCGCGATAACCAATACAAATTATTGGAGGAACGAAAATACTGGCAGATATCTCTTTGACTTAACGTAGCGAAGGTAATTCGCAGAACTTCTCGTATCGTGCAGAATCTCAGCGAATTTTTATGCGTATCAAGAGCGCGATAATAAAATATGTAGATACTTCTTAATATACGAGATATATTAATTTCGTACGTAAATTATATGATATATCGAGCACACACACAGACCCAATACAAACGAATCGTACGAATTGCAAAATGCAGTTTTGCCTAACCGCATTTCAGTCTGGGAAATCTGAAAGTCGTTGTTCGACGAAGAGACAATATGTCACAATTTGCTCCCCGATATTTGCAAATGTCCGGAAATGTGTGATTTTAGCCTATTATGCATTCCAGATGTGCAGCACCGGTATTAGGAAAGGAGTGGCTTGGAACTGTCATTAGCCGTCGGATAGTAGGCACCCCGTGGCGAGCCACAATGTAGCGGCGAGAAGCCAATAGACTCCTAATGCTGTAAACGGCGCACCGAATCCTAACAGCCACTGTTAATTGACTTTCATGTCACTTTCATTGTCACTTTACAACTGTGACAAATTTCTAATTGTGTCCAAGATGGATCTCGATAAAAATGATGCATTAGTATATATAGCAGTTAATTTCCCACAAGATTTTACGTCAATACAATTTTCAGTTCATATAATTTTAATTAATTTTAAGTCAACTTAGTCGCCGATTAACTAATGTTTTATTTATCCTTCGTAGATGAAGATTAAAAGAGCATATGAGAGATATTTTATTTCAATTATTTTGATTATTAATAAGAGATATAATTTATATTGTATATTTTTTTGTGTATAAGTGTATAATATTGTAATAATTTATATATCCTTTCTTTATTTCATTCAGCGTTTTTTGCGTTTCGAAGATATATATACTTCTTTATTTTTAAATTTAAATATTAATTTCTCGTGACCTTGAAAATCTCTTTCTTGTACTCGGGTGATGGTCGAGACGAGACAAAACGACAGTCTCGATGAGAGACTTACCCTGCTGATTACTTTTCCTAGTGGTTTTCTTCTCCTTCATCCAAGGATATTCAGGAACATTGACACCTGAGGGGTCAGTGACACCGTGGGGATCCATCATGGTATGGTATGCGGGATGATGAGCGCCAGGACTGATGGATCCACCGGTCCCCGGTGAGTGTTGTAGGCTGCTGTCCCCGGCTAATTGCGGCAACGCCGTCATGAATTCGGCCATGGAGGGCTGACTGTTGATAAAGCCGGTTTCGGCGGATCCGCATGTCGGGTCCATGGCTGGATGATGGGTCCCGTGCGGGGGCAGCCCGGCTGGGGTACTCGCCCCCGCGGCCACTGTGGCCAGCCAGAAGCCGCCCCCTCCGTCGTTCGCCAGGACGGGTGTCGTCGGCCTCGTCTTCACGGTCGAGAGCTCTTTGCTTACGTGGACCAAATTCTGAAGATGATTGCCGAGCTGCAGATTGCTGGAGTTTGGCAGCTGCGATTGGCGCAAATCTTCTTCAAGGTGTACCAACGCTTGTTGCTTACTGCGCATGGGACGCACTAACTTACACCTTTGCTTCGATCTTCTGTGATGACGAACGCGCGATAACCGGGGAACAATTTACCGCTAATTGTAGAGAAATCGACCGATTCTTTTTTCCGATGTTCTTTTTCGGTGTTATGATCTCTTACGTATCTTGAAGAACACACTATTCACCGAAACTCACTCGATCAATGTTTCACTGTTGAACCCTCGTCTATTTTTCTACTTTGAGCATGTACTGTGCGTTCATGTCAAAACGTCATAATATTAGCAACTGCAGAAATTTGTTTACACGAAATCTGCTTTCGAGAAGGCTAAAAAGAGCGTGAATCTGATTATAATAGCTTATCTTTTCTTTCGTATATGATTATTAGTGCATATACGATACAAAATTCTACTCATCCTCTATTCTAACGACACAGAACTGATCACTTTTCTGTTTTCATGCGTTTCCTTCTTCAGCATCGCTCTTTCTCAATCGAAACACTTATTACTTACTTGCGTTATAGCTCGAGCGTGAATCAATACACGTCGATTGGCGAACCAAATATCAATTGTTTACCGCATATTCACTGCACACTATGGTACTCACCACGGTACATTATCGTAAATTATACATCCGTGCTTGTATCTCCGAACTATCTGAAATAACTCGTCTTGGACGACGTTAAACTCGGTACCAACGGGAAGCAGATTCTCGGACGACACGGACATGACACTGCATACTCGCGATCGGCAAGATCATAGATCTACTACGGTCTCGATGATGGAAACAACCAGGACACAGATCACCACTGTCACCACGTAGTCGCGACGACGTTTGATCGATAGTCCGACCGATCGACGGAGAACGCCGTGCCGAATCGCGCTACGGCTACCGTCGCCGTACCGATCGGCCGAAACCCAGGCAAGGGAGCTAGGGTACGCCAAGCAGTCACCGATACCGCGGTACACTCGCTAAGTGACGATGGAGAGAGAGAGGACGTCGAGAGAAGATAGCGGCCGCGCGGGAGGGTGGGGGGGTCCGAGAAGAGGGTCCCTATGGTGGAGGTACTCGTCGACGAGGCGCGATAGGAGAGGGCGACCCGAAGGACGTCCCGTAGAAAGAGACGGTCGTGTCTCCAGTCTCGACCGAAATTTCCTACGATCTTTTTCGCCTCTCCCGACGTTCCCGGTGTCTCTGTTGTTACTGCTGTCTCTTTCCCCGTTCCGGGAGGGGGTGGCTAGGAGTCCACTTGGGCATCGAAGGTGGAAGTCGTCCTTTAATGTGGCGGCGGCCCCGATCACGTGACACCGCTCGCCGGGAACGGGGCGACCAATCGCGGAGCGGTAACGCGCGCGGTGAGGCACGGCCCTCCGCCGACGTAGGCGGGCTGCCCTGTCGTGGCGACGGTGGCCTTGGAGGGCTCGGAGGGCACCCACGACACAGGAGGGTACGACGACCAGGTCCGTGCCGTGAGAGTGCAGGCGGGCGACTCTCTCGGTGCGGATGAGCACGAGGCCCGTTTGGGCGGCCACGGTTACCCGGCGCAACTGTGGGCGGTACGCGCGAGCGCGTCGTTCGGTACCGCGTCAAGTGGTGGGGAACTTTCTCACGTGCTCGGCCACGCGGTCCTCTACCTTCGCCGGATGGACTATCCGAATCCAAGATACGACAGTCTCTCTCGCTTTTATTAACGGCTCGACGCGTGTGACACCGCGAATTCATCGTTGAGCCCGCGGAACGATGACAGGAACGGCCTCAAACGCGGCTCTCTTCAAGATATTTTGACCTTGTCACAGGTATAGTACTCGTATCCAATTTTGTTGTACTCGAATTTCATTATTTACTGATCTTATAAAAATGCAATAGCGTATTTGTTAATATGCGAAAAAAATTTCAAGCATATTTCCGCCCATGGCAATCCACATTTTAGCCGTTTTATAGTACCTACATATGTACGTTTACATTTAAATCGTGTGAATATGATATTATACACAAAATGCTCCCTCAAGAGAGAATTTGAATTGGATCGGTTCGTGGATCGAATGCAGCCCTGTCGTTATTGCAACGGTCGGGGCTGCTGAGGGCGCCGACTGGTATTGCGACGGCTCGTCGCGGAGCAGTTTTGATGACAGATTACCCTGATTCGCTTTGTGGAGGAGCTTTCATTTAGACAGGCAGTTTGATTGAAAAGTTTACTGTCGCTTCCGAAGAAAAAAATTCGTAGCACTACCCTCATCGAGCGGTCCGTATGAAGCAGAGTCGTTTACTCGCTTCAATCGATCCCCTTTAGCGTGAGAATACCTAAAACAACATATTGCAGATCGTTAAACTAAATAACTGGCAGGTTTGTGTATCATGTTGCAACAGAGTGACAAAGATAAAATAAATAAACGTTTAGGTTTGTACATTGTTATTCTTGACTTTATACAGGATGCCTCAGGTTTTTGCGGCCAAATTGTGTCAGAGTAGAAATAAAAAAAAAAATATTGGACATAACGTATGTATAGGCTTATAAATTTCTGTTAAAAAATTACAATAAAAACACGAAATAGAAAGGAAAATAACAAACTTGCTGGTAGTATGATAGTAGAATTGGTTTAAATTTTTCTAAGCTATTTATATTGCATTTAGATTTTGATCAATGTAGCTTTTATTAATATTCCTAACTATCAATTTAAATGACATAATAAGTAAATTTTAGCTGATCTCAAATACTAGGTACACCTTGTATAACCAGATTATTGTTAGTACTAAGAGCGGTACCGTATATTAAATTATTAATAATATTGTCATGATTTCATATTTTCATTAATCTCTTTTAAGCATTTATAGAACTATATTCATACATGACATTTCTCTCTTGTCTCTGCAGTTTGGCCGGAAAATTTTGAGACAGTCAGTATAAATCTCAATAATAATGTTCAAAATTTAAAATAAATATTCGATCGGCAAATAATTGTGAAAATTTAATGAGAAACGTAAGAGAGACTAACAACAAGTGAAAATTTTTTCAAATTTTGCTTACACGTAAAAGGTGATTTAATCTTTAATTTCAGACTTTTCTTCGAATTTCCCATTAATGATACATTCAATTGCGTCAGTGGGTTAGAAGGAAATTTCCGCGGGACGGAGAGAGAGAGAGAGCGTCGACCTTCCCGAAGCGCAAAGCGGACGCGGATGGTTAAGAGGGTGGTGGCGGGAGGATGCTGTGCTGGAGCGAGAGAGGGCGAGCGAGCGGGGGAGAGAATGAGAGAACGGAGAGAGAACACCCTCCACATCTGCCACCAGATTTAACTATACATTACAGACACACGATATGTCAAAGTCCTATACTTCATATCGACTCTGCCATTTATTAAAAGTTTCATCGCGCGCGCCTCGCTCGCGCCACCGATGTTCGGCAGAACTCGACCCCTTCTCTCCCTCCGGGCGTCTCACCCCGAAAACATATATAGGAAGAGAGGCCTGAAATATACGGACGAAAAGTTTGAGAAAGGAGCGGTGTAGGGGAAAAGGAGGAGGGGTGGGGGGTGGTAGGGGGTAGGTTCTCTTCAGATCGACACAGTTGTCCGCGCTTCGCGCGATAAAAGCGACTCTGCGCTATCTTTCTTTCTTCGGCGGAATTCTTTATTTTACTCTCTTTGTGCGCCGCGCAAAGAGAGACGGGGTTTTTCCGATAACGGATTTCTCCGCCGGAAACTGTGCGCGACGATAATTTTCGGATCTTCCGTATGTATTTCGCTTTATTAATCTCAAAACGATTCGCCGCTCCGTGCCTCGCGGCGTTGCGAAAAAATTTGTCGTCAACATTTTTTTATTCCGTCGTATTGCAATCTTATCGAAAGTAAAAAGTTATATTTAGAACAATGCCCCTCGCCGCGAAAAGCTTAATGCCGGAAAAATAAGACACTCTCTCTCTCTCTCTCTCTCTCTCTCTCTCTCTCTCTCTCTCTCTCTCTTTCTCTTTCAAAGCTCCCCTTTTTTGTGACGACTGCGGAATTTCTGCGTGTCGGATCTTCGCGTTTCCTCCGGCTGCTGCCGATTGCGAAATGAAGTTTTATATTAAGCTCAGAGGTTTTTCTCTCTCACTCTTATATTTCGCGCGCGCGCGGGCGCCTCTCCCTTTTCCCCTCTTTTCTCTCGTGCCATCACTTTTTCTCCCACGCTCATCCTCGCCCTTTGTATATCTACGTACCGATAGATCGTTATATCGGGGTTTGCATATATATTGATGTTGCCGTCTCTTTCGCGACGAGACTCGTGATATATACGCTATCAGGTGGCACGTGAAATGCGTACCTGCCGCGTGTTGCGTCTTTGCAATAATTGGAATATTCATTCATTCTACAACGGCTTAATAGCGTGCACTGTAATTGCTTATATGCATCGAATAGCCCGATCAGACAATCGCATGCATATACGATGGAAAATTTAGTAAACGCATTTTATATAAGAGAGAGAGCTCGAAGCTACTTGACACATTGACTAGATTACGGCTCATCGTTCGATGAGTCGTTATAATTAGTTATCGAAAAAAATGCGTACCGAGAAAGTAGCGCATCCGCCATTAAAAGTAAACCATCTTTCATCGCCATTTTAGCATGCCAACCAGCACAAGTCCGCGAGTAGGGCTCGACCTGTCAATCTCACCGGATCACTGAAACGGGTCTTTGCCGGGTCCTTGCTCCACTGGAACGGAGAGAGGCTCGCTTTTCGTACCTAAAACTCCACTCCCCACTCGACCCTCTTCTTCCAACTTTTTCTTCTTCGTCGTCTGGGGTAAAAGCGAACTCGTTAGACGCTCCAAGTGAAATTTTCTCCCGTCCCGTTGGATGGCTAGTGTGCCACCGGAAATGCTATAGAACGCTTACTTTCACTACCGCTTTTTAAACTCGTCTATCGATTATCGCGTTGCCTCGAAGATCGTTAAAAAATTTTTGCTTAGCTTTATACTAGAAGAAAATTTTTATAAAAAGCGGATTTTTTTTTTTTTTTTTAAGTGTATACAGGGTATAATTTAAAAAATCCATTGGACATATCTTTAATTTCTCTTAAATGTGACTTGAAGACAGAAACTTAATTTGAAGCTCGTACAGTTAAATAATTAATAATTGTTGGACGATGATGATGATGTCTCACAAATTACGAGACGCGACGGATGCAGATATGATTTGTCAAACGATCATCGGGGACGAAAATCATTCGTAAAGCGAACGTGACATTGTCAACAAGAGGTTGTCACACTGCAAGGATATATATATATATATACGCAAAAGTGAGCCGGTTCGTGTTGAACAGCAACGGCGGTTCTTGCGATTAGCGCGCGACTAAGGGGAACTCCGTGGCTGAGGAGTCTGAGGTTTTAATTAAGCATTCACTGCGGATGATATCGCATGCCTCTTTATACTTCATAGCGACCAGATGTTGCTACGAGAATGTTCCTTGCCTTAAGTCCTCTTCCCTCTGATTCGAGCCAGCCGGAACCGCACGAGCGACGTTTCTCCCGTCGCTATTTCGTTTTAATTATGCATATTTAATTTGCTTATATCCTGCCCCCAGCGCGTGATACGCCGGCAAAACTGTGGATGCTTCCACGACGACGAGCATTCATTCGTTGTTAATTAGCGGATCGTATCGCGATGACTTTTCCGATTTGAATCGAAAAATTATCAATGGCGATTTAATAAACGCTGGAAAAGTCAATAATCGCCCGCCTATATTCATTATGTTGAACTTTACAAGAGTCTGTAAGAAGTTTTATCATTCCCCTAATTTTTTTCCACTCGGATTCGAAATTTTCCTTTCGAGTTATTCTTCAGGGATGGGAAAAAGAGAGACAGACAGTGAGAGAGATAGAGAGAGAGAGAAGGTTCTCTCCGCGAATGGAACAAATCTACCTCCAGAACTCGAGGTATACCCAGTTCTACAGCCGACACTTGGCGCAAATTGCCCCAGTAAGTGTAGTACATTAATCTTTGGTTTGGTTTGGTCTCGGCCACCGCGTGTGTTGCGGTGGCCGCATTTCTCGTAAACCTTCTCTTTCTCCGCACCGACATGCCGCATGTCCGAAGACCTTCTTCACGTTTCCGTATTCCTCTTTTCTCGCACAACCATCTGACCATACATGTTTACTCTTGAATGTCACACGGATCGAGGTTGATTACGTAAAAACCTGTCATTGCTATAACATGCTGCTTTTTTCTTGAAATTAAACATTTCTATCATTCATGCTTTTCATCTCGCTCAGACGGTGATTTTCGCGTACAACAGACGTAGTGGAAATTATGACTGTATTAATAAAAGTCGTGCGTATATACGATATATATGTAAAGTAAGCGAACGCGGCGGTGCAAAAAGTATAACGCGCATACATTTGAAAAGATGACCGTGGCTTATTGGGCAACGAGTACAACACTCTTGTTCTCCCACTCCTGTCGGTCTCTCATATTCCACTCGTCCTCTCGAATGAGTTCCACCAACCCTTCCGCCCTTAACAGGCCACCTTAACTGTAACCTCTGCACATACTTGCTACTCGGGCGGTCAGAAAGCCAGACCCCCGGCCTTTCGTAATGCGAATACCATGTCGCACACACCAGGAATTTGGGATCTCCAGCGCAGGCCCTTCTTTATTCGATTAAATAAATTGGCAGCGATTAGGTCGACGCGGGTTTTCCGAATGGGACTATATGTCTGACGATGATCGAGCATAATTAATTGCGGCTACTTAACATTTATCTATGTTACTTTTCGCAACGTATTATATAATAATAAAAATAGAGAAAATTATTTCGCACAAAATTCATACGAGAATAATGGCATTTATATATTCGTGGAAAGGAATTATGAGGATAATGTTCCTATGTTTTAATTTATTCTTTTTAGATTAGCAATAAAAGTTTTAGAACAAAAAAGGGGGAAGAAAATATAAATGATTGGCCGTTAGTATAAAATATAAGTATATTTATTATGTTGTAAATAATGAAAGAGAATATGTTATAAAAACATTTTAATTATTGAATTTTCTTTTGAGATTTTTGTTTCAAAAATAATTTAAAAAATTTCTATAAAATGATATATAAAATTGTAGATATTATTATTAGTTAATGTTATAGCGAAATGGACAGATGAATAAACAATTTGTAGAGGAGAAACATTTGATTTAATACTCAAACAAGAATTTTCAAATATTTACATATTATTACAGCCACCCATTAGTAGCATTTCCAATTGTTATCAGTGAGTGCATAATAAGTCGTTCTTATGTAATTTTCGGATTAAGGTCTCAAGGGCGGGCATACCTTTGAATCAGGCGATAAGATTGCTTTCTAATCTATCTCTATGCGGGTTCTCACAAATTGTATCGTAATGACGTTATAACTCGACAAGCTATATAAAGATACGCGATACATTTGCCATATGATCTGATTCCAATAATCGCAATAAATCATGCCTAGAGTTACCTCAGGTTATTCCGTGCATTGTTTTGTTTAATTTGAAATATCTTTCTATTTTTATCTTCAAGTATAGAGATGAAGAGGAACAAAATTTACTTTTTTTCTCCGGCTACGAAAAGAAATAATGTTTCTTTTCGATCCATCAGAGCGGATTCATACAACCATGCTCTGTATATTTGCTGTTAGGTGTATCACATTATTCGCGAACACCTACAGAGTAATGTTCCAACTTTAGGCGTCTCATCACACCCCTCTTCTCTTCCCCTTCATGAAGCTCGGTGACTTGCACATTCGTGATCAGAACACGCAGCGTGAATCTCCCTCACGTGCGTGTGCGATATATGTGTTTCATCCTTCTAAATCGTTATCTGTGTTCGGATCACATGTCCATTTATTTTTACCAAAACTAAAAAGAGTAAAATCACCGAATAACACTGCATGTTTGACGACGCAATTTTAGACAGACGTATAATCTTATTTTATAAACATATAAAACGAGTTTCTGATACTGTGTGCAGTAAGAAGCAAATTTTGATCGAAATAAGAACGCTTCGTTCGTTTTTTTTTTTTTTTAATACACACAATATTAACGTCAAATTTATAATTGTAATGTTAAATGTCTATAATTAAACATATGTATACTTTGATGTTGACTCCAAATTTATCATTTTCTATGCAGCGTCTGAAATATAAAGTCATGCTTTTGATTTGAAACGCGCTTTACATCTGCTATCTTATATAATGCCGCAATAATTAAATTACATCGGACATGCTAATTTTAAATACGGAGAAGGTATAAATAAGAATAAATCAGGTTTCTCTATCGCATTTGAAATGTTTTTTTTTTTTTTTTTGCTTACGATGCTCCTGGCACGTGTTCAATACATTACCTTAATGAATTAGAAATTGTTCGCGAGAGCATTCACGGCGGACCGAAACTTCAATTAACTTTAAGAATCAGATGACATATTTAATTTCCTTGAGATAATGAGAGTGGGATGGTATGAGGAAGTGAGGCTGGCAGTAGGTGGAAAGATATCGGCGGGAGTCCCGGAAGAAGACGCCCGTTCCCCCATGCTGATGTTAAAAGGGTGAAAAGGGCGTCAAACTTATCGAGAGATCGAAGAAAACTGCTGCGAGAAAATTGACGTTATTTTGAAAATTAGAAACATTTATATTACAGATGCGAATAAGAATAAATGCATCTTCGCGACCGATACAGATGTGTAACGAGATGCTTTTATCGTAAAGTTTTACGCTTTAATTATGTTTTTGCTCGGCGCACGTAAGTAATTCGAGGCTCGACTTATCGTGCGTGTTATCGATTTTTACTTGTTATAATTTTTATATTACGCTCCAGCTATCTTTTTATGTACATCATTTCTATTTACCATATTGCTATGATACGGATGGAGAGCAAATGTAGAAAATAAATAAAGATTTTGTACAATACATACTTTTTGTGCAAAGAACCTTCAACGAAGAAAAACACACGAGAATTTAAAGGCAATATCTTCTTGTCTCATTTTCTTCAGCGTATCTTAAAGACAATAAATTTTATTGTCTTTAAGATGCGTTATATTGCCTTCAAATTCTTGTGTTTTTCTTCGTTAAAGGTTCTTTGTACAAAAAGTATGTACTGTACAAAATCTTTACTTTAAGAACATATATATTATATAAAACAATAAAATTGTCTTTAAACTCCTCCGTGTTTGTACGTAACAAAACATAAAAAAGAGTTAGAAATCTTCTTAAACCGAAGGTAAAGATCAAAGTTTGTTATTGCGGCACCGAAGAACCACAAAAGAACCGCGCGACCGAAAAAATAACCCGTTGACCGTTTGAAGGATCGATCGGTTATGAAGAAACAATAGGATCGCGATGCTGTCGCAGCAGGAATTTCGTCAGAAACCTTTTATCCTCTCCGCAAGGAGAGTAAATCGTGCGGTCAAGACGTACATCTATTTGTCACGTGGACCGCCTCGTAGCAGCAGACTGTCTTTGGAAAGACAGTGGGGCGTCGTGACGGCTGGCCAAGAGTCCGACATCACGTCGTACGTGGGTCTTTCTTTACCGGCGGTCTTCCCTTTCCTCCTCCTCCCCCCCCTTCCGCCCCCTCTTCCTCCTCTGGGACCATTCCATCTTTCCTCCCTGAACCGGATCCTCGGAGAGAAGTAGGTAGCCCTCCGTTAAAGAGGTAATTTGTGCCACGAGCAATCCAGCACACTTCCGAAAGTTGTGCTCGCCTTTCCACGCCGAAATCTACGCTTTCGAAACGCTGTTGCTTGTCGCGCGATATTTTCTTTTTATCTGTGTGTCTGTGTGTGTGTGTGTGTGTGTGTGTGCGTGTGTCTATTCTTTCCTATAAAATTCAAAAACACCCACGAGACAATATATATATACTTTACTCGTAAATGAGAAGCTGCCACTCTTGCTCGAAAGAGAATCTCAGTTAGCTCAGAATTTTGTTATCCAATTATGGTTCAGTCTTAACCGCGTTCACGTTAATCGCATGCGGATCATTACACGCGACATCCTCCGGCGGCTGATTTATCCCACCGTCCTCTCTCGTGAACGACTTCGGAATAAACTCAAGGTGGAACTAAATCCCTATTTTATTTACCGAAGGACGGAGCAGGGATGAAGAAAGGCGGAGGGGGAGGGAGAGGGAGAGGGAAGAGGCTCTCGGCCGTGTACTAAATTTAAAAGTAAAACCTCCGCCTTTGTTGCCGAATCCCCGTGCTGAAAGAGAAGGTTGCTCCGCTCTTCCACGAGCCATTCAACAGATTTAAATAGCTCCCGAGCTCTCCCAATAGCTCGACGGCTCTTTTTCGTTGTTTTAAGGCTCCCGCAGTCTGTAGGTTAAACGATATACCGTATTCTCTCTCTCATCGGGCAACGTAACCGCGGGTTTCGCCGCAATTTGTCAAGGAAGAAGCCCTATTTGTAAATTATACGTCCCTCCGATGCGCTCTATTCGCGCGATTCGCGCGTATAACTCGTCGGAATATATGATCACCGCCTTTCCTATATATAGGCGAGAAAAAAAAAGGGGGGCACGCGCCATTGTCCGTTTTGCTAATAGTCGATAATACACTTGCCCGTTACACATTGTGCGAAATTTCACGTCAGACGTTTCAGCGCGCGAGGCTACCCCCGCGCTTTACAAGACCGGTGATCGGTTAAATCGGATCATAAAAGAATCCCCTAATTAAGTTTCTCGCTCTTTTGTGCGGGCGGGCTTGCGCCGCGGTTACGGCCGCGCGGAGGGCTTTACGAAGTAATGACGATGAGAAAGCGTTGGCAGGGCTCCACTGTCTTCGTCCGCGAAATTGGGACTTCCGACTTTCGCTGCCCCGCTAATTTTGAATAATATCCGCGGCACAGGCGCGCCGCGCACAAGTATCCCTTTCCTAGCTTTGGTTCTGTAACCGTAAACCGGTTGGACCGTCTAACGGATCCGTAATTTTCGTCGAATTTATATCGGTATCGTCGCAATTTATCACCATTCAACCGGAAACACACGTCGTATATGTATTTTGTAATATTTTTTTTTTTTTTTTTTTTTTTTTAGAAAATTAGAATACGATAATTGTTGTACGACGAACAGTTTTGATATATCGCGATAATTAGCGAAATCACGGATGATATTTTGAAGATACATAGAGATTTCGACCATGGGATTCCGGTAACGAAAAGTAACCTTTGACCACAAAAGCACCTGCCAGCGCTATAAAGGACAATAATATTTTTATAATTGAAATTAATTACATGTTGAGACCACCGTAGCACACATATGCTTGGGCGACCCGTAATAAAAGTAGAAATGCCAGAAGTCGCCCCACGGACAAATGGAAGCAAAGCGACCGTATGGTGACTTACCCTTCGCGTAAGTAATATAATGCAAAAAACCTGCTTAGATTCATTAGAATGCATCTCAGAGCTCTTCTCATTAGCGATCTATATGCAACAATCTAGAATTAAAGAAATAAGATTTGGTCAGAAAATTAAAAAGAACTTATATTTAATTTCTATATTTATAATTTCTCATAATAAAAGAGAGAGAGAGAGAGAGAGGGGGGGGGGAAACATTTATTTTTTTTACTTTGTTATACCGGATGTCTTTAATAATTAAAAACAGTCCTCCATCGCGAGTCAATAATTTGAAACAATTCTTTGACGAGTTTTAATGATCTATCTTACTTAAAGCACGAGATATCGATTAATTGCACACATACATATACAACTATCCGATAAAAATCAAAAAGATCCTTCAGTCAGCGAACTCCTCGTCTCGCTATTCCCGCGGTAGTCGTAAGCGGCCGGCGATCAGCAGCCGAGTTAAGGGAAAAAAAGAATCTATAGGCTGACGCCCGACATCTTGAGAAAACCGCATTTAAAGGAGAACGGCGTTCGCTTCAGATGCCGCGCACCCAATCATCAAAGTCGCATTTCCAGCATAATGGGTGTGTTTAGTCGAAGCTGTGGGAGAGAGACAGAGAACAGAAACGATGAGATACAAGCGGGAAGACAGGGGAGAGGCACGATCGAGTATCCCGAAGGTCTCAAGTCTCAAGCCAGTCGACGATCCGGAGACGCCGGACTCTCGATCGTGATCGAGCTCCCTCTGCCACCAATAATCATCGGACGGCCGCAATTACGATGCCCGAGGCGGCCAATCGGAGTTTTGCTGGCTTCTACCTCTCTCTCGGCACTCTATTATTAGGCTGTATTATCGTAATGCGCCATCCACCATGTCCGGAGCCAACGAAATGGCTTCTATAATAGGGACAGTCGGATCCGACATTTACCTCCCAGCATCCTCGCGCGCAATCATCGTGTACGATGATCGCGAAATCACGGCGCGTCTACGACGAGGCTCACTCTCTCTCTTTCTCTCTTTTTCTCTCCTTTCTACTGACTCGCTTCTCCTATCGCGTGATGATTTTCTTGTCCTCGAGCGGTCCGTGGTGTTTGAAAACGTGACGCGTATAAGTATCCTTCGTAGTTTATGGAAATTGAATTGAAGGTTAAACTCATCGGATTGTGTCTGGAAAACTTAAGTGAAATGAAATTTCCGTTATATCTTCCTTCATTCTCGCGCGATCGAGGTCTATCAGCTGTTTTTATACTGTTTCACGTTACGCCGCGAGCATCTGCATTACGACGAATAGATCTTTATCCCGACATTCTTTTCGCATGACGCGAGATCAAAACTCGCGGTATGATGCGAACAAAGTACATTCCCAAAGAGATAAGAAGTCTCATAACGCTAAGAGATATATCGCAGGTAAGAATCTCGCGACACGTATAGTATCCAAGTTTTCTAGGTATATACTGAACGCTAGCGAAATATTCCATGTTCATTCGGAAATATATATCGAGAGAAGCGAGTACTGCGATTTAAGATTTCTTTTTTATATATATATATATATATATATATATATTTTCTATTTTTAAGAGAAATATATCTTAAAAATAAATTCGCCAAATTTTTAGTGAAACAAGGGTAAATCACAAGTACATAACTTTCCCTCTACTATCGAGGTGGGCGATACATGCTTGAATCGGACGTATGTTAAACCCGCTTGATCGAAAGGAACCCGCACACATACACACACGCGTGCTGTACGGACGCTTTCAGCGGTGTTTGCTTGATTCTTATCCACAATGTCTGTCATATGGACGAGAGAGGTGAATAGTCGGGCAGGGGAATGCGCGCGGTGGCCCCCTTTTCCCAACGTGGGTGGTTGGACGGTCTGAGCAACGGGGGCGGGGGGGAGGAGGGGGAGGGGAAAGGGAAAGGGGGGGGGAGTATTGAGGGCGCTAATGTTCCCCAGGCAGGAAACGCCGTCTCCATCCTGCACCCTCTATCTCTTCGCTTGCTCGCCTATTTTTATTCGCCTTTATCTGAGACTTGAGTCGGTTCCTCTCCATTTCCTCTTGAGGAGTTCTTCCTCCCTCACCCCCCTTGCGTCGCCAACCACCGAGCGTCGCCGTCGCGGCATTCTACCTTTTCCCCTCCGGGTACCGATGCGGTGACAACAACATGCAAACATTCTGGTATTTGCAATTCGAATGCCGCAAAACAGGGACGGAAAGCCACGGCGGAACAGCCCGAGGCGGTCCGCTTAACTTTTCGAAGACGCAGCCGCGACTACGAGCTATTCTATTAACCGCTTGGATAAGGGTTGTCACGGAAACCGCTATCGTACGCCGACAAATTTTTAAGAAGCGATCGAGATAATCTCAGTCCTATATAATATACAGATGTGTAATTATTTCACAATTTGTTAACCGTCCGCCAGTTATAACGTATACATAAAATAAAGTGTATAGAGCGAAGTCAATGAAAAAGTTTCATTGTACTGGATAAAAAATTAAATGAAAACTTAAAAATAAATCTATCGCGAGTCCAATATTTATATCTTGTTTGATTCTATCGAATTACACATATATAAAAGATTGGATCCATGTAGGTGTATCAAATACATATGCAGTCAATGAAAGGTGAACGCAGCGATAGCTGTATACGATATTAGCCGTATTTGTATTCACGCATTATGTATAATTTCTGAGCAGATGTCCGTAAATTTTCGAAAAAAAAAAAACAAAAACGCATCGCATGCGAGATTCGTATTACGAAGGGCAGTTTGCCGTGAGTGCGCGCCGTGGGACGTTATTAGGGCGATCTTATGCGTATACGAGATAAAGACATCTACTGCGGAGAGACGATCGCTCGCGAGACATTTTGATGGCCGGGGATGGTGCGAAGGGATGCGCGATAAATACGAAATGACGCAGACAAGCAGATGCAGAATGACGGCAATTACAAGGATCGGATTCTTTAACGCAGGTTGTCTCGTCGCGTCAAACTTATTGTTAAAGGATACCTTCGCAAAATTTGAGAGTCACAAGAAACTTAAAAACAAAATTGTATTTTATAAAATTTATAACATTGTAATTGCAATAAACATTTTGTTATAAAAATTTCGAAAACTCGTAGAGATTTTAAATGTGCGTGTCGTCATTAACACCGTAACAACTGTTTTGAGAGGAGTATATCTAATTTTTTCAATCTTTTCTCTCTATTAATCAATGTTTCATATATTGAAATTGACGTGGCGTAATCATGAAAAGCAATAATTCGTTATATCGATGATAAAATAGAGATGTAATATGGTTTATAGAAACGCACACAAATGTAGGTAATCGCGTTAATGTAATCCGGTGGTTACAATCAATGCCTTCCGACACAGTGTTGTTCATCCCTGGATCTGCTTTGCCGATATACGATGTTTTTAATATCTTTCTCTTTTCTTTAATCGGATTATATTGCGCGCCTAATTCGCATGCGTCTGTTTGCGTTTACGTGCTGTGTTTTCGGGGCGAGTCCTGGTCGCTATGTAATTAAGTGCGTATCGTTGTAGGGTTGTTTCGTAGGTAGGCGTATATATTCGGCGCTATTGGGCCATCGTTGGCAACCGCGAAAACGAGTCGGTCGCCGTTTATTATACACCACTAACATAAGTCGAGTCGGCAAGAAGTGAGGTAGTGCCATCGATCGAGAGATAGCGATATGGCCGGATGATTAAGTGCGATAGACGGCTTGCGAATAATGTTGGCGGATTATAAAATCGAATTATTTTACAAAATTAAATATTCTATATTTCTGATCGACTGATCTATTTTCCACGATCGACTAATATATTCAAAAAATTCATCGGAATATATTTTATCTATATAAGAATACTAAAAATCTGTATAAGAATATCTACATAAGAAAAGACTCCCTCCTCCCAGAAATGCAAGAATCGTTAGTTCTTCGCAGATTACTGTAGATTGATTCAATTTTAAAAGAAATGTTAGACAATTTTCTTTTTTTTTTTTTTTTTTTTTTTTTAAGCAAACTCGGAGATTTGAAATTCAGCATGAGAACAAAAGACGACTCGCGTGACTCGTATAGGCGTGTCACATGACATGCTATGTCGATCGGCAACGTCGACCAATCGGCTTACAGAATTTACCCCCCCCCCCCCCGGTATATATACATTTGTACCTCGCGCATAGAGACCCTTTGATGTTTCAGGTCACGTGACCCGCCCGGCTTCGATATCAATTCGTGATGCTAAGTACGCCTTCGCGTGTACGTCGTTTCTCATGGCGAAGTTATAGGGACAGCACTTGTAACCGCCAGAAGGAAATTTCGTCTGTTCCGACAGTCTCCAATTTCCAGATCTACATGCACGGGGGGGGGGGGGGGGGCGCGTGATATAGTTTATACTATCACGCTGTAACTGTAGCAGAAAGTTCTGATCACGAAAATGAGATTTAATTGACGCTTTCGAGCCGGTTATTATATAATTCGTTATTCGCGGATGACGCAAAATGGCCGTACTTTCTGTAAAAATAACTTCGTGTACGTATTACCAGGCTTTCTCGCGAATGTCGAAAGGACAGGCGTCGAATTTCGCGCCGCGCCGGTTGATACGAGGCGGTGATAAATCACGCATAATTGTTCGTAAACTGTAAAGCGTTTGATAGTGTCAACAAAAACCATCCGAAAGTGGTAACTCATTCGATAGTGTCAACAGAAACAAGTTGTTAGCCCGAAAGGGCAGCTCGCGTCAGGCTCACCCCAGGATTCCGGAGTGTTGGTGATGGATGATCGCAGATACACTGAAAAATGGTGATGGATGGTATATCGCTGCCTATAAACATTGACAGAATCTGTTACGTGTATCCTATTTAGTTATCCCATACCGTGTCTTAATAACACGCGTCTCTCTATCGTTAGAAATACGTTTGAAGTACATGTCATGAATATTATATCGCTTTGAAACGAAGATATTTGAAGATAGCTCTTCTATTATTCTTTAGCGAGATAATAAAGATTTCCGTCAATTTTCATCTTTTCACACATCTCATATCGCATTTAATCTCTCATGTTTCCGTAAAGTTATAAAGCTCGAGATATTACATCGCGCACAAGAGCAATATGTTTTGCGCGTTTGTCGCGTACTAAAATTGTAACAAGTAGAAAATTGGCATCGAAATGTCCATCCACAATTTTAATATTACATCGATATAAAAACATCTTCATATAACGACTCTAATTCAATAACGCGCGGGAGTAAAATTGTTAATGACGCGGCGGTGTTGCGGCCACATCAGCTTACGTTCGCGCACGATAAACGCGATCTTTGACGAGAAATTTCCAGTATCTCAAAGTGAGCGATGCAGATGGTTACAAAAAGAAGACGGAGCCGCCGTAAGGGCGGCCGGAATTTGATTCTCGGTGACGTATTAAATGTGTGGTAGCGCCCGTTGGTGTCAGGGGGATTGCTTTAATCAGTAGATTAATTCGTCATGGCCTCGCAGCGTAGCAACGTCCTTTGTCGGCCACTCGTAAAATATGAGCCAACGTACATAATCAACTATTTGTGGTAATGAATATTATGCGGCCGGAGAACGTGTCATTAATAACGCCGAGCCGTGCTACGCAATCTTTTTTTCTTCGCGCGCGAACGCCGTACGTTATATACACATACACCCTCTATTGCCAAATCCGTAGAAAAATCTCCTGGCGCGTCCTTGGTGCCTCCATAATTCCTCTCGTTATACGAACGCTTAATTTTAAATTGTTACAGCGAAACGAGCGAGGAATTTTCTTGCCAAATGGGGCACATTACATCATCAAAGTATTGTACGTGCAAAGTTACAACGTCGATAGTAGTTTTTTTTTTTTTTTTTTTTTTTTTTTTTTTTTTTTTTTTTTTTTTGAAAGGGAAACGAAATGACGAAATGTGTGCAAGTCCATGAGGTATCATGGGACACCACTTTTCAAAGTTCCGCGTTAAATGCCGCTTTATAAATATACTTATCCGGGCGACGCAATAATCTTCGCGCCGGCGCTTACGTCTCTCGCGTAAACCTAGTTCCTTTACAAAGCGACGCGAATTTTGGATCGGCCGCTGCGAGATCCTTCGCTCGAGAGCTCTTGGTAGCTCGCTCGGAGACTCGGAGAGCCCCGGAACGATCTCTTTCTGCCTCCCTCCCTCTCTCCCTCTGCACCCTTCCGGCCGTCGTCACTCCTTCAGCCGCGCGCCGTCACAGACTCACCTCTTGGCTGCGAAGGCCCCTCCTGGATAACTCCCCGCGGCGAGAAGACAAATGAGCTTGAGGTGAGAACTTGCCCGATAAATACCAAAGGCGACACAGCGTTTGACCAGGGAGCATACAGCGCGGAGCGGGCAAGAAATACTGCGTCGGACGGTCCTTTCGCCCTTTAGGACCCCCCTTTGCCCAACGTATCCACGGCCCGTGGCCGCTTCGTCGCCCCTTCGCTTCCCCATCTCTTCTGCCCCCGCCCGCCCCCTCCTTCCCCTTTCCTCATTCACCCTCTCGCGCACTGACACACAACCCCCGGGCAACCTGCAACCTCCGACCTTCTCCATACTCCGGGTTAGCCGCGAGACTCATTTACCCACCTCGCCAAAGTTTTCCATACCTTGCTTCCGCAACGACGTGCGTGCTCTAATCGACTTCTTTGTCTCTCAACACAAGCGCGGCGTCCGTTTCTTTCGAACAAATTTTATGATGGATCTCTCTTTCTCTCTCTCTCTCTCTCTTTCTCTCATATGATGGATTTTTCATTGATAAAGATATTAATGATAGGTACTCTCTCGCATTCTAACACAGAGCTCACATTTCAATTTAAAAGGCAAATATTTACATTTTTTGAACATTGCTTTTTAAAAATCATTAAATTGAAAAAGAGAGAGAGAGAGAGAAAAATGTTTATTCGCAAAATTTATTTTTTTTTTATTATCAGTGTTGGCGAATAATATTTGTCATTCTGAACGCACAAATTATTCTTGATTATGTTATTTTAACATATAGTTGAAAATGGTTTTTGTAATTATTTATTTCGTTTAAAGTCCCTTTAGCATATCATCGGTGAACTCCACACGCGAGACGTTCTTTACATAAGATCTCTTTTCTTCTTAGTCATGCCGTGTCCAGGAAATGCATTAATTTCGTACGGTGGATAGGAATTTAGGATTCTGTCCGGAAAGCTACTGTGCTAGCGGAACAAATTTCAGTCCCAAACCTGGGTACCACGTGCTCAGTGGTCACCCTGTGGTTGAAAGAATTTGGTATGCATATTCACAGAAGTTATGGCAAATTCCGTTAAGAAGGTTAAGAAAATTGTTGAATTTTACTTGCAATATATATATATATATAGTTTAATATATATTTATATTGGTATATATAATATGTATTTATATATTAATCTATATAAATTCTGGAAAAAAATTTATACATATATAAGTATATTATTAAATATATGTATATATAATATTAAATAATATTATAAAGTATCTAAAATAATTGTAAATATATTGATATTGAATGACATTATATAAATTATCTGTAAAATAAACGTGTCCGGGGAGAGAAGAGCAGGAGAGAGAATATTCGCGGCACACGTTAACGTTCGCAAGCCGAAAGGCGTATCTTTTCAGAGGGCGAAAAAATATTTTCGTGCTTTTAGCTTTAGGGGCAGCGTACCGCCGGAGGGGGAGAATCATTTTTCAACGGTGCTTCGTAAAAGAGACAGACAGCGAGAGAAACGCCGGCCGAGGCCGCCGGCGTTGTCAAACGTCAGCGTAACAGTCTGCTGCTCCTCCGCTGTCATTGTGTGCGTGATGCGTCTTTCTTCCTCCTTGACATTTCCGTGTCTTCCATTTCGCGTGCGGTACACACGAAGCCTGAATTGAATTCACAGGCACCGATCCGGCCATGAGACACATTATTGCGATTCCTCTCGCGACGCGACGTCCTCGTGATCAATCGTCATGGGCGTCGTAAGCGAGAGAGAGAGAGAGAGAGAGTGAGAGAGGGTGAGAAAGAAATGAACGGCGTATCAAAAATTTTTAATTTCAATACCATCCATTTTCTCCCGCAGTTGCGGAAAATTAAAAAAAAAGGAAAAAAAAAAAGAGAAAAAGATTCCGCCGATCTCTTTTATGCTCGTCTTTTTTTCTCTTCCTTTTGGCGGGGTCGTTAAATCTCGGTATCGCCGTGAGCGATCGCACCGAAATATCGAGGACGGTTCGAATCGACGTTGGGGTCGTTGAAGGAGGAGGAAGGAGGTGGAAGGGTAGAAACAAAAGAAAAAGGGAGAGAAAGAGTGGGGCTTGGTACGTAGGGCACGTTCGTGGGACCACCGCCAATGTATGCTGCCCGCATAAACTAACAGGCGCATCGGATTTTACATAAAATTCCGGCCGCGAGAGCCGTGATTTCAAGAGATGGACGGGGAGACGTGACGAACCAGCGACAGTCATTGGTCGCAAAACCGGCGACGTGCAACGGCTACGTTGAATTATGATTACGGATTATATACGCCGTCGGGTGCTTTACATTCAGCAAGCCGGCGCATTTTAGCGAACGTTAGGTACATTTCGATAAAAAAAAAAAAAAAAAAATGCACTCGAGTAGTACGACAAACTAAAAGACGTCCAGAGAGAGAACGTTTCTCGATATCGGAACCTTTCTTTCCAACCGTCTCTCTCGGATGTCTCACAATCAGTATAATCCGAGGAAGATTTCAATTAAACATTCGGCCGTTAATTTTCAGAGTTTTCTCTGCCATCTCGCGACCTGACGTATAATTCTACCTTGTCCGGAAAAAAATCATTATCCAAAGCAGGATATTGCTGATTACCAGTCTCTCTCTCTCTCTCTCTCTCTCTCTCTCTCTCTCTCTCTCTCTCTCTCTCTCTCTCTCTCTGTGGATGTGTACGATCCGTTTTCGCCGGATGTAACGGAAACGCGTTACCCGAAAGAGCGAAAAATTGCCTTAGCTTGGCGTCGCGGGGCATGCAAATCATCGGGTATACCTTTCGTTCCGCCGAGCGCAATTACTTCTGATCAGACATCACGTATCCGCCGTTTTGCAGCTCGCGCGAGCGCGAGCGAACGCTGCGGCAAACGTGCGGCGGACGCTTCCAGCGTGCAATTTGATCGTAAATTGCTTCGAGGCGAAATCTTCCGGTGACGAGTCCCCGTATTTGTACGCCTCGTATATACGGGGTGGCGGGAGAAACGGGGACGAGAGGGTGAGAGGGGAGGATGGGGGTTGGGGAGGGAGAGAGAGAACGAAGAAACGCGACCGGGAGGTCGTCGTTGCGGATCTCACGGAGAGGACGGACGGATGGATGGATGTGAATGCAATTGTTTAATTGGGGGAAACGGCGAGCGCGAGGAGCATGTATAGACAAAACTGTTAGAGGCGAGACCCATCCATCACCTATGGCGGGAGCCTTCTCCGGTCGTGACCGTCCGGCGCTTTCTGTTTCTAGATTGAGAGCGGAGCGAAAGAGGAGATGATCCGTGGTATATACGGTATTCGGCCCTCCTGGACGCAGTCCCGACCGGACTGACACGCGTTGATTGCCACTTATTTGATTTTTGCCCAACGCGACGGACTTCCGTGTGAACGTACATCCCGTATCTCGTGAGCAGCGATGTGACAATTAATTGGAACGATGCGCGCGCACACACACACACACACACACACACACACACACATACCAACAAGAATTAAGAATCAAGATACAATTACTCATAAACATATTTTATTTATCCATTGAATTGAGATTGCATTTACATATATTACCCAAAAAAATATATATATACTTTCTCTACTTTGTAAAATATTTTTCTTGTACTTATAATTAATTATCTGCACAAATGAATAAATTAATTATATTTAACAATTCATAAGTATAACTGATTTATTTATTAATTCTTATCGGTGAATGTGTAACGTATTATATGCATAAATTTTTTTACAATTGATATATTTTTTTTTAACAAAATAATATAAAAAGTTACACGCTGACATCGATCGTTGTTTCGTGTACTATTATTTTGAGCTAGATTGCTGTTATTTTTTGCGATACATTGATGATTCATCTGATGATCCGATATGTTACCGCGTGTATCCCACGTGTTATTGAGAATTCTTGGGAGGTACATCTGACCCTGATTTTGTCAGCGTCCGTATCAACGATCGATCATTGGTGCGCAAAAAAAAAAAAAAAAAAAAAAAAACCCCCAAGAAAAAAGAAAAGGTGAAGACTTTCGTGTCGGTTTCAGCGAGACGGAGAAGGAAGCGTTTTCATAGGCAGGGTATCCCAGGTTGTGTGACGTAGCAACGGTTACATGCAAGCGCCTGTAATAGGGTGAGCCCCGGGGTGAGGAGCTTGGACTTGACTAATGAGGCGGTGCGTCCTCGACGTTATTAGATCGCCGAAGGAGTTTTTGAGGATGCCCGGGCTCCGAAGCGAAGTCGAATCCACCGCGAAGGATGGGTAATGATACGGCTGGACCCTGTTTCTTATTTGTCAAACGTCAAGCACAAAGACGTTGCCCAGTTGTTTTTGGAGCAGAAGGAAGTCCCGGCACTTCTCAGAATGATAATCTACTTGCAAATGCGAGACTCTTCAGCTGTGGTTCGGCCTTTTGTAATCCTCCGCGCCGCGAGATGGGACTTCTCCCCTCTTCTCCCCCCGTCAGTACCTTTCGTGCCTATTACGCAATTATAAATAATAATCATGACGGCGGCGGCGACGGTGACACAATAAGTTCGGTAAAAAATGGACGGCAATGGTTTGCTCTATACGATGTCACGATGGAATGATAGGTTTCTACGACGAGTCTCGTCTTCCTGTTTCGTGTACAGTGTAACTGAGCTAATGTAGGGAATTTAATGTTTGTGCAGTAATAATGCACGATCATTCCGATGAGTCGAGATTTGCATCGCTTGAGCACGAGTGATTCTGTACTTTGCACTATATGTAACGTAATTTAAATGATTTGATAATTATCTGTTATATAATATCTCTCTATTTCGGACTCTTGATTGTAATTATATCTAGCTTGTATTAAATTCTGTCGCTCTTACATTCTCCATGCATGTATAAGTTGACGTCTTTAGTTTTAAAAATTTTAAAGGAGTCAAGTTAATAGCATTATATATATATTCGGTGGGACAGTGCTTAATAAAAAGTGCTTGATAAAATAAGAAATGGGATGGCACCAGATTGGACAACTTAAGTACACGCATAATCCAAAACGCATCTATCGTTGGTGTCGATTCAAAAAGCGAGAGTAAAAGATAACGTGAAATAGATGATCAGAACATCATTGAAGTCGACTATTTACGTATGAATGAGCATTCGTTCCACATCGTAAAATGTACGTTAACAAAGCAAATTTTCTCCCCATCTCCCAATTTATTATTTACAATTACTCGAATGTAATACTCTTATCTGTTAACACCATATTAAATATGTAGATGTCAATATTTTCTCCCTCTCGCTCCTTTACTTCATTCTAAATGTTGTCACAAGGCGGATCTTTCTTCCATGAATTTACGTACTCGTTATAAGAACAAATAAATTAATTATCTCGCGCTTTGCTTAATCCATCTTTCCTTCTCGTACGCGATTACATTATTCTTTTTTTTTAATTTTTCAATAATGTTCTCTGACAATTTACATTATAAAACGATCGCAAGTGAATCGCGATTCAACGCTAAACACCGCGAAATTCGAAAGCGCCCGATCTTTGAGACTCGCAGCTCCTACACACAAGAAAAGCGAAGGGAGACGAGAGAGAGAGAGAGAGAGAGAGAGAGAGAGAGAGAGAGAGAAAGAGAGAGAGGAACAGGCGAAGGGCAACCGTGGCAAAGCTGCTTTCGCCTCGGCGAATGAAATTGCCCCGGCAATCGGTGGTTGCTTATTAACGTTTGACGTTCGATTAGTCAAGTGCACAGGCTGCGCGATCTGCCGTTTGAAGAATCCACGGGCTCCTCCCATTACAGGTTCCCGTACTCCGTGGTTCCAGGTTCTTTCCCTAGCTAGAGTAACCATGCATGTCGGGGAGAGATCTCTCTCGGAGAAGCGAGCAACAGGCATGTAGCATCATCACTCTTCCCTCGCGCGAGTCTTGCGCGTTCGCCGGCCACATACCTTGTAATTACGTTAACTACTTACATACTACTAGCGGTTGTACTTGCTTAAATTGGCGTAGTTTAACGTTTTGCTCGGCGCCTTTTAAGACTGCGATAGCGCGCGGTTAAATAATAATCCGTTCACATGTATTCGCGAGAAATTGTTACGTTAATATATGTTTTCCCTTATATCGTAGCAATCTTCTTTTTTTTTTTTTAAATAATTTTTCAACGAAGCATAAGACCGGATCTACAATAGGTGTAGTAAGCCTTTAGCCTTCTGCTCTAAGATCTAAAATGTGACGTACTTTCCGGCCAGAAATGTTTCCCCGCGCTGCCTGAAGCTCTAATCTCTAAGCTTTAAGCGAGTTGACCAGATCCCAGCTGTTAAAGCTTACGATTTAAATCTTTCGTCCGATATAATTTTCCTTAGAGCAGAAAGCTAAAGTCTTACTACGCCTATTGTAGATCCGGCCTAATAACAATTGGGGTTTAAGTTCAGGCCGGTAATAGGAACGATTAGTGCGTGACGAAACAAAATTTTTTTCGCCATACTCAAACAAGTACGATGAAACCGCACGTGGATTTCTTTTTCCCTCTCTAAACTCCCGAATCGAATTTGCAGACTCGAGATGTCCCTCATGCGGATCATCATTTATCACGTCTTGTTGTCTTGTTAAAGACGCGTTTTCTTCGTCACTTCTTTGTCGCGTCCTTTGCCGTTGGTTAACCGTAGATAGGCAGGTTCGCCGGCACACAATGTGTAGGCGGATCACACAATCAGAATAACACGAGTGTCCATCCGGATCGGGTTGAAGAGGATCCGAGGACGGTTAGAGGAGAGGGAAGGTTAGAGGCGAGAGAGATTACGCTCGGCTTGATATGCATGTAAAAGACAAGTTTTAATTTCAGATTGCGCGATTCACTGTGTGCGCTCCTAGCTTTATGCGTTCCGACGCGTTCCTGTGAAAAAGTGAACGTGAGATAATGGAACATAATGTAGCGTGCTCCGACCGTGCCACCCTCTCCCGAAGTTGTCGGTTTACCGCCCCGATTGTACGGAGCGTCGCGGAAATGGCCGGGTAATAGGATACGCGTCTGACTTTAATAACTGAACTTTAATAGAACGGTAATAATAGTAATAATAAGGAAAATATAAAAATGGACAGTGTAGCTGGTCGAGATATACGTTGAATTGCGATACCCAACGTTCTTATTACAAATAAAATACTATTTAAATATAGTATCGTTCGTATTTTACATCTATATATTATACTCGGTAAATACATATATATATATAAAGCAATCTATCAATATATAAATTATAATTAAATATATATATTGTATATAACATATATAAATATCTGTACACATGGAAAGCAGAATGTGCAAGTTTTTATGAAACGGTATGGCAAAAAAATGGAATGTTTTTTCGTCCAGTAGGAAAACTTTTACGTGTAAGGCACGTTCCTTAATGATCCATCCAGCTTGGATCTCACGGAAACTCCGTCTCACCGCGCATGATGATCACAGAAACAATCGCAATCTTTTTACGAGAGAAGGTGAGCGCACGAAAGACATTGAAAGCAAACTTTTCGCTATATCCTTTTTGCACAAATCTATTCATTTAACTCATCGGATGGATAATAAACATTTTTAAACATTTTCCAACTATTGTTTTATGGAACTTGTTCTTTAACCTTCATACATTACCTGATAGCACAATTTAAATTTCGATTATCATCTTTCGATATAGAATTTCAACTTGTTTTCAATATAAAAAAACCTTATGCGATTATTTTTCCTAGTTATATATGAAAAAGTTATTATAAAAAAAAATTGAGTTATTTTTCTGCAATCTATCAATATATAAATCATAATTATATTTATCAATGTCAGATTGAGCTTGCCGGAATAATTACGATATGTGTTACATTATTTCACTGTAGCAATCGACATCCGAAGATGTGCCAATAGCATGCGGAAATTGTCGCGTGCACTTAACTTTGTAACGCAACTATCGAATGATCGCGGAGGTATCACGCGGTTCCAAGAGTTTTTAATCAGACTCTTCAACCGCTCTGCCGCTACTCCCGCCTCTTATGAGGCACTATGTCACGGATTCAAATCATAATTTTAATGAACGCGTTGTGAACTCTGAAAATAATGGTCAACGTTTCCTCCGCGTATTATTTTCTCTCTCCGGCGGGGTAGCGGGGATTTACGGGAAGCGAATGGAAGCAGAAAATTAACGATTCTAACCGACGGTGGGACGAGCCCCGACGGGGGACGGGTCGGGGGTGGTCGGGTGGAAGTTTTTCTTAGTATTTTAATATAAATGCAGCTGTGCGGCGCGGGCGACTTGGGCGAGCCTTCGTTTCGCGCGGGGGAGGGCCGGTTGTTTGCGGCAGTTTGTGCCAAGCTAAATGAAGAATGAAGCTGAAATTATTTGGTGAAAAACAGTGAAACAGGATGTGGAAACGACACCGCTTGGATTTACAGAGGCAGCAGCACGCGGGGGAGAGTCGACGCGATGGACGACTATGGAGCATTTTTAAGCGCGGTTGCTCCCTATCAGCAATTATAATCCGTGCAATTTATTAAATATCAGGGTTCTCGGCGGGGGTGGATCGATTTTTTCGAGATTCTTTTATTCAATATATACCGTGATAGAGATGTCGATGACCCCTCGAAACGCGATTATTCTCGCGTCATTGTGTTAGTCGCGTAAAAAATATCTCATAACGCGTTCTAATCAAATTCTCCTAAATTTAGATAGAGTTTTTTTTATTTAAATGAGATAGATTTCTTTAACAAGCGGATTCACTTGTTTACGAAAAAGAGCGAAGAAACATTAATAACAAAATTCTTTGAAATCTTTGAAAATTTTTAATAACGATTTGATTTCCTTGAGTAGAGATACCTTTTAGAGAAACACACACAGTTATGAATGTGTCTCGCGTCGCCAAAGACACTGTTTGACGGGTATCAGCATACTACTACTCTTGACATCCGTTATCAGAGGCGATGAGAGAAATTGATGAGAATGCTTAAGGCGTTCCTCTCGTTCGTCGCATTTACTTCATATTCGACCTTACCCAGCGGAAGTCTGCCTCCTCCACCCTTCCGCGTCGAAGGGGTCTCTCTACCCCACGACAGAATCTTCAGCCGCAGCTTTTTACGGCGAACCAATAATGAACTTTTTTTCTCGGTATAAAACTTGATTTGTAGAGCTCTCTCTCTCTCTCTCTCTCTCTCTCTCTCTCTTTCTCTCTCTTTCGCGCTTCTTCCTTTTCTCTCTCGCGCTCCTCGTCCATCCCTTTTTAAAGCGGCGAGAAGTATCTCGTTCTCGCACGCTGATATCACTCGCGGCATTGCTCATTACTCACGGCGTCTTATCGTTCTTACCCCCCATCGAGGTACCACTCCCCTCTCACCCCTGCTACACTCTCGTCTCACTTACCTTAGCATCTTACCGACAGCCTCTTCATTTTTACACCCGCCTTCACCCTCCCACCATTCTCTCGTGACTCTTCTCTTTTCAGTCTCGTAAAATCTTATTTTGATCTTGAGATTGCGGTCTAGTTGTATTTCTTTTTTCTTCCTCTTCTATAATATTATTTATTAAAAATTTTCAATGTGATCTAAATAAACAAACTTATACATATATGTGATATATGTATGTGATATACTATATGTACATATATGTGTATTAAAATATATTTATTCTGAATTTTAATTATCTTAAATTTAATCTAATTTTGAGCATTTTTTCTTCTTTATATTGATTTTTTCTTATATACATATACACAATTTAAGTATATAATAATTTTTCTTATATAATGCAAATATCTTTTTCCCGAAAATCACAGTTTTATTTTAAATTTCTTGACTCCAATATCTACCCTAAATTATTAAATTATTAAAGCTCAGATTCAGGCTTTTATCCTTATCCAGTCGACCTCGATGGCTCAATTGATAATGTTAGTTGAACATTACCCAGCCGTCAGTCTGCTTCTCCCTTCCCTTAAGTTCTCTCCTTTCAGCACTTCTAGCATTATACCGTATCGCATTTAAAATTTACTGCAGTCTTGATAGGAAAGTAGAACGCGCACTTTGAAATTATGAGGTGCTCGAACAATACTTATTTTTCAGCGGCAAATTGTGCAGCTGTATTTGTCGCGTTTGGATATACGTACATCACTGTATATTTGTACAACAATATTTCTTTTATCACAGACGATGTTTAAATAATTTCGAAATATTTTGTATTAAATTATTCATTGCAGCAATGTAACAATTTATTTGCATGATCCATCTTAATGCAAATCGATGAGTTTCATTCCATTGGGGGCGCGAACACATCTAATCTCTTCAGATAAGTTTATTTATTCTAGAGCAGCGCTAATCTGGAAACAATACGAGTCTCCGTATTCAGGCAGATTACGTCACTTGCTCCGCGTTCAATAATGAGGGGTGGTGGGAGATGGTAGTAATTCCGGCTTCCGCAGATATCAGAGACTTCGCGCGCCGGCCAAGATACGAACCAATAAGTATTGAGCCGACGGTGGCGATGGGGTGGCGAGGAGTCTCCGAGTGTTTCTTATCAGTGAATTAGCAGTCGATGCGCCTCATCAGATGGGTGGCCAGAGCTGATGATGATGATGAGGCGATGTTCTGCGAAATGGCATGTATCAAATAATGCACCATACTCTCACACACACACACACACACACACACACACACACACACACACACACACACATACACACACACACACACATCGAAAAAGATAAACTTCCTTTCGAGAAATATCAAGTGTAAAATAAATAATATTTTTTAGTCGATTGAAAACAAAATTATCACATCTTAAATCTATCGCTATTGTATCTACTTCTCTTTTTGTATCTGTCGTAATTTGCTCGTTATTTTTCCGTAACGAGACCGAAAAAATTAGAACGTAACGCATTGACGCACATACGCGTACATGTGTGTGAGAGGGAAGATATTTTGATAAATATCCTGAAAAATATTCCGATCGCACCGTCGCGGAATATTTTCATTGTGATGTAAGCTATACCGCTGCAGAGGATAACTGCGAGGAAGAAGACGGAAAGGGACGATTATCCCCCGATATCAGCATACCAGGCGCGATGCACACCCCCGTGAACACTTCATTTATTATGCGGTTAGTTATCGCGCCTTTTCGTCTGATTTCCCTGGCAACAATGCGGCGTCACCGGCGCAGACAGGTCCCGGCGGCCTTAGAATCCTGACATGTCGACATCTCCTTCTCTCTCGCTCACTTTATCTCTTTCTCCTTCTCTCTCTCTCTCTCTCTCTTTCTCTCTTTCTCTCGTTCTCTTCCTCTCTTTCTAGCTTACGAGATACTTTCTCATCCGCCACTCTAAGTGACGCTCCATGACGACACGCCATACGTCACGAAAAGGCTCCTTATCCCTCCCGCGTTTCTCTCTCTCTCTCTCTCTCTCTCTCTCCATCTTTCCGCCCTCCTTTTTCCTCTTCATCTTCCTACGTCGCTCCTCCGCTACCAAGGAACTTCATCCAGGTACACACACCTTGCATGCCGCCATTTACCTATCCTTTGCTTTCCACGTTGCGGTATGTGTGTTGCTCCTTTTTTATTCCTTCACGCTTCGTTTTCCACGCCGCTTTCTTCTATCATCTTTTTTCGGCACGGTTTCGCCTGCCGTCGAGCTTCTGCGAGAGAAAAGAGAAAAAGTCATTCGTTGCTTGAGTTACGATCGAAGGCAGGTGGGGAGGACGGTGAAACGTGCCCGGTTCATATATTTCCCCGAATTTTGCCGAATACGCCCTTCAATCGCGTATGAAGCGGAATACGCGGAAATCGGCGCGCTATGTTGCGCAAGCTGTCGCTCGTTTAAAAAAAAAAAAAAATCTAGGGAAAAAGGACGCCGCGCACGCACATGATCATCGCGTGTGCGCCCTATACGAATATGTAATTCGTCGAATTTTATGCATTATTCTCGTGTGCGAAATTAATCAGCATTACATATTATTATTATTTTCCCGTCTCACGACTATTATCATTATTACTTTTACTTTTGTCAACGTTTTTTCACGAACGCGTGCGAGAATATAAATTTTTCGCGATATCGTGCGTTTGAGAATAAAACTCGAGATCGATCGCGCTCCTCTCTACATCGCGTTTTATCATCGAGTTGAAAAGAAGGAAAGCGAGTGTACAAAAATTTATCGCGCATTAATATGATTACTGTTACTTCGATCGTCGTTCGGTGCTTTTTATGTTGGTAATAAAAATTTTCGCGGACACGCGGGCGACCGTATGTAAGAAGCGGATGTGTCGTAGTCTCTAGGAGGGCCAAGAGAACGAGAGCCCAACGAGAGTGATGGATGAACGCGGGGCCGGTTTCTCGAAGACGAGCTTCCCTAGACTGACATGTTTATACGAAGCCTGTCTGTAAAGGTGCCCGTGGCTTTGCTTTCGTGCTCCTCTTTTGTATATATGTCTCAAGCAAAGTGCGCTGCTTACGATTTATCCGATGAATGTCTACGAATGCCTATTGCCGCGTCGAGTAGTCGAAAAGGGGAACGGACTCGCTTCCTCGGCAACGGAGGTAAGGCTCTTAAATGGGAAGTAATACAGTTGAGTGATTAATTAAAGTTGACGTTTATCGTGCCCACCTACGAAGCTTATGAATGATCCACCTGACAAGAGTCTCTGCCTTCCATTATTCGACGCCTCGTGTCCTCGTCGTCTCTGAGTCTAGAGTAATTTGTTACGCTGTAAAAATTATAATTTTGACTGATCCAAGTGCTCTTTGACGCTTAAAACGTTCCAGCTATTTTCATCTTACCTTTAAATATCTCTCAAACAGTGCGACAAATACTGCGGGAAATATTTTCGAACAATTAATATGATATCTTTGTATCTCTTTGTAATAATTATATGTATATACGTTATGTTATAATTCTTTTTTTTAATATAAGAATTAATAAACATATATCTGTAAGCTTTGAGTGGAATTGACATTTTAAATAAGGTAATATGAGTCGCGGTGGCAATGCTTTATGCAGAGCAAACATTTCACTCTTCGCGCATTAAATTGTATTTGCATAGACGCGTTTGCTCAGTCAATAAGTATTTCAGCGTGTGATGGACGATCCTCTCAATTAACGCTAAACACGGGCTTTCGAAAAGCCATGAGGAAATTTAATTCTTGCATTCAAGTTAAATTTGTTCTAGAAATTTGACCGTCATATGTAGAATAATTTGCCTAAAAAGTGATTGAAAAAAAAATCAATTGCTTTTCGATTATATTTTCAAAATATATCGGGCGATGAGTGAAAACCATTTTTATACACATAGTGTCCCTCGAACGATTTTCCCCTTAACGATTTTTTGCCTAAAGTCTTTAGGAAAGAGAAAAGTTAATACGGATGAGCAATTTAAGAGAATCACCCTGTATACGCAATATTTAGTATGTATAAGGTAATTATCTAAAATCGATGAGCAGTTCGGCCCGCCACCGAAACTACCTGCGGACCGCTTTGCGCGAATAACGTTTTTCGTGAAGTACGAAATAACGTACCGTAACTTTTGCGGCGGGCGTGGCGGTCTGCGGCATGAATAGAAAGCACCTTTAATTAAAAAGGAAAACTTACTACCTCGAAGAAGATTACGAGCACGTGCATTTGTAGGTTTCGTATCAAGGTTGAATATATTGGGCTCTCTAATCGATAATCGTGCAAAAAAAAAGAAAGAAAAAAACAAAAAATTTTGCGAAGAAGGAAGAAAAGTATACGCATCTGAAATAATCATAGTCGGGAATCAAGAAAGTAAATTGTATACGCGATATATTGAATAACGCGTACAATTTTTGCGCGCGTACAATCTTTTGCGAATACGCGGAGCAGATTCCTCGAAGAGGGACCCGCGAAACACAATCAGTCATTCCGTATTTTTGTACCGCGGTAAGCGAAAACACAATCTCCGAATCCGAATCCGAGAGCGTATCCTCACGTTGAGAAAATTGACTGCAGTTAACTTGAGTGCACAGTGCGCAACGTAACGTGACCGACTTAAGGCTGACGGATTTCGAGCGGAATATGAATAAATTTATCGAAAGAGTGTAACGTGGATGGGGCGAAGGGGTGCAAGGGTGAGAGACCGGGGTGAGAGCTCGATGCGAAAGCCAAATGGTGGTGGGGCGAACAGAAGAAGGGAAGAGGCTGCCTGGGGGGGAGGGGGAGGGGGAGGGGGCTCCAAAAAGAGTTTGAAACTGCTCGGGGAACCCCTGTATTATAAATATCACCTATGAAAGATGGCGCAGACAGCAGCAGGGTGGCGATGGGGCTGGGGGACGCCTGGGTAAAGGAGTGGAACAGAACCGGAATTAGCATAATCAGAATAATTTCCACCAGCTGACAGCGCCCTCATTCTTTTTCCTGCGACGCGATTCTTCCGCTGCTTTATTTTCCGTTGTTTTCCGCCTTCCGCCACCGTCGTCGCCGCCGTTGCCGCCACCTCCGCCACAGTCGTCGCCACCTCCACCGCAGTCTCTCGAATTCTCGCGCCGTTTTCACGACTCCGCTTGGCGCATCGCGCATTGACCTGCAGAAATAACGAAATCGGCTCAACCCTCAAGTATAGTATATAAGTCACGGTATGCATAAGTTTTATATTCCTCCCTCTTGAAGTTTCTACTTAAATGTGTCATTATGACGAATGCGGTAATACGCGCATATTCGATGGAACAGGATGTTGATCCTCGTTTGAACAATTTAAATACGAAAATTCAAAATATCTTTCTTCAAAGAATATTGATATACAAGAATATTATTTTTATATAGAAAAAAAAAGAGAGTTTACTTTTCATAAACCAGATTAAGCTTGAAATGCAAATCGAACGACAGATACATTCGGCTTAGAGCCGCCACATCCTTTTGCGTTAAATGCCATTGTTGTGTTGATCCGAGCCCGTCTCCAGAATCGCGAGAATCCTTCAAGAGGCGAGCATTTTCTAGATCGATTTCTCAAGGAAAGATGCTACCAGAAAGTTGCAGGTCACGTATGGTTCGGATACTTGCCGCGGTATGGCGCCTTGTGCCGCCATGCTCGACCGCCGTTCACCTTCCACGCTTTGACTACTTCTCCCCCCGCCGCCCCCTTCCCCACCTCCACCCCCTTTCCATCCCCCCCTTCACCCCTTCTCTTCCTACAATCTCACGAATATATCAAAGTTCATGCGTTTCTACCTAATATCACTTGCGTGCACGAGCAAACCGACCTCTCTCCTTGCCCCCCTTCCACCCCCTTCCAGCCCCCCTCGGCCCTTCCCTCTCGCAGCTACTCCTCACTTCCATGGCAGACCAAGTTGCGCTTTACGTGCTGGCAACGGCGACCCTCCGAGCTCTTCCCCTCTCTGCTTCCTCTTTCTCTCTCTCTCCCTCTCTTTCTTTTCTGATCTTTATTCATTCTTTCACCTCGCCCATTTCAATATTTTTACGTTTTAACCGAAGGAAACTCGAACCTTGTCTCGCGTGCACGTAAGGAGTCTAAACGCGCGCTCTATAAATCTCGTAGCTCGTAGCGTTGATCGCTTACGTAACGCAGTATCCCGAAATGGAATAGGAAAGTTCTGCCATTAGGTCGCTTTATGAAACATGTTTTAAGATTCGAGCGCAGACAATTTGCACTCGTGACAAAAGTATCGCAGAAACTTAAACGCCAAACTAATTTCATCCGTATGAGACAGAGGAGATTGTAAGATAATATTTTTTTCTTTTTCTTATCACTATGTGTATGTGTGTGTGTATGTGTCTGCTTATATCTCCAGCTCGCGGTTAGTATCATTGCGATGACGACAAAGGAAGAAGAGCGCGTTACCTAAAAAATACTGAAAAAGCCTCCGTCTTCCGATAATAGACCGTTCTGTTTCGATATTATCCATCCATTATTCATCCGGAATAAAAGTGGAATCTCTTAGAATCGCATTCGCGGTAAATCCGAACGGCGAAAAATGTCTGATTCAGATTCAAATGCTCATAGATCCCGCTGTAGATCCACAGGCATTTCGCAGTCCATTGTATTTATTGGTAGAAACAGGCGACCGGGGTGAAAGCCACCTTTTGTAAGTATACATGTACTCATACTTCACCATCGCTCGCGCGCATTCGTGTGGTCGCATTCATCCGTACACGAGTACGTACGTTTACAAAGACGAGTTTCGGTCGAGAAGGTCTCACAGCTCACAGCGCGTCAACTGGAAGCTACAGTACAAAAGTTTGTGCGAACTCTCTCTCTCTCTCTCTTTCTCTCTCTCTCTTTCTCTTGGCGTTTTCTAGCAAGACTTATGGGAACGAATGACAGATTCCAGATCCATGCGCGATTGTCGAATCGAAGACAGCGATATCGCGAAGTTAAAAAATTAAGCAAGTTTCAAAATTTTTTTGAAAAACTGTTTTTTTTTTTATATATATATCATGACTTTTTCGAAACTCTATATCTTTATGTAATCAAAAGATTGCAGGCAGCAATCTTTTCCTCGTTCTGTGAAAAAAATCAGTATTTTATACAGAAGAATAAAAAAAAAATTTTTGAAAATTGTAAAGAGAGATTTTCATGTGCTGTATTACGTAGAATGTGAGATATAAAAGCAATTTTGCTGTACGCGAGTGTCGCTGAAAACGAATTTTTCACACGGACGCGAAGTTTAAAGGCACGCAAAGCTGCACGTAGCACAAATACACATACACTCGGGCGCACGCAGACACACACAGGCATGCAAGACTTGCCACGTCACCAGCACTCGGATCCGCGTCTATCTGTCAGTTTCCAGTCTCAAACAAGATGGATGGCTGGCGAATGGAAATCATGGTTGAAACCCAACCCCATACCCTTGCTTCCTTCCACTGTGAGAGAGCGCCCCTCCATTCTGCGACCACCCTTATGCCGAGAGGGCCACCTCCCCCGCGTTATTCCACACTTCGTTCTCCCGTATCATCCTCCTACGCGTATTCACCCTTCCCAAAATACAAATATATATTTGAAAGATCTATTTGCTATATATTACATTTACGATATATTCAGCTGTTTATAATTATCTCACGATAATTATGCAACTTTGTATACTTATTCAGTTACAGTTGTATATTGTAATGATACTCGGTTATATACTTGGTATATATACAGAGTATTTCTTAACGGTCATGAAAGGATTTTCATGATTTATTGGGGAGATTATTTTGAGTCAAAAATTTCATAGGAACGTATGCATAATTGTTACATATTTATTATAGCACACTTTCGGGAAAAAGAATAAAGCTTTCATTTTATTTAACATGATAAGTTCATGCTTTAAAATATCAAGCAATTTTAGAGGAAATAAGAAGAAAGATTTCTTTATTTTTACAATAACTCCTTAAAATATTCATCGATTGATGAAGCATTTAATTGTACTCTCCGGATTTTATATGGTTAGCTGCAATTTCACGTTTGTTTTAACTTTGTACTTATAGGAGTTTAAATATTTTCAAATAATCATTAGTTGAAAATATTTAAACAATTTTAATTTTGTATATGTACATATATATTGTATATGTATATATACATATATACAAATATACATACTTACATACATACATACGTACATACGTACATACATACATACATACATACATACATACATACATACAACACATACATAAGCATATTCCTACATATACAATTTTTACATATATATTTGTATACATCTGTTATTTATTTTTTCCACATATTTAATGGACGAAATGGAAATTTACCGTTGCTTTTGTAGATTAAATAATAAATATTTTTATATTATATATAAACCACCGTAAATATATGTAATAATTCAATAGTTATTACAAAGATACTGTGTAACGCCGAACGTTTCGTCAAACGGTTCGCTAAATGTGATTTGGTATCAATAGCTTGAATATATTATAAAAAATTGAGATATTAATACTCAAAAGCTTTAGTTAAAATACTTAAATTGCCAGTTGGTAATTTCAATGTTTCACTAGTTTAATGTTAAAATGAAAGAGGTCACATCCTTGGTGTTTTTTAAACACAAGATGAAATTCGATAATTAAAAGAAGTGGAAAAAATTAGAACTCGTTCAAAGTTAAAATCAGAGAATTATTTATCAATATAATCTAAATATAATATGCATACGCAGTATGAGAGAAAAGGAAAAAGATGTATATATGTCTGATTTTAATTTATACGTTATACGAGTATGTCTATTTGTGACCCAAGTATTGATTGCTTTTCATAATGTAATTAATATTATTTTTCAAAGAATATATGTATATATAATTTTGTCATATAAATGCAATTTAGATAATAATTGTATAACATTTTATCATTATATATTACCTTATTATTGATAAGTTTAAATGTTAGTTTTATCTTTTTACGACTACGTGTTTCTCTATTTACTATCTTATCTCTTCTATGACAAACATATTATTTCTAAAGTCAGGTACAATCAAAACTTCGAGGTCACACGTGACATTTTTTATTCGTAACAATAGAACTAGTCCACGATAAGTCGCCTAATTACCAAAAATATATTAGTTTCAATCTCTGATTACTATTATTGTAGGAATGTAAAAGAGAGAGTGAAAGAAAATATTCTTTTAGATGATTCTTTCTATACGTAATGGAACAGTGTCGAGTTTCATGATGCAAATTATGATAAACATTACTAATTAATGTAATGGCGTTATAATTGCAAATGGTCTCTTGAATCAAACTAGTTATACCTCTATCAAAAAACATGTATACGTGTATACATGTATACATCGTACGTGTAAACGTACGACGTTATTTTCATATTTCAATACACTGGTATAAAGTAATAGTCTTTCGATTTCATATTCATATTTGTAGAGTAATATGAAGTTTCTTTTCGCGATATGAATTACATCTATCTAAAGAAATTGACGGTCCTGATTGACGTCTGATTCTACATTCTCGTGTTGTCTTCGTTTGCTTATAATATCACATATGCACGTATATACATTGCGTTCTACGCAGATACGTCTTACAACTGCGTGTAAATCTCAGAATTGTAAAAATCATCGTAGACATCCTCTTGAAGAGGGAGCGACGTGTTCTGATTCGACAGACAATTTGCGTTGTCGTTACTTGCACAACTGTTCAGCTTCTGCGCATAAGAATTCGCATCTTGCAAGTCGATACTGCTCTGCACGTGCGGATAGTTGTTCCATTGAAAGTAATTGTTGCTCGGCTGTGATTGAGCGGCGGAGTGGTCGGTTTGCTGTTGATACGTGTACATTTTCGCTTGAGAGGAATAAAATACATTATTATGCGAAACATTGCAGGAGGAGGCGGATTGCATTTGCGGTTGCTGCGCCGATCCGTCGATCGATGTGCTGGGATAATTCTGCCCTTCCTTGTATCTTGTATCGAGAATTACATAATTTCCTATCGTCTGACTGTTGTTCGACGACACGTCCCTCGGATACACATATGAAGGACCGGGATTTTCCGCGACCTTGGGAATCATCCAGGTCGACGAATTCGAATCGTCAGTAATCGTTCTGAAGGTAGTCTCCGAAGAGTGCGTTGTCGTGCTACTGGACCGCGAGTTTTTGGAAGTGTCGATGGAAGTGTCGATCAGTTTGTTAGACGCGACCTTATCTTCCTTTTTAATCTTCATCCTTCGATTTTGAAACCATACTTTAATCTGTTTTTCAGACAAATTCAGGTTGTCCGCTATTTTAATGCGTCGTGCTCTACAAAGATAACGCCCGACTTTAAATTCCTTTTCCAACTCGAGCAATTGTGCACTAGTGTACGCCGTTCTGGTACGTTTGCCCTTTATCTGCTTCTTTGCTTCGGTTGCTGGAATTAAAAGTTTGTAATTGTTGAATAATAGATATTTACGAGAAATATATTTTTAATGTTTGTTTTTTTTTTTTTTAATAGGAGAATAAAATCACAACAATTAAAAATCAACAATTTAATTAACAAAATTAAGAAAACGAAAAGAATTATATTTTAAACTATACAGATGGCGATAAGATAATTCAAGAAATAATTGTGCATTAATATATTTTATATTTCTCTAAATCACTCTCTGAAATTTTTATAATATTCCTAATTTGGTTATTTATTTACGTATTTCTGTCATCAAGATGCATTTTGTTGTTAAAATAAATTTAATTTACCGAGACGAGAGAGATGTTGCATATACAAGATAAAATATATATAAGATAAAGTATGACTAACATAAAATATATATAAGATAAATGATGACTTTCTCTAACAAAGAAATGAAAGGAGAAATTAAGATATATCAAACATATAAACTTTACTCACGCGCCTGGGGGCATTTTAATTATTCTTCTAACATTCCTAAATACATGTTATATATTGGTCGTTTTTGATGAATTTTTTCCATTATTTATTTAGGAATGTTAGAAGAATAATTAAAATGCCCCTAGGCGCGTGAGTAAAGTTTATATGTTTGATATATAGTCTTGGTCGTTTTTGATGAATTTTTTCCATTATTTATTCAATACTGGCGACTACAACATACATATCTAATTAATTCCTAAATAATTACGTATTCTTTTGTATCTTTCAATTATTATTTTATCTCTAAAAATTCAAAGCTTAGACCTTCTATGATAACATTTTATTTACATATAGAGTGTCTCATGCCAAAAATATTGAAAGAAAAATTCGAAAAATTTCATCGATGGAATGTTAGAAAATTTGAAACGCGTGAAAAGAGAATCGACGATGCCAATAACAGAGGAGAATATTGTCACATAAGGATCGCTCAGCGGGAGACCCGTAAGCAGGTACCTGCTGTGCGTCTCAAAAGCCCGAACAGTAAAGGCGGCTTATTTCAATTAAACGATGATCATTGGGATTAATGACCGAATATTAATCATTGACGAAAATCTGCAAAGGAGTTTATTTCAATTATACGTATGGGAAACGTATTTGTGCACAGGAAAAAATAAATGTATTTTGTAGTTCGGGCAAAAACGATTACAATCTCGTTATTCCTGGCCTGTTGCTTTTAATCGTATGATGAAATCATAATATTAATATTTCATCATATTTCATCATATTTCATCATATTATGATAATCTGTTTTGTAATGGAAAAAGAAATTTTGTTTAAGGATTCTACGAATTATTATTACACGTGGGCTTTTCTAGAACGATTCATATAGTTGACCGTCGTAAGGAAAAGTTTGGAAATGTAATCTAGAGTTAAAGTTAAGAAATGCATCCAAAGAAAAAATGCATGATGTTCACACAATAGTGCACTAGAAATTTTTATAAATTTCGACACAAACATCTCTATAAAACTCATCTGTAAAAACGATGCTACATCCCAGGTAGCAAGCGCACGTCATTTTGACATCAAATGACGTCATTTTGACGTCGAATGATGTTATTTCGACGTCAAATGACGTGCATTTGCTACTTGGGATATATCAATGCATAATCTCTTGATATGAATTTTCTAGATGAAACGTAATGGTCTATGAATCATATGCGATATGTTTAAGCCAGTCTACATTAATGTCGCATGCAGCTGGATTAATTAAATAAACTTTTATTTTCCGTCTGTATTATAGACAAAAGTGATGTAAATAATATACGTGATAAAGTGATTTAAAAAAATAACACCTTCGCGAAAAATACAATATCGATGGTATCAATGAAAAGTAACTCTAAATCTGTTGGAAGATTTATTTCACAACAGTTACACAACAGTTTCTTTTGCCGAAAAAGAAGTGGAATAGTGAGAATTATATCTAAATTAATATACGACTGCGAAACTTTATTATTTTTTTTTTTAACGAAATACTTTTTACACATATAATTTGATAGGCCTTGAATTTTCTTGAATATATTTTCCGATATGCACTTTCCATTGATGTCGTCGATATATGTATATTAATTAGAGTAATTTAAGTAGTCTAAAGTGGTTGATTGATATACAGGGAGTAAAAGAAGAGGTCGATTTTGCCCACTTATAGTACTAACCAAGACAAACAAAAAAAGTCTTAATTAACATAGGTCCGCAAATCAACTATTTTAGAGATAGAGTCCATTTTATATTTTAGTCATGAACCTACATTATTTATTGATTTTTACATATGTAAATAAACAAAACACTATAAGTGGGTAAAATATCCGACTTTTTTTTAACACTTTGTATAGACAGATATTTTGCGAATTCATTAAGAAATAATATGTTATTAACATTAATTTAATTAACCGCTCTATATATGAAAATTTACGCTAATTATCGCATTATTAAACTGGATGCATATTTGATATTACGTTGACGTGATAGTTACATGCAGCTTTATGCGCAAATACCTTCACTATAATTCATTGTTGCAAAATTGAAATATGGCTGTTCAAATTTCTCTCTCTGTTCATTTTGTGGTACTTGCTGCTGCTGCTGCTGTTGTAGTTGTAGTTGTTGTTGTTGTTGTTGTTGTTGTTGTTGTTTCTGCATCACTAAATTTTGTTGAAGATGTTGTCTTAGTAGTGATAGCTCAAGATTCGTTCGTTCAGTTTTTACCGAGTAGCCCAAAATGTTCCTGTCGTGCCAAAATAGCCCACAGTTTTGATAATTGTTAATATCACTGTAGTTGTTTATCACTGAATTTAAAGCGGACTGATAATATTTATCTGGTCTGGAGCTGTTTTGCAGCTGATTGAGTCCGACACTCCGAAGCAACATCTCTCAATATTTCCCGACAATAAAAAATTTGATATGTCACTGACATGCGGTCCTCGCGAAGTCCTGTTCGACAACAACGCGTTCCGATCTCACGTATACGTATATCTACTCGCCGAAGATTCGAATTTTCAAAAACATCGGTATTTCTCACTCTTCGAAAACTTATAAATTAAGCCGATGCTCGACCACCTATCGATGTTTGACTGCCAATGAAAGACTGTCCCACTGAATTCTTTTCTATTTGTATACAACCTTCGCAGGTTGTATACCTGCGAACGGAAAGTGGTGGGAAGTTTGTGATTTCTCTACGATAGTAGAGAGAGTCACTGTCTACAGTGACGTCATTAATCCTTCCTAAACCTTTGAGTTAGGCATTTTCGCGTCAAAAGTTTTGTCTAGATATTCATCATGACTGTTCGTTGAAAAATCATACAGCCACATTTTTCTCGATTTATTTCATACATATAACCTGTTATTTATTTAAAAAATTTTATACTTAATTTTTTACATTTTTACAATTTTTACATTTTTTACAATATTTTGTCAAATTTAGATTTGTTCAGACAAATTTGCATAGTCGTATAATGCACATAAAAGTTATTCAATTATGCTGATAGAAATGCGTAGAAATATGATAGTATTTTTTTATATGTATTAGACATATGATTTCTTTGTACATAGTGTTATGCAAGTTTGTTTGAATAAAGATGCTAAACTGTTTTCGAACAGAGTTTTAAGTTTGATTTATGATACGAATCTCTAGAGACGATGCTTATGCGTCAAATATACTCCAATATATATAACTTTGTTTGTAAGCATATTTGATATGTAAAAGATATTGTAATGCCATCAATATAATTAAATAAAATGCAAAGTGCGCGTGTGAAAAAAATTATAGTAATAAAAAGAGTGGAGATGTAGATATTTATAATAAAGATTTCTACATTAAGAAAACTGCTCTTTAAATTATAAAGTCGAAACAGATGATTCTTCTGCTGAGAATTTATAGTTCTCATGAGATAGGTTCATCGTCTGTAGATATTTCGCTTATCTGATTTTTTAAGATTATATTAATAATATGCGAAAGAGATGAGCGAGTTGTTACTTTTTGTTGACACATAAAGATTTTCTTTTCAAAAGTTTTTTCATGCAATAAATATTAGTACTAATATAATGGAAAAGCTTTACTACGGAATCGGCATCGCGGAATTCTTTTATTATCGAACAGTCGAGAGGATCGTAATTGACAATTTTTCTCGATTTCGATTTCCAACCTGGAGATGTATGTATATTTTATATTGAGATTTTTTTAATAATTCGCGCATCGATACATCGATATACGGGATAAATTTTCGCCTTTATAGACAGACTTTTCCTGCGAACTTATGTTATGAAACAGCGATGGGGAGGTGAGAAGGAAAAACGTGGATCGGGTCCGGGACTTCGAGATACGAAACCGGGAGATTGATCAGCGTCATCCTGTCCGTCTATCCCTGGACTCTCCTCCGGTATTCCTCCTCCCCTTTCACTACCGCGAGATTCTATATTGTCTTTTTGTCCGTTTCGCGTCTCTTTTCCGCGCCCCTCTCTCCTTCTTACTTCCATCCCTCTCCGTCTTTCCTCTCCTCTCGGAATCAGCCATTCTCCATCCGCGCCAGAGAGCTGTCTGCAGATCCGCGCCACCGGTTTTCCAACCTTCCTCGCCCACCCCAAGGACGAACATCCTCCGACTCTCGGCCACATCCACCCCTCGCCGAAGCTTCCTCATCGTCTGAGCGTCCTCTTTTTCTACGCCTGCTTGTTCCGTAGACAAAGATCGCCCCGATAGAAAAAGAAGGCCAACGGTCGGTGGGACGGAGGGCGGGGGTGAGGGTGAGTAATACCGTAGGAAGAAAAAAAGGAGAGAGAGCATCCTCTCGTTGCTTCTTTCGTTCTCTTCTTGCAATCAACTTTTTGGACGGGATCACGCGTCCGCACCTTCGCCGTTTCCGTTTTACCGCCGAAAATTATTGCTTCACGCTGCGATATCCGCGCTTGTGATTCACGGATATTTCAGGAGCTCATAAAATATTCATCTCGTAAGAAAATATGTATAGATATACGCGATTAAACGTGCGAGAAAACTTTTTCTTTTTAAATTCCCTTCGAACGTAAGTATAGAATATCGCAGTGACGTACTTCATACTTAGGGCAAAGTTGATTAATTAATAGAAGACGGAATAAAAAGACATAGATCAAGATACAATACTATAGGATATTTTGCATCAATTATTCATATTATAATAAAATGCATAGATATGCGAGAAACTCTCTTTGAATAATAATAGAATGCTGTGTAAAATTATAGTGTGTGTAAAAAAATTAATATATATACTATAATTTCGGTGTTTAATTTTGAAAATACGTATAAGCAAGGAAATATATCGGCCTACATTTGTCGCGATTGGGAAAGCTGAAAAAGAAACTTTTCATACCATTCGTTATAAAGGAATGTGTAGGGTAAAACGCTATAAATTTTATCAAAACAGCGTCGTTTGTATTTTAGTAACTATAATCCTGCAAGAGATTAGATGAAACAATTGATAAGGACATTTTATGTTTTGTGCCTTTCTTCGACTTTCTCTAACAATAAAAGGAGTTTGATAAAATTTTACAAAATATTTAACTTTCTCTAATGACAAATTTTCGAACAAATAGATAATCCGTCGTGTCAACAAGATACCAGTGTGAAAAGAAAAGAAAATTTCTTTCTCTCTCTCTCTCTCTCTCTCTCTCTCTCTCTCTCTCTCTCTCTCTCTCTCTCTCTCTCTCTCACTGCAGAAGAAAAATTTTGGTCTTGAAGATAAATGCTAATGATGTTTGCTGATGTTAAATTTCGGTATACGATTATCAATCTTAATACAGTTTATATTTCAAGAGAGCTCACGTTTACGCAATAATAAATAATTATCGCGCGTGTCGCACGCGAATAGTCTTCGAGATATCGAGACGCGCATTGATATAGAGGGCAACGGAGATGACGAACGGAGGAAGATATTTTAACCGCAAGAACGAGTGAGCTGACATCAGGAAGAAGGAGAGGCGGGTATGAAGGGCTTGGTTGGAATACGGGGAGATAGTAGACAACGTGCATACGTATACAGAGACGATGGGTGAGTAAGGCGATGGAGGACAGGAAGGAGGACGGGGTGCGGGCAGAGGAAGGAGAGAGTGAAGGGAGGATCGGTTGAAGTAGGAGGGTAAACCTTTCCCGACCCTTAGCAACGCTCTCGCGACGCGCTATCCTGCGGATAACATCAGCGGCTTCAGGGCAGGAAATGAAAATCGCGCCGACACTGTTTAATTTAGATAAAAGCATATGTTACACGACGAATGGCATATCTCTCTCTCTCTCTCTCTCTCTCTCTCTCTCCTTTTCGCGCGGGATGGTATATCCTTAAAGAGACCACATTATGTCTTTTCTCAGAAGGAATCCGCGCGAAGAAACGCACAGAGTGAGAGAACGGGTTCGTTCAATTTTCGCTCACTTGTCCGCGTTCTGAACGCGCCGTGTACAATTTTCTCAGACGATGCGTTATAAATTGCGATGTAATTTTATATATTTTAACGGTTAAAAGATTAATAAAAGTTGATGCATGAGATCTGGATGTTTCTGCAAAATTACAAGATGATACGTCTGCTGTATCATTCTTTAATTATTATAAATTATATATATTATTTATTATTATATATATTATATTTATAATTATACATATTACCTATCCATATTTTCCTCGAGCCATTATTTCGATTCTCGTAAGTTTATGATTAAAGTATTAATGCCAATTGATTCGATCGTATTAAGATGTCATGATCGCGGAAATGCCGAAGAAAAACGACGGTTCTTCGACGGAATGAGTCGAAAATCGTTTTTACCGGGTATCCGGGACTCTTCGGGACATCGCGCGCAAGAAGCACTCGCGGATATGACGTGTTTTTATCGGCGGTACCACGGCCAAGATCCCGAAGAGTCGTCAACTCCAAGCCGGATGCCGAGATTCGCGCGAGCAGATAGAAAAGGCATAGCACTTTTATGCTCTGGAGGTTAAAGTTTAGGAAGTTATTTTGACTTTCGGTTGAATGCCTCTGCCCGCGCAACGTACTTTGGTGGCAAAAGCAACCCTGTCAGTTTACTTGACGCGTCTCCCGTCATAGCCACCCTCACCATCGTAAGGATTTTCCCTCTCATCATCCTCTTGTCTATCTCTCTACTTGTCCTTTCTCCCATCCAACTATTGTTACTCCTATCGAGAGTTGACTTTCTTTTAATTAAAAATTTTCCCTTTCTTCTCATCTTATAGAATCTCTTTAAAATTTAAAAGACAATTATTAGATGTTACACACACACACACACACACACACACACACACACACACACACACACACACATATATACCTTCTTCATTTTCACAATCGTTTCAATCTTGCATTTTGAATTTTGTACTTTATTATCTTGCGTTATTTTTTATTCTCTCGCTCGCTCTATCGCATTATTTTTTTCGTCATTTTTTTTTCTCTTGTCTGTTCCGTGTCCCTCGGTTCGAGCAAAAAGTTGGCAATCTTATAATAGAAGTTTACTGAATACAAAATCAGTAGCCCTCCATGTCACTCTCCATGGCCAACTTGTATTGTATTTTAATGAAACCAACTTGTGCTATGGTTGCGCGTACGATACTCAAAATTCTGATTCTTTATCGTTGTTATTACAAAAATTTTAATCTTCCCAACTTTGTAACTATATGTTTCGTAACTACATTTATACATTTAATAAATAAATATAATTTAGTCCGCGTATTGTTCTCGAATTCTAAAATTCAAGTAATAAATATTCGATAACGTTAATCTAGAGAACAAGCAAAAAGTAAAAGTAAAAATTTTATTTTATATATCATTGTGTTAATTAAATGCATTTAAAATAATAATAGAAAGATCTGCTCGTTTAGAGAAGAAATATAACAATTAAAGATATTTTTCTCTAAAGTCAGTTTTCATTATCGTTATTTTCAGACGGAAATATTTAAGTATATGAAATAGTATATATAAAAATATTTAAGTATAGTCCTGTCTTGAGTGCACAGTCACCTTTGAAAATAATGGAAAATAGAAAATTTATATAATACACGATGTCTTGTAAGAAACCCATTAGAAATGCAAACATGCTTTCCAAGAATCATATGGGAAATTTATAATCTCGTCGATTAGACGTTTAAGTTTTTTTTAAGTCATCTACTTTCTAATATCTAGGATAATTCTATGGTGCATTTTTATCTAGGCATCGATTGCATCTAAGTTTTACAATATATTATTTGTTTACTTTTATACTGCTACTACATCACTGATTTAATCTTTATTTTTTCATTGTTTTAGCTTTCACTTTTACATCCGACATCTTTTATATAATGACACCATGACGCGAAAATAAGGAAGAATCTTTCTCCACATGAAATATAATTAGATCATCGATGGAATAAATGGAAAAGTAATGGCAATTTGTAATGTTTCTCATTTACTAAAAATGTATAACAGAACCTGTTAAAATACTGTGCGAGATTGCAGAAGGTGAAATTCAAAAATATTGAAATTGCCCACGTGCATCAATCGTAAACTCTCTTGAAAATCTAATTACAATTATCGCGATATAAGTGGCGTTACAAGTTACCCTACCATCCTGTTAGAAGACACGTGGTCAACGGACGACGTCCACCGTAACGCTTACAGCATGCCTTCCTTCAAGCGGGTTGCAAGTGTACAAGGGTGGCACGGGGGGGGGGGGTGAAGAGGGGAGAGTTGCTTGCGCAACGGATGATATATTATCGGGCGCTGTTTGCACTTTGACAACATCGCGGGGCATAAAAACGCTGACTCATTTAAAGCGGCCCCCGGGATTGCGCGGTGCTTCGGGAGGATCCGCGTGCCGGGTTTTCCTCTACCTCTCCCTTCGCCCTCGCGAGAGGCCTCTCCTCTCCTCACCTCTCTTCCGATCCTCCCGGTGTTCCAACCTACGCCCGCGCCCGGTCTCCCCTTTTCCGTTCCGGCGCAAACCACCACCCCCAATTGCACCCCCCGTCCGTTCTCCTTTCCACCACCCTCGCTTTGTCCATCGGGCTCCTCGTCCTCCAGCATCCGCCGTTTCTCGGCCCCGCGACTCTCCTGCGAGTCCCACAAACCTACCCGGCATCTCGTGACTCTCTTTTCTTCCGCGCCAACGGCAACCGGACTCATCCTTCGTCCGCTTTCCCGCCTTCAGCCTCCTTCCCGCCGCCACCCCCGCCATGTTCACTCTCACTCCTCTCCCTGCGTTGCCCCCGCAAACTGCTCCCAACATTTCCCATGACCCGCTCTTTCTCTCGCTCTTTTCTTCGAGATTTCTCCTTTCCCCCCCCCCTCCCCCCCACGCACGTTGAAGCGTCGACTAACGGTCGCTTATAATTGCGATTCTTGGTATAATTTGTATTAAGGCTAATTAATTGCAATGGCTTGTATAATTTAGTTCACTATTATTTTCCTCTTCATCTGTTCGCAACGGCGGTGGGTGTTCAGTCTGACTGATATAAGGGTTATTACGATTAAATAAAGTTTTTGGCACCGTCTCTTACATTAAATTTTCTTGTGCACGTAATAACATTGTACGGCTTGCAAACTGTTAAAAAAAAAAAAAAAAAAAAAAAAAAAAAAAAAAAAAAACACGCGTAACTAACGTATAATCCAAACTGTCTATACACATATGAATGTCTTACGCTCTTTAGCTCACGGGATTAGGAATCTTATGCAAAAGTTGATAAGTGGGATGGGGTGAAATGTGGGTCGCAAGGCTCCCTCGAGTGGATCCAGTGGGGTATTCAATGGGGTAAATGGGGTATTGCATATTAAATGCGCAGATAGGGGGTTATAACGGTAAAAGGAGGAAGCGGAATAGCTCGGGATTTAAGAGGAACGTGTGGAACAATGTGTGTAAGCTTGATGCGGTTATTGATTACGGATCACTGTCATTGACGGCCCGTCATATGGAAACAGTGAGCGTTTTTCGTCACGCACTCATCGACACGTGCGTGCATTAAATGCATGTACTTTGTGGACAAAAATTCTCTCTGTCTATTGAATTAGAATTGTTTTACCTATTATATGTTCTATTCTTGTCGCTAACGATACGTAAAATTAATATTTGCAACATTCTATTGTCTAAATTAATTCTAAATATACTGTCGAAAGAAAATATAAGATCGTGTAATGTTCAAATTTTTAATGCATTTTCTCCTAGTAGTTGTTCCTCCTTAATTTTCCTGTCTTTAAAAAGCCGACAGATATAACAAAGACCAGCTAAATTTAAGTGCACAATTTTTTTTTTATATTTAATTATATTCTGGTAGCTTACATAATTTATCAAAATTATTTTCGCCCTATAATTCGAACATTATTGTTTAAGGAAAAAAATGATTGCAAACTGAAGAAGAATTCAAGAAACCTGCCATCAATCATAATAAGAAAAGTTCGTGTTGTAATAATTAGTATAAATCGCAACTGATAGAAAGCCAGAAAGAAATGGACAGAACAGGAGGCTCGACGACGTATGTCCCCAAAAGCCGCGGAGCTTAGCGTTGAGTGATCGCCGCTCAGTCGACCTCGTAACCGGCGCCATATATCATTCAAGATGGCTGGCATCTCACGCTGTTCAGAGAGAGACAAGGGTGACAACCCTCCCGTCTCTGCTTGCTACTTTTGACTGGCTATGTCTACGCCTTCGCTGATAATCGTATTAAGGAGATATCAACCTCCTGAAGCGATGGTTTTTCCAAAGTGCTAACTGCATTAATGTAAAAGGCTTCAGTAAATGTGATTGCAATAAAATTGCAATATTAATGAAATTGCACTGCATTAATAATTATACTTTTTACTAGTTATACATTACTTTTTTAATTATCGAGAGAAGTGTGTATAAAGTAAAACACTTTAAAGAGAGTAAGTTACATATTATATTTTACTCAATAATTAAAATTTGTTATGATAGAAATGTACTGAAGAATGGACTCGAGTAAAAGATAAAAACTAAATGACTTGATTAAAGTATGATAACAATTACATTATTTTGTTTGCAATTTGCAATGACAAATTAAGTAGAATTGTGCAAATATATATATGTATGTACAAAATATATATATATATATATATATGTGGATATTAAAACGTAAATAAACCTTATCATTGATATGCCTGGTGGAAATTCAATATAGAAATCCGATATTCAAAGTATGCATGTGTATCTGAATCCAATTGTAATTCTGGAATAATGTATCGATCGATCGCTTTGTATAAATAACCAGAGGATTATCAAAAGCTAATTAATTTGCATATGCGGATTAATCACACATGAATAAATGAATTAATCAAATAAAGAGGCTAAAGAAAATGTGAGTTTTAGGCTTATCTATAAATCCGTGAATTTACATGAACAACACAATTACATAATAATGCGGTACGATTTAATTTCATTTATGCATTTGCATGCGAGATTTGCAAGAATTCTCGTTTGGAAAAAGTAGCCGAGGAAAAAATATTTTCCTCAGTTCCATCTGTCGTCTATAAGTGTGCCTCGTGACATTCTATCCCATAGGTCGGTAAACTAAATTCCTTTGTAGTAAACTACCTTACTAACGTCAGGTTCTACCTTAGGGGCTAATGGACTGCTTTTTCTTTTCATCAAATTAGTATTGTCAATACTCGAATTCTTGGATGGATAATGGATGGATATCAGAGTAAAAAACACTCGCAAATTTAGCTGTAGAGATATGAAATGTGTAGGAATTCTTGCTATATTTCGCGTACTTATTTTCCTGGAATTTTCGAAATTCCCCAAACATATATATTTGCTGCAATGTGTTTAAAAATTTCTCCTTTTCTTTGATAAAGATTTTTACAAAGGAAGGTATGAGAATATCTAATCTTCAATTTGTCTAAATAGTTACTTAAGTTACCTATATACAGTCTCTTATAAATTATACACTGTTGGATCTTGCCGCACAATACATAATATTTGGAAGAGAAAAAGTTATTTTCGAACATTGGGAGAAATTTTAACATTTACTACGATATAAAGTTTTCAGTGTTTTTAATATCAAGAGGGACACGTGTGCAATTTTATAAAATTTGGGCAGATACTATCTATTGTATATAAGAAATTTAAATTGCATAAATGTATCTCAGCGTGAAAACGTATTCTTTAGTCTTTTTTCCTAGAACATAGCATCAGAAAAGCTTCGAAAACGTTATTTTGTTACAGAATTATCAATGAAACAGTTCGACGTTTATACACTGTTTCGTGAACAAGTGTATTCTCGAAAAATATTCTAAAAATTATAGTATTCAGTATATATTTTTCAAAGAAACGACTAGCTTTTTCTAAGGACAATATAGCTCGTCTATCTATCATACAACGAGCAATATTGGCATGCCCATAGGTTGTAATATTGAAATTGTACTTTTTGCAATATGAGAGTTATTTATGAAACGTAGCAGGCAATATAGGAACGCGCAGGGAGGGTGTCGGCATGTGTGATGGTAGCGTTCTGATATGATGTGATGCGATGCGAGGAGGATCGAGCTCGTTGAGATATATAATGCTCGACGTATGAAGCGTACTGGAAAATAAATTATAGAAGACTGAAGGAGGTAAAATGAGTGAGGTTTTTCAATCCTTCATACAACCGCGCGCTGTATTTTTCAACTCTCGTCTCTCTTAATTATACGTTTTCATCATTATTTGATATCGTTCCCATTTTCTCAGAGAATCTCATTGTGTTTTACTTTATATTTATATCTATATTTATTTCATTTTTCTCGTTGCAATAAATATTATGAATAATTCTCTACGCGCTGTAGCATTTATTTCTTAAATAATATGATTTAGAGAGAGAAATTGTTATTTACGTTTTGAACATATGCAGACAATATTATCTATATGCGATTGATTTTCTACAGTGTCCTTTGCTTTTTTTTTTGGAGGGAAACTGCAGTAGCAACGTGTAACGTGTACGGTTAGAGCCCACCGAAGCGACAGCTGTTCGCCGGTTGGCTGCACTATTCGATTGTCTCGCTCTTGATGATTGATGATCGTTCGGGGTAGCTGCTGCTGTACCTTGACTCCGCGTCTGTCTTTTCCCTCTTTTCCCTCCAGCTTTTTTCGTTTCCCTGACAATTTCAGTGCAACGTATCGGGTCGACATACGATGTTGAAATTTTTCTTTCGAATAGTTAAGAAAAATCATGAAAATGGGGCAACGAGCGTAGTAGAAGGAAGACGGATGACAGAGCGTCGAAGAACGTGTAACCGAGAAGAAAAGTTTTCAGGAACAACAACGTCGCGATCATTTTTCAGCATTTTAAGTATTCGCCCGAATAAATAATGTTCTTTAAATGTAAATAACGTTTGCGATGAATATAAAATGCTACAAATATTATTCGATTTTATAATAAATGGTAAATGTGAAATTGAAGCATTTATAATCCATAAAAAAAAAAAAGAAAAAAACACAAATGTTTCCCAAATTTAATTGAAGAAAACCGACGTCCATCTCAACGCGCTTGAGAGACGCATCCGTATTTCATTCTCAACCCCTGGGATTTCCCATCGGCGCGTTACGTTAACCTGTCTCGTGTTTGTCGTGCAATCTCGCTATCACGCGTATCATCATACATCCGAATTACAAGCTCGCGCGTATATTCGTCGGTGAAGATCAAAGCGTTGATGAACATCTTTGCATAAAAACAACCCGTTGTGCGAGGCATCGCCGAAGACATCAAGCAACGCGGCGGCATCGCATGCGACACGGGCGATATATCTCTCTCTCTCTCTCTCTGTCGCGCCCAACCCCTCTTATATTCCTCATCCCGCCGAGTTTGTCCCCCTCACCCCCTCCGGCACCCTTCCAGCTACCATCACGACGGATTCGCCGCGTCTGCTACCGTCTCCGTCCATCCCTCGTTCCCCATCGTCGCCCCTGTCTCGCCCTCGAGACGACTACCGGAGCTGCTCTCGTCATTAGGCCAACGAGATTTTATTAAACTGCTCCTCTCCGCGCGCGCATAGGAGGCATCTCGCTCTCCCGTCCTCCTCACCCCCTTCCCTCTCGCGCTCGCTGGCCCCCCTCGCACAGTTATTACATGCAAAGTGAAAAAGTTGCCCATAGGGTTGACCATTATTCCGTCCGTTGCTCCGTTCGCGCCTAGCCTTCGCATGTGCGTGCGCGCGGCACTTACGCGAGCTTCCGAGAGAGCGTTTCTCTTATTCTCTTCTCTTTTTAGACTTCTCTCTCTCTCTCTCTCTCTCTCTCCCTCCCTCTTTCTCGGGGCCAGCTTCATACGTCGCGTGTTACAAATTAAGTCGCATAAATTCACGCGCGTACCCAGATATTGCAGGTCGCCGCGATTCTCCGAAGCGACTAATTTCCTGCCAGTCTTCGTATATAGAAACGCGATATCCGGCGGTTGTTTTGCTCGAATGTCTTTACGCGAATGAATCTACCTGTGTCTCTCTACCTATCGTCGCCAATCGTATTCCATATCTCGGCTGAAAAGATCTCCGTTTTGTCGCTCTCACGTCGTAGTAACGTATTATTTACTCAAACATCGACGTACTTCGTGCCGTCATGTAATTGTCGCTTGAATACAATTAATCACCTGTGTCATTTATTGTTTGGAACGCAAATAAAAATTTTTATTCCGAGAAAAGTGTTTAGATTGTGTATATAAAGTTATCTTATTTTCATCAATTCGTGTCCGTATTCTTTCATACCTTCTAACAATGCTATTACGTGATTCCGTAATTGGAATGTCAACGTTGTTTTTCGTACAATTTAATTTATTTTGAAACGCATATTGTGGAAGATGTGCCAACACTTACCGTAGTAATATTTGCGCCGTTTTTTTTTTTTTTTTTACAGAAGCCGGACACGGATAAAATCGATCGATTCGCGAATTGTTCTGCACCGCACAATTGCTGCAAGCGGCCGACGCGTTCCACTTTAATCACAGCTTCATCCGCGAGGAACGTGAAATTCGTCTTACGCCTATTGCGCAAATAGGCCAACTGAAAACGCATTGACATCGCAAGTCACCGAGGCACGAGAGAGAGAGAGAGAGAGAGAGAGAGAGAGAGAGAGAAAGAGTGAGAGAGGGAACGTCGGAGAGGTGGCGGAAGAAGAGAACCCAAGCCCGGTGCTGCTGAATGGCGCCCTACCTGGTCCCTGAAGTCATAAATCATTCCCCCGCGATACTACCCCTCGGCGTTTTCCTGCACCATAACATCGCTGATCGGCGAACGGTCAACATCACCTGGAGCGCTCACCACGAAGAAGGAATCCACTCTCTCGCGAGAAGAAATCTCGGAATTGCAAGCTCCGTAAGAAGAACCAGGTATATACGCAAGACACTTTTACTCTCGAACGTGATTTTCTTTCGTCATTCGTAAAAAGTCTCCCCGAGACGCTCGGAGCACTCGTTTTCAATTCGACACTGTCAATCGAACCAAGAACTCGTCTCAAACGCATATATGTAGTTTTAGACTGCTGTCGCAGTGCCGTGGCAGTGGTCCTGTGTAATCGTCACTAGTAAAATACTTTGCTCCTTAATAGCGCACAATGGCAACTAATTAGCGCTTTCTAATGACGAAGATGATGACGCGCAAATAATTTTCCTAAATTCGTCGAAAGGAGTGGAAGAGGTGGGAGATCGAATCATCCCGCAACGGCAAATGTAAAATTAATGGTCGGCGCGCTTTTTACGGGGAAGCTGCACCGCACGGACTCGGGAACTCTCCTGGTGGGAGGCCATAAATTTCAGCGGCACAGATTCAAAATGATCTCCTTTATTGCACGCAAGCTGAGTTAGTTTCGCTTTGACCTGCCTCCTGTACAGTCACACCGTCGGGGAACGCGATCTCGCTTTCTTCTCTTTCTCCCGCTTTACCGGAGGACTTTTACTTGATCGGAACAATTAATTGCGTGATCACGTGTTGCTTCCACGCGCGTACAACTCGGCCACGTTGAATCACCGACGTATCGGGGCATAATCGTGTAATAAATCGTGCGATAAATTTGTGATCGGAAGGTGACATATTAGCATGTGTTTGACGCGGACTTGTGTGCATATCTGAAGATATTGTGATGAGAAGTATGTGGCATAAATACACGAGAGATGGGACGTTCTAATTTTATGGTAACATTTTTTATCGCGGAATTAAAAAAGTGATTACACGGACGTCTTCCCGGATTAGTTCGAATGAATATTTTTTAAATAACTATAAAATAACATTAATCCGCATTATTGTCTATTTTCAATTACTATATTAAAGACTATAACGTAAATAACGTATAATCTGCAAGAGTGAAGTATTTGTAAGTTGTATTAAAAGTGAATTAATCGGAGAGTGTGTGAATATAGATCTTTCTCTCTCTAAGTTTTATTATAATGGATTTTTTAAATCTTCAAAGAGAATCGAAAAGGAAGTAAATTGATGTAATTGGTGCCATCTGTTGGTGATGTTTCAGTATCAGTAGGTATGCAAAAGATGACGCTGCTGCAGCAATTTGTTGTGCTTCTTTCTTCTGTAGCTGCCTCAGGATATAGATATTTAAATAAAAAATTTGTTAATATTATATTGCATAACAAACTTAAAATTTTCTAAATAAAATTAAATAACTTAATTCGCGATAAGTAAGATTAGAATCACAGATCGAAATATCCTATCACGCACCTTTTAAAAAACAAATAATTTTTTTATCTTTATTTAATATTAAATATTTACTTGTCCAAGAAAATAAAAATGATTTGATGGAATCTTTCGTCATATTCATCATTTCCAGATTTTATGGAGAAAAGTTTAAATAAAGATCTATTTTAAATCCATGTTTATGTTAAATATTTATTTTTATACTCTATAACTTGAATATATATTTCAATATTTTAGTCATAAAATTTTTTATAGTTTTCAAAATTGTGGTCTTTTTTTCAACAAAATTTTCATCAAACTAATTTAATATGTAATGATGAGAGATATATACATCTAAAATCTAACGCAGTTCATTGCTAATGTTCTTCATTCTTGGAATAAAGGCGTGTCTCTGCTGCCACTCTTTACGAACATAATGATTGTTTCGTCACGACTATGCCATTCACAAAGCAACTGCATTTCAAGAAGTTTCTGTTTCAAATCTCTATACATACATGCATACACACACACACACACACACACACACACACACACACACACACACATATATATATATATACACACATATATATGTCTATATATTACCTGCATCTGTTATACTCAATATAGTTGAGCAAGATACATATATTTTCATGTGCGTCACACACACGTTTATATCTTAGACTAGTGAGGAAAATTTGGTAATGTTATGGCAAAATATATTGAGAACACTTAATTTCGTTAAATGAATAAACTAGTGTGCAGTATTATCATCTATACAAATAATTGTAGTCACAAATAATATCTTGAAAATTATATCTTTTTAATATACTATCGTTACTTTTTAATATACTACTTGTTTCTTTTTAAGCCATAAAATGATTTAATCCTTGGTTAAACATATTAACCGTGTAGCCTCTCTGATATTGCGAAATTACGTGTGTTACTCTTCATATAGATACAACTTTTATTTATCAAGTTGCAATCTAAATGTATAAGTATTTTAAATCTAAAGAAAATATTTTGCTTTGATGCAAAATTGAACGATAAAAATTAAATCTATACAAGTTGCATGTTACTCACTCATATATTTGATTTGCTATTCCTGACACGATCTAAAATGACGTCAATTATACAAGAAACATCGCATTCTTTCAACTATGGATTTTTTGTTATGACTTGGAATCGAATGTATCTGACGAATATATAGAAAATTGAAAAATTATAAAAAAATTAAGTCGCGGGAAAAATAATTAATCAAATAATTCGTAAACAGCAATAATGAGATACTGAGATATTTAACTTTGGAATCATATATTAATATTATATATGCCTTATGAATATTTTTTGAAGTTATTTTATGATGAATCATTTTTCAAATATATAATGATGAAGAGTGAAGAAAAATCATTCTATGTAGAATTCAAAACAGATACCTGTTTAATTTGCCATATGTGGATGATATGATTGTTTCTCTCATCTCTACGCGAGGGAAAACGTTTTATGCACGGCGTTCCAAATACTGCAGCCATTTTATATAGATTGCAATGTATTGATCGTCTCCGCCAACTGCCGACATTGTACGTAGTATCAGAATGACAGGCTGGCAGATGGAATCGCAACTTCCTCTTCCCTCGCCACCACCTGCCATCACGATCCAACCCCCTTCAATGCTTTGGACTGCCTGCCAACCCCTCGTCTCCGCCTATGCCTATATATATGGGTAGGTAGCTCCACAAGTCGCGAATATGCATACATATATGCATGCATGCATACATACATACATACATACATACATACATACATACATACATACATACATACATACATACATACATACATACATACATACATACATACATACATACATACATACATACATACATACATACATACATACATACATACATACATACATACATACATACATACATACATACATAGTCGGGAATATATATATATATATATATATATTCGCGACTTGTTGAACTATACCTCCACTTCCCTCCCTTCTCTCCAAAAATACATCCTTTTAATTAAAATGGCGCAGCCATGTATTGTGAGCCATGTGTTATGAGCATTTAAATTACATCGACTTACCGAGAATTTCGAAATTTTTTCTGCATTTTACAAAAATTATTATAGACTTTCCTTTTTTTGTCCGACAGATATACAAATAACTTCCGTTAAAATATAGAATATGATATACAACTGCCATGTAACACTTTAAGGCTATATAGTTACGTTTAATCTTTCGCAGTTTCTTATTACGGTGACGGGCATATGACGGTCCTGTTCTCTCTCTAAAAATCTCTTTCTTGTAGGAGACACGCGATAGATTACCTCGGTAAAGCCGCGATAACGTGTTCACGTTCGCATCCGCTTCACGTTGACAAATGATCGTCTTTTGCGGAATCTCTAGCGCCTCCTAAACCACGTTACGTTATTTTATAGTTTCAATATTGTTGTTTGTATAAACATTTTTTTATTCATTAAAAAACTCAAGAACGATGGCGGAGAAACGCTTTCGGAGCAAACACCGCTTTCGGAGCAAAGTCGATATATTGTCTAACCGTTAGATATTTTATGTGTCTGTGATTTTTCGTTTCTTTTTTTCTCCCTAGGTATATTGTTATGAGAAGTAACGCAAAATGGATCTCCGGACGAAGAATCGGTAAGAGAGAGAGAGAGAGAGAGAGAGAGAGAGAGAGAGAGAGAGAGAGAGAGAGAGAGAGAGAGAGAGAGAGAGAGGAATGAAAAAATGACAAGTGCGGGAAAAAATATAAGAGAGCAAAGCAGAACGTTTCTTGCTACGTCAAGTATAAGATAGGGTGGTCTTCATCCGCAAAAGTGCCCCACGGGAGCTGCGTCAACGTCCGTACAGAAGAAGCTGAACCCCTTCGTTTCTGTCCCCCCTCCCCCCCTCCCCCCGGTCTTTTAAGTTACGTGAAACCTCTTCACGGATCTTCACGAATGGACAGGATCACAACGGCAATGAGTTCTCTCGGCGGACGTCACTCAGATTCCGACCTTCTCCCATTCTTCTTTCCCGTTATGATTTATGGTTTCATTAATGCAACATACAACGCGCTTTCTTGGCTACGGGAGGAGAAAATGTTGATTAACCGTTTTATTTCTCCTACTAAAACAAATATAAGACGATTACATTGAACTGCTCTATTCATTTTCAGCAAGCTGCAAACAATTAAATAGATTTTCTATCGATTTTCTCAACTTTCTTGTAACTTTACTTTACTTTTAACGGATAAAAGGGTATTTTGAAAGCTTCCGAGATGCGAATATCTTGGTACGTGGCAGCGTTGTGGCAAGTAAAGCATATCATGAGTCTTGAGAAAGTTTTTATAGCGATCTATGACGGCAGGTCGTAGCTGGGATATTAAAAAGAACAGCAATTTTTTGATTCTCTTGCAACTAACTTTTTTAGTAAGTTGCAAAAAACGAGAAAACCAAATTAATTAGTAAAATTATTAATTATGCAATATTTTTAAACAAGCTTTGTAAATGTAATATTCCTTCTAATTGTTAAACCTTAAATCTAATATTTCTACTATTAATAATTAATTATTACTAAACGTTTAAAATAATGTTGTTAATTTGAAATCTTTCATCGTTTTCTTTTAATATTATTATATTAGCGCGCTTAGCGCTAATATTTTTGTCGACGTATGCGGTTCAACTTAACTGCAGCAAAAGCATTTTTTTAAAGATAGAAGCGCAAAAGAGAAACCTAAATTCTATAGGGCGGTGTTGCAATTCCTTGTTAGAATCCCTAACCCGCCCAACTCGCTTCAGATTCATCTCAATAACATTAGCTTAATCGTTTAAGCTTTTAATTACGCCGGCTTATATCTATCGTGTAGAAAATCTGCCTGCGCGCAATTCCCTGGACTCTTTAACTATATTAGAAATTCTGGAAACGAGACATATTCCTCGAATACACATAGACTCGTTATATTATCTTTCTCGAATAATACACGAAGGTAGATTAATATTTAATCTTTTTAAAGCGGCAAGGATTAAATTGAATTAAACTTTTTAATAATTAAAACTGACTCAATTAAAAAGAACTCAATGACCTGTCAGCGCTATCGAATCGATCGCGTAATCATCGCGTAGAGCGATTTATACAGAATGAAGCGCTGTCGATTCTTTTATGGCACGCAATTCCGTTTTCAGATTCAAATTTCTCGCGAGCTACGAATGCAGAGATCGGCTGTCGTGTTCAGGAAAGGAAATCGACTGGCGGCTATCGGATTATTATTCCAAGCATGCCGCTCGGACGTTTATTCCTTCTAAACACATTCCACGATACGATAGGTGGTGCCAGTCGAAGACAACGCTTCTTTCCGAACGTACAAGTGCGACGCGAATGGGACACAACAAATATCGTACGAGGTATTTGCTTTTTTTTTTTAACAGTACTTCTTCGTTATCTCTTAATTTTCGCGATCCCGAGACGATCATTTGCGTTATAGTTTATAGTCCTAATCGATTTAAAAATTTGCACACGCTAATAAAATTATGCATCGGGCAATTTTTATAGAAATGTGAAATATTTTTTATAAATGTGTAATATTTTTTTAAATAGCAGAATTAAAATATTTCATTGACGCTGTATCTAAAAAAAAGTTGCTAGTGTTACGAGTTTTATCTGTCGATACGTTACTTCTCTTTTGTCGCGCTGGACTAAGCGGTCTTTTATGACCTTTAGTGAATTAATCAATAAATACGCAGCTACTGCGTGAACTACATTACGGTTTGTCTGAGAACGCAGACGCATAGCCAAACATATTTTCGGTTATTCAGCTTGTATTGTTACGATAAAAGGAGAGACGTGTGAATAATGAAATATTGAACAAGATTATATTCTTTTCCGTTTGATTTTTGCAATCATATATGGAATAAGTCGCTGTGTGACGGACACTGAAAGGTATTAATAACCGTTATTAATTGACCATATTATGTGATACATAAATTATATGTCATAATTATACATTTATTCTAATAATTAATCTCTGTTCAGGTATCTAGTCACTCTTCGCACGAAGTGCAAGCTGATTGGTTTGATGAAGACCTGCTCAAAGTTCCGGAATGATCAGGAGACAGAGATCCTCACGTTGTTGTCAGGGCTTCATCCACGCCGCAACTTTACCCGATGATGAGACGTAAGCAAACTTTAGGAAGACATATTGCGTGTGAGTAGAGAATGACAGGTGGAAAGGTAGTTGAGTGGTATATGACATGCGGCTGATGTTAGGGAGAGACGAATAGCGTGGTTGCTATTTATCGAATTAGTTCTCCCTTATTAAACTTTCATTCTGTTATATATAGCCAATAATGTCGCTCGTTCTTCTTCTTCTTCTTCTTCTTCTGCTTTTAATTTTCTTAAACATTATATACCGTTAGGGAAAATATATAAAAATATTTTTCAAATATCTTTTCACAATTTAAAAAAATTTCATCTTCCTTAAATTTCTCATCTTATCTCTGTGAATTATTTTCTATATTCATGTCATAGCCGTACATATTGTTTATGTTCCTCGTTTATCTGTACTTCATTATTTTATCCGCCCTTTAGCAGCGATATTATATCGATGAAAAAAAAAAAAAAAAAAAAAAAACGTACAGCATCTCATCTACAGCTATATCTACTCGATTTTTTTCCATCTTATCGCGATTCGACTCCTCCGCCTTAAAACGTCCCCTCGCGCAAGAGCCGCGCGTATCCTTTCTCTCCTCCTACTTAACTTTTTCTATCTGTTATACATATATACACACGGGCCAACTCCTCCGTCTCCTTCCGTCTCTAAGCGTCGACAGAGGCACGCTCTACGGCACAACCCTCACCCTCCGCCGTAGACACGTTCTCTCTCCGCTGTTCGTTTCCCTCTGGTGTCAGCCTCCGCAGCTTCAGGAGCAGAGAGACGATCAATACGTCGCTCTAGAATGGAGAAGGAACGGAAGCTACGTCATTGGGAGACTTTGGCGCTCGCGGGGAGCGGAAAGGGGTTCCGCGAGGTAAAGGGACCTTTTCCAGGCGATTCCTCGAGAAGCAGAGGAGAGGAGACCAGGCCTGGCTCAGACCAGATATGCCCAGCTATGAGCGCGAAAAGATGATGAGACGAAGGGTGGCCCCTGGGTCTTGCGTCTCTCTTTCTCTATCGGCTCGGTTGACAGGGACTCCGGGCCGAGACTGCACGACTCGTACCGAACGTCAACGAGCGCAGGGACGGCTGTGCGAATCGGTCCCATCCAACGTTGATAAGCTTATCAAAAGTAACCCGCGACTCTTGGCGAGCTGATGTATATCTGAGAAATATTTAACGCTTGTCACTTGGTGTGCGTAGTCCGGTTAAATCGACATCTTTATCGTCGTATTTGTGCATTATTTCCGCAAGAATTCAATATATCATGTTTCATAAATAAATAAAATAAAAACTTCTTTAAGATCTGAACTCTAATGTTCTAAGATTGATCTAGATCAGTTATGATCTATAAAAGAGAACTTGTACGGTGCTAATAATTTTACCTGAATTCAAGGATGTAATTATTGTAAAGGCGTGACAAATGTGTCGCGTCTATCCGCACTCGCAAAATTATCTTTTTCCAGTCCGTCGATAGTCCTTGACATTTCCAAGATTTATGCAAGTTTTACTATTGAAGAATATCTTCTGTGATGTAGAAAGACTTTATCGATTTGGCGTGCGAGCGACGGATCGTTGCACATAAATTTTCAACTATTTTCGGTACATTTGTTTTGGCCCATTCGCGAATAGACTGACGTGCGAATATTTGACGTCGAATCTTTCATGAGATAGCAATAATTAATGAACCGATTATTTTATAGCAATCTTTCGTACGTTTGTTGGCTTTACAAATCAAGTAGTTAATATTTATAGCTTTATAATATTTGGGAGAAATTTAATTTTTTTCAGCTATATTTGATTGATATAATAATGCTATTTATAATTCTCTCCTTAGCAAATAAAGATAATAAATTTCTAACATAGAGGTATATATATTTTATTCAACTGAGGTGTATTTTATTTATTCGCGATTCAGTCATTCTTCGTTAGCATCGTCTTTCCTAAAAGGAAAGAAATAAGCTACAATCTATTTTCCTCGCGATAACAAAACGAATTTTGACTGCGATCCCTTAACAGACTTAATACGGGCGAGAAGGAGAGTTATACGAAGTAAAGTACGACCGTAATAAAATTCGATTACGAAGACAGATCGACAAACGGTATCAATACTTACATTATTGGCGGTAACAGAGGCGGTAATCGATTAGGATAAGCGTCGCTCGCTCGCCCGCGCGCGGCTCTCTCGCTAATAAGAATCGAAATCGCGAAATGTATCGAGACGTTACCACGTGGCACCACGCGAATCTACGGCCCTGTGCTGTGGCATCCCCCGTATCGGAGTGAGGGTGCGCGCGGTCCAATCATCGTAGAATCCGGAGAAAGCCCCTGGCTTCACCCGGGCAGCCGTGGGAGAGACGCCCCGCAACTCGAGGATTCGCTTGTCGCCGAATATCTTGTCGAGTCGTAAAGGACAGTCGGCGGTACAGCGTTTGGTTAGAGGGGCGTTGGCCCGCTCTTTCGCTAACCCTTGTGCGCCCCCCGAAAATCTTGGGGGAAAAAAAAATCCCGGGTTCCGTCAGACTTCTCGTCATCCTGACTGAACTTTTTGACTGGCACGCGCGAGCCTCTGAGTGACAAATCCGCAAATCGACCTCGGGCGACCTCGCGAGGATAGGAACCGAGCGTGAAATAATGCCAAACCGCGGCAACCCTCAGTGTTTGTTTTTTTGTTTGCGAACGGTTCAAGTGTCCTTCTCTTCACCCACGAATTTGTACAGTTTGTTTAACGATAATTATCTCTATACGAGACACCCTCCGCCGAGAGTGCGAGCGTGTCTAATGTGTGCCAAATGTGCATGGATGTGAGTTTGTTTGCTCATAGAAATATGTCTTGCATCATTTTTCAATGCCGATGTATCGATGTATATTTTTAACGGATTTGCGCTACAGTTGCGATCGATTCAATATTACGGCCCGCAAAAAGACGTTATTTGCGCACGAATATCTCTGAGAAATTATTTCAGCATGATCGTTTTTTAATATAAATCTCTCTTCATCTCATACCTGTAAGATATATTGGTTTTGTATACAAATATCGCATATATGTAAAACCACGTGTATATGTATATATTTACGTACATATAGCTCTATTCATCTTCTATTCGTATGTTTCAAGCATGATTTCTACTGGCATGTTTAATGATTTTCGTACTTTTAATGATATCTTTTCTCACGAATATGTCATGCAATTACAGTCTTTTAGTATAATGTTTGTTTTAACGGTTTTAGCTATAAAGGCAAGCGATTAGTAGCCTTATTGCCTCTATGTTCGTTATGACGCATATTTGTATTTTGTACAATTATGATATCGTCAATAGAGAAAAATTTTCATAACAATAAGACTAGTTGTTAGTTAGCGAAGTCACATTATCAACCTCACATATTAATTATAAAACTCATATACCTCAGTTCCTTTTGCAAATTACATTTTCGATTGTTTTCGCTTTTAGAACCATATATACATATTCCAATGGGGATCTCAGCAAGCATCAGTATACATGAAATAATTAAAAAATCGCACAAAATTACTATACATTAACACGCTAAAAAAAATGTAAGTATTATTCGACATTTTTGCTTGTATTATTCAAAGAGGATGATATCTCAGATATTGGCCCTCAAAATATTCATACAAACATGAAATACGCATCGAAACATGGCGACACGTGAGTGTTCTATGAATAGAAATGCTAATAAAAATATTCAACATTTGTGACACATTATTAGCAAGTATAATATCGTGTTTTATAAAAAAAAAAGAAAAAAATTTGAAAAATTTTGTACTCTGATCTGATGCGAACAGCGGATAGAGAATCGCAGCACGCAACGCAACGATACACTGTGCTTAAATCAAGCGTTAAAATCGCAGAAAGATAATCGCGTCAGGTAGGCGCTATTATAATTCACGACTTCCTTTAACCATACCTCCGGATATGCATGCCGGGTCACGTCCTGTATCTCTCAGCGAAGGTTTTCCGGCGTCACGTACGGTGGCGCGGCTAGAGCCTGACTTCTAATCTGCCGTGGCTTTAAATGGTCATGTCCATTACTCGCGTTTAAAAATCCCACTTCAATTGATTTAAAACTCTTTCATCCCTCTTCCATCTATCGTTCTACTTTCTCTCTCTCTCTCTCTCTCTCTATCGCAGAAGAAGAGATATCTGTTAGCATCAGATATCTGATTTGTTAAATTGTACTGGGCGAGATTATTTTTTTTATTCTGATTATTACATTATAATTTCTGAAAATTACAAGGCAAGAAATCACATGTTTGTTAGGCGTGTGAAGCAAAACTGCACAAAAGGTTTTAATTGTAAATATGATTGGTTAAGATATCGAAAGCAGCGTATTAAATGTAAAAATTTTGTTACAGATTACGACTAAGTGGAAACGACAAGAAAGGGGTTGCAAAGAATAGGCACATTCGTGATCTACCCTGTAGATCCGGGCTTTTGTAGAATGTAAATATCAGAAGCTCGACTCTACAGGTATCTTACGGATGACATGCCACGCGACTCTAAATTGCAATGAGTGACGCTGTACTCGTGTTGATAATGACAAGCATCCGAGAATCTGCAGATTAGTTTAAATATCTGTTTTACTAAAATATCAAAAATTGTAAATGCAAATTAAAAGTAATTATATATTCTATAAGTAATAAAATATTATTTATCGCGTATATTTTTCATCAGGCTTTATGGAACCCGGTTTATTTACTTGCTACAAGTAACATAATAATTCATAACTACATGAAATACATGAACAATGATTAAAATTGTGATCCACTTTTGCATAATGTGTTATAGTGCCATCAATATTAGAATATGTCAACATATAACGATAATGTTAACTGATTCTATTATGTACTTTACAAGATATTTTAATTAGCATGTATAATAAGAGAAATGTAATAATATTGATAGTCATATTATTGTCTGTATAGAATTTTGTAGCTAATAAAAGCTCTGTTTCTATTTATATTATAAAAAGAATTTATTATATGATAAGTATAATATAAATGTATCTTATTTGTTAATTTTATTTCCAATATTAAAATCCTCTCGCGCACTGCGACTTAACATAATCTCAATTTTAATTTGTTTTGGGAAAATTCATGAGAGAAAAATATACCTAAATAGAAAAAATCTTTATACACTACTTGTAAGATGGATTTGTAAAGAGAAGAAAAGTTAATATAATCTTGTTAAATATATAATGTAATACATTTATCTCTCTCTCTCTCTAGAAATTATAATTTATATTTAATAGCAGAATGAAGTCTCTCTCTTCTGAGAGCGGCCATCCCGACGTTTTTCGTGATAAGCTCTTATCAAACTCTGTTCAGTACCGCCATCTGCATTTATCTTGAGGCTACATAGAATTATATAGCCATATCCATTTTACCGCCGTTAAAATCACTGTACTGCATTTATAAATTATGATCAGAAATACGTCCCAAATTTATGAACTTAATTATAACATTTCATTAGTTGCGTATAATCTTTTTCTATTCTAGCATATATCATAAACATTAATATTATTATTGGAATATTTTAAAGCATATATTCATTTATAAATATTATTCTCGATGGAGAAAGAAAAAAAAAAGAGAAAATAGTCTTTAATAAATTCAATTTTTCTTAAAACAATCTCAGAGGACGAAACAATTCTTTTTAGATAAAATAATCGAACTTTTTTGTATCTTAATGTAATAATTTTTATTAAATATTGCACAAATAAAATATATATATATATATATATATATATCTCGAGATTGTCAAAAATTTGTTTTGGCCTATTCTTGATTCAAAATTTATATGAATATAATACGAATACCCCCAAAAACAGAGTGATTTTACCGGCAGTATCTAAAATGGATGCAGATGGCGATACATAAACATCCTGCGAAAAATCCCGGGATAACGTTCTCAGACTTCCGCTATTCAAACAGCAATCTGTAAGATAAAATACATTAATTTTTAACAAACTAAACTGCAACAAGTCATACGCCATAAAGCTAGAAATATTAATTGGTTATGTATTTTATATATATATTTTAGACGTAAGGTAAATATAAGAAAGAGTATGTGAGATTTCATATTCTTCACTTCTTGATATCGCTTGTTCGTGAAACTAGATGTCACTAAAGTGTCTGAAGAAAGTGCAGGAGCAATGCGTCGATATGTAAACTGTTATCAATAGAAATCAAAGACAGCTATATAATTTTCGAAATTTCCTGTGTACTTTCGACATATTAAGATCATTACTTTGAAACAAATGCAATCAAAGGCAATGTCTTTTACAATTACTTTCTTTTATATTATAAATAAATATTTTTTATTAAAAAATAGGTAATTAGAGAGAAATTGCATAAACTTATGCAAATATATCAAGATGAATTATTAAAGCAAAAAAAAGTTGGCAGAGGCTCACAGGAGTTCTATATAATAATTTCTGAATTATAAGACATTATTATAAAGTAGTTATTTCTAAATTAATTTGCACAATTGTGATATCAGTAATTCTTATTTTTTGACGATATTAAGATTGATGAATATATCAAGAATTTATTAGCTTAATATACAATATATTTTTGTAAATCGGTCTCTTTTTGCTTTTATCATTGAAAATATTTTACTTATATTACCGTGCAATCACAAAGAGAGGTGATATTTATATTATCTTTATATTTGATATCGTTATAAGCAAAATAGATTTATCAATGAATAATTTATGGATATATAAGATATAAATATTTAATCTCCTCCATATCCGTGTAATAATCTTTCATTATCTTACACATATTAATTTTACAATTATGCATACTAAAAAGTTAATTAAGCTCATCAAGTTAATAAATTTATATAATGCATTTGTATTGTTCTCCAACACGATATGTCTCGTTTCGAAAATAAAATGCTTTCCTAATAAAATTGCTTCTTTTTTTTGTATTTATTTATTTCGCGCGGAAATGTCTTTTTGAGACTCTAATCATTATACAGATCCTCACATTCGCACGAATTCTAAAAAAAAAGAGCATGCAATAACGCGTGTGTAGATGAAAAGGCTAAACAGATCTCGAGGTATGGGAGGCACGATGTTTGATGGTGTGATAGCATGGTGGTACCTGGGGCGATGTGGTATTATATTATTGATCGTTCCACGAGCTCTGTCCCCATCAGCTGTCGTAATATCCGGCGTTCTCCTGGTACTACCGGGTTGCATGCTAACACAGTTGTCTAAAAAAAATCATTCGCGCTGAATTGCATTATACATATATCGTACTTTGCCCAATCTCTACACATCAAACTCAAATTTACTGCAGAATTTTTTAAGGCAAAAAATTTATTAGAGAGCTGTTGAATGATAGAGATCGATGAATAGAAAATTACTATGCCTCTCAATGACGCATTAGTGGGTTAACGTGACTTCGCCATTATAAGCTGTCAACATATATTCGGGGAGTAATCCATGATAATCATTTATATTAGATCTTGAGACTAGAGTGAGAGGATCGATAAAGAGGAGGAGATCGAAGAGGAAAAAGAGACAAAGAAGATGAAGAGAAAGAAAGGAAGGAAAAAGGGAAGAGGAAAAAAAGAAGCGGGAGCGATAAAGAGTAGGAGAAAGGGTGAGTAGAATACAGTAGAAGAGAGAGAGAGAGAGAGAGAGAGAGAGAGAGAGAGAGAGAGAAGGGAGAAAGGGGCGAGAAAGAGGGAGGGTATAAACCTACCCTTCTTGGACACTTCAAAGTGCCTCTTCCAGTATTCCCAGCTATGCTCTACTTCTCATCTCCTTCCGGTTGGTCTACCATTCTGAAGATATAATATCCTGCTATCCTGAAACCTTAACGTGGCTTGAACTCTTAGTGTCGTCGTCCTCCAGACTCTCTCAGTACTCTCTGTCTCTCTTTCTCTCTCGCCTCTCTCCCGACATCTCTCTGCGTTCCTCTTTCTCTTTAGGATCTCGGCTCAAGTCTTCAACGTGTTACTAATACCACGAGGATTAATGTTATGAGCCGCGTAGCTTACTCTAACTATTAATTTAATTAGAAGAACAATACCTTATACACTGATACTATTATTAGATAGAGATATGTTTTTGAATTCTCCCTTAGAACAAGGATGATTTTATTTCAATCGAAAGTAAATTTGATTAAAGCGGTGCCTAAGAAGAAACATTGTTTCGACAAATGTGCATTTAAACTTTTTATCTAACATGTAGAATTGTTTGTCACATTGCTTATAAAATACTTGGACTACAACTTTATTAGTAATTATAACAGAATTGTAGCTATCTATAATTATTTCGTAGAACGAAGATTTTAAACACATTTTTATCAAAGCACTGTTTTTATTGCGTGCATTATTTGTATAATCACCGTCTAAGAATCCTATTAAAATAAATAGAATAATCTTCAATATAGGCTGACTTTATCCAAAAGTAAAATAAAATAAAAATTACGTAAAATAATTGCATCTTTGCGTATTTGCAAAATCAAAGTAACATCAGCGTCGGTGTGAACGATGGTGAAAAAGCGAGTCGAGCTGCTTTCACTTCGCGTTTTAAATGCATCTTTAGCCCAAAATCAGTATAATTAAAGATTACTACGGCTCGCGATAACATCCAACCGCAGCTCACCCGATTTGACTGACGATCTTTCAGACGGCGCTGCAGGAGCACGCTATTCGCAAGCGCCGAGTGATATTTATCTCCAAGTAATTAGGAGTTGGGCCGTGTGTGGAATCACGCATGCTCATCCTTCACCGTGGCAAAACGCCCTGATGTTGCCCTGATGTTCCATGCATAATGCCGAAAGCAATGATTATTTAGTTTCGTCCTATTATCGGAGAGTCCGTATCTGCAAGAAGATCGCAATTTTTTTTCTTGCATTATGCACAGCAAGTCCGACATTGCGTGAATGAAAGTTGAAACCGTAAAACAGTTTACTAAATTTCAGCAAACTGCTGTTTCTATTTTCGTGCTTAATATGTATACTTTTTTTATTTTTATCCGTATCTCTCTCTCTCTCTCTCTCTCTCTCTCTCTCTCTCTCTCTCTCTCGAGAGAGAGAGAGAGAGAGAGAGAGAGAGAGAGAGAGAGAGAGAGAGAGAGAGAGAGAGAGAGAGAGAGAGAGAGATAACGTGTGTTGCATACATAAATTTAAGATAGATAAATCTCGAATGTAATATTTCTCTCGATAAATTATGTTATTACATACTGGTAGTTACGAGTGTCGAGAAATGGCAGGGAGAAAGGGTGGCACCTTTTTTACGAAGAAATAAAGAAAAGGAGTGTGCCCTCCATCAACTTTCACGTCCCGTCACGGCAATTTGCAAAGTACCTGCACGTGCAAATAAATCTTTCTACAATGGGAGCACGAAGGCATGCCAGTGACTTATTTATGACCGTCTACTGTCGGGCAAGAGGGTAAAGGGTTAAGAGCGAAACAATGCCTAGACCGACAGCGTTTTGACGCGGTTTCGAAACGGGAGTCGGTCCGAAAATCGCAATGCGTATTACAAGTCTCATATTTTCGCAAGTTTTCCACATATGGCAAACAATGATGATTCGAGACGAAATAGCCTGGTATCTAAATGTCAATGTATAAGTGTGTTCTTTTTTTCAGCACACGCGTGTGATGAGATAACGCTCATGCAATGTCATTTAACAATACTTGTGTTAATTAACGAATTTAATTATGAGAAGACAATTTTAGATACATTAAGAAGGCACTTCAATTCCAGCATGCTAATCTTGATATTACGTCGTTCTAACGCAATCTCGTTCAAAACCATCGTTTTCCGATTTATTGCGGATGCGTAGCGTTGTTCGTCGCGTTGTAATGACAGCCTTCGAACACGTTATAGGAATAATCTCGGGTATCATCCGGCGTTCACGCGTGCGCGATAATGTCTCGTGCAATATTATTCACGCGCCCGGTTCTTGCGGGCGACGATAATGGTAATCGTCCTGTCTCCGTGTCGTCCGCGGAGGCTGGCTGCTCTCGGTCTTCAGCGTGATCAGAAGAGCGGGAGCATCCTGGCCCTCCCCTTAGTAGCCCCATACCATTGCCGTATACCCTTAGTAAGGTACCCCTGGCGGCGTGGTGCTAGCCGTGACACGAGAACGTGATTAATGATCGCTACGAAGAGCCATGCAGCGTACCACTCTTCTCTCCTCTCTCTCTTTCCCTCTCGTCTTTCCCCTTCGTCGTTCTGCCTCTCTGTTTCCCCATGTTGGTCTCTCCCTCTCTCTTTTCTCCTCTTTTCCGCCTCTTTCTTCGCGACCGTCTCACTCTTCTGCTCTTCTCTCTTTCAGCAACCCCCGGTGATGCCGGCGGCATTGCTGCCGTTGCCGCTGCAACCGCCCGAGCACAATACCACGTCTGCGATTGGACTCTTGTTGGTAACTTTCTTCTTCCTTTCTTCTTTCACTGACGAGAGAGCCGCGCGCGCTGTTGATTATTCGATGCTGGATTGCACATGTGTGCACGTGTGTGTGTGTGTGTTTGTATGTGTGTTACGGCCTAACCCAGTTTCAGTTCTTCTAAAAGTTTCCGAAATAATATAGGCTGCAGTAAAACGACCTACCAAGAAAAATCAATTGGCTTTCCCTTAATGTTCGAAGAAAAAGGCTAGTAATGAAACGGTCACAAATTTTACGAAGAATAACATATGTAAGTCTCGCCAATACATATGTATAAGGTATGAAAATTAAATATTAAGATTAAAATACTCATTTGATTTCTGGAGAACAACTAATTTTTGTCTCATTATTATGCAAACTTTGAATTGAAGATATATATTCTACCTTGATTCAATATATATTTGACGATATATATTAAATATTATTCTATCGGAAAAAGATTTCTGTAATATAGAGAGATTCGGACTGATTCTCGTCTCTATGCGTTCGCAGATTGCACAAAATGAAGATGTCCGCGAAGGAATTTTGCAGGAAAATGAGAATATCATAAGAGTCGACAAAGAAATCAGTCAATCTCCGATCTAGGATGACTTTGAATCTGTCGATGTACTTCCTGCCAATCTACCTCGAACACATCTTTATTTTATAATAGAAAGATTCACACACACACACACACACACATACACATACATATGTTTTTTATCCAACTCTTACGTGATTAATAATATCGAAATAAAAATGAATGCGCTTTGTGTGAAAAAAAACTTTACCAAAATGTCGATAGAGCATCTCTCGATTGAGTTCGATAAACATCTCTCCAGCGTTACTAATGGTAAATGCTATTACACATTGATCTTCGATATCTTTTTTCATATTTAGTGAACTATGCGTGACCGTTCGCTCTTTTTGATATCTATGCATTTGCTCTCTCAATAATTCTGTTGACTAATGGCTGCGATAACGTTCCTTGATGACAAACCAAAGGTGACAAGCGCAAAAGTCAGAAATTCGCTTTCCAATCAATTCACGCTACAATACATACTATTGTGTGAACGGCATGTTCATATCAAAATTCTTAAATGATATTTCGAAAATTAATATATTAGAAGAAGCTATAGTTAATTTTTCATGTAGTCTGCGAGAAAACAAAATTAATTAAAAATTTCTTTTAAAAAAAAAGAAGAAAAACTCTAAAAATTTTTTTAACACAAACAATATCCTGATTACTCAAATCGTTATCCCAGCCATTCTCGTTCGCGTATAATTTTAGTCCGCGATCTTCTTCGTTCAACGTGAAAATTAATTGACCCGTCGATTGCGCGATCGTACGCGCGCGAATCGGGTTGCAAGACCAGCCGATAATAGTATCCGATTGTATTCCGACGATAGAGCATCGTCCCGATATTAACCCGAGCACACACGGTCAGACCTCGTCGTGCTCCCCGCGGAAATCAGCGGCGCCCCGATGTCAGCCCCGGGCACGCGGGGGCGCGCGAGGCTAGCGTTTCGGTGAAATTTCCGGCGTATTGTCGGCGAGTTCGGTTCAGGGTTGGATGATGCCGAACCACACCACTCACTCGCCGCCGTCGGTCCCCGCACCGGGGATGAATAGCGCGGGGGAGGGAGCGGAAAAAAGGGGGAAGGAAGATAGCAGAGCGATCGCGCCGGACCCCCCGCATAACAGAATTGGAACGGGGGTTGGAGTCTGATGGGACGGCGGACTCTCGTCTGTCCCCGGCGACGTCGGCGTCGGGACGCCGACAACGTGCCGACTCGTTCCTCTCCTCTCCCTCGCCCCTACATCCTTTCGACTCTATTTCCGCATTTTGTTTGACGCGACCGGGATTAAAAGCCTTGCTCCCCTCCTCCCGTTCTTCATGTTTATGACGTTCGCGCTCTTGACAATATAAAGATGCCGTTCTTCCATCAACACGATATTCTTTCATACTTGTCTTATAAAATTTCTAAGAGTTTGCGAAATTCGTAATGCTTTCGGAGAGATATTTATCTTATCATTCCGGATGTTTTTCGTAAATCGATATCTACTACTCTTTTTAAAAACTGATGTTTATTAAAAAAAAAATAAAGAAGCATTAAAAGCCTTGCTCTCTTCCTCTCGTGCGTGTATGTTTATATAATGTTTATGACGCTCGCTCTTGACAATATAAAGAGATGCTGTTCCTCCATCAACACGATATTCTTTTATACTTTTTTTATAAAATTTCGATTCTTTATGAAGATATCAAAACGAGAAGGAACATTCCGTCACTTTTGATTTAATGGGCATCAGTTTTTAAAAAGAGTAGTAGATAATGATTTTAAAACATTCGGAATAATAAATATCTTTCCGAAGGATCTTATTACAAATTTCGTAAACTTTTAGATATACATTAATCTTAGAACTTTTTGGGCTACAACATATTACAAGATGATCGAAACTGCAGCAGATTATTTTTCTTTGCTACGAAAAGTGATCGTTAAATATATAAGCTTCTTTATATCAAATTTGATTTTGTTTAATTCAATTAATTACAGCTATCTCTTTATAGTATTTTTTACTTAAATATCGATCAAATATAATCAGATAACTCTGGATGACACTCGCGCGTGAAATTATTAAATTCCTTAATTATTTAAAGTAGAGAGAGAGAGAGAGAACTAGAGAGTGCTGACGGTAAAACACAGAATAATTTAAGGAGCAAGAAAGGTTTAAATATATATTTCGAGGGCCGCCTTTGAAAAAAGCTTCCTTTACATGCCGTGCAAAGGTGTTATCGTTGCTGTCCGTCCATCAGAGTCCATCCCTCCTGGCAATATTAGCGCTGCCACCGGTGGTGGCTGGCTGGTTGCTTTTAGTCAGGGGGATGAAATACTTGATGATATTAAACATGAATAATGTAACGACTCGGCTACGAAGGCGCGGAATAGCGAGTACGATAAGACCTTGTAGAATGTTGCATACGTAAGATGGTATAATATGAGTATTTTGGTTTATAGCACATCGACATTTTAAGCAGCTGTTAATGCAATAGTAAAATATTAAAGATTTACGAAAACTTGATATATATATATATATATATATATATATTTGTCTTTAATATGAATGTACGAAAATTGCACGCGTTACAGACAGAGACGAAAAGGGACGTCGAAGTATGAAAGACATTGACCTGTTCTTCTCCCACAATATTTGAAAGTATGGAGAATCTCGAAAAATTATAATTCTAATGAAATCATGACTCGTCATAGACAAGTAAATAAGCACGATCCCAAAACACGATCTTTCTTTAAATGCAATGTCTAATGTATCTCTTTAGCAGAGAGAGCGAGGAGATATTTTGGAAAACTGCTAATCATATTTTTTAAAATAAGATTATTAAGAGACAAATAGAGAGAACTAAAAGATATACGATTTTTTGAATGGCAATAATGGTGAAAGAAATATAAGTGCGAGAAAATGTTGGTATGCATCAAAAATATTTTTTTCTTGTGATCTAAATCTGTACACGTGTTAAATTATAAGCTCATAAAATAGAAGAATCCTCACGGTGCAAATGTCAAACGATCTGACATTTAATTTACTGTCACTTCGTATCTCTTACTTAAGTAGTAGCGATGCAATAGGTTATTCAAAACAAGGGGGTGCAGAAGGCAGAAAAAAAAATCTGTGTCGGATGACTCTGCTCTTTCGTAAGCGAAGCAGAGTGACTAAGTGTGAATTCAATTAAGGGTCTGTTTTAAGCGTCTATCAGGCTCTGTTTACGGACTCGTTCGTTATCCGTATAACAAGATAAAATTGACAATTTAAGGGGAATCGATCGATCTACAAGGGCCTCCTAATCTAAACTTGGTTGATTATTACGCAGAAGGAATTTATTTACTTTACTTGTATTATTATTTTATAATATTTACGGAAAATGTATTCATTTTCTGCTACACAATATTAATAATTAAGATATTTTTACGGAAAACACAAAGGCTATGACTAATTTTAATAAATTCAAAGTTATCTCGACGAAAAGTAAAATGGCTTTTCTGACTGTCTTTGTCTGGCATCTTGATAAATAAAAAAAAAAAAAACATAAAAGTAATAAGATGATGAAAGAATATCGATTTTGCTTTTGTTGCAATGCTGTCCAATTCTGTGCTATGACAATGACGGAATACCGAACGAAATAATTTCCGAGCGAATTTCTAAAGCATTCTTAATTGTTTGCGAAATTCTAATCGATAAAGACTCATAAAAAATATACCGTTTCGACTTGTTCTATTTCCAGAATTCATTATGATATAAATGAACTATTAATTTCCATTAAAATAATTTTTTTTCTCTTTCTGAATTTTGTCTCTTGCTTATTTCTAAACATTCCAATAACTCAAGGCAATATATTATAAAACTATTAGGTTTTATAATAATTTCTGCGCTTTTAATTGTTATTTTTTTATTACAAAATAGAGAAATTTATAAAATATATTAATCACACACACATATATATAATAACTGAAGTAAACATATATTAAAATTGAATGAAATATTCCCGAAAGGTTGGAAAATGCTTTAGAAATGCCTTTTAAAAATTTTTTGTCACATTTTCATGTCGAATAATATGCACTTATCGGTTAATTGAGGTATTTTTTTGATGACTTCATTTCAGTTCACCGTGAATAATTGTAACTCGTGACTTACATTGTCGATGCGTTGTACTTCAAACACGTTATCACAAAAGAGCAAGATGAGTGGGACGAAAAAGGAGCAGCTGTGAATAGGACCTCGAAATGGCGATTCTCTGCGCATCACAAAATACGCGGCGTTCCTTTTGATCCGACGACTTCGTGAGTCGATTTCAGTGACCCTGTGAGTCATTTATTAACGAGCATGATTGACGAAGAAATTTAATTTCGCAGAAAGATAAACATTAATTTAGAGAGTCCAATCAACGCAAGAAGACACTTCGTTGTTACGCGAGTAATCATTAACTGACTAATATTAAAGACATGTAATCAAATTTACATATGCGCGCGCGCAAATCAATATATTATATATTACCGTATATCAAACTGCCCTGATAGAAATACCAGATAAATATCGTTCCTTTTCTGTCCACGAGATACACAGGACACGTCTCTACAGGATTATAGGATTAATTACATGAAGGGCGTTAATACCCAATTCGGCTAGCGTTGAAGAGGGATGCTTATAGAGGACTAAAGCAATGATATTAGCGGTCACTTAACAATTGTCACGACAGCTTTGAGAAATCTGCTACGTAAAACATTTTTTTTTTTTTTTTTCATTACACTATGTAGCCAAAGATCGAAAGTTAAATTAAAGATTTGGTTAAAAAACTGATTATTTCTTACACATACCTACATATGTGTGTATTCACAACGTCGGAAAGCATTGCGATTCATCTATTAGTAAAGTAGATATTCAATAGTGTTGTGGAATCTGATCAATTTTCATGCACAAATTTTTTGATCGCCGCCGCAGTTCATAGTTCGCTATCAGGGTGGAAGCTCATTGCTATTCTACGAGTAGATCCTGCAGAGCATTATGGTAGTCGCAGTTGGGGCTCTACTAAATTGAAAACAAGATCCATCACGTTTTCAAAGAAGCAAAAAGAATTTTAATGAAATATAAGCGGCGAATAGGATAAAAACATAGAGACAAATATTAGTATCAAATCTATTAAGAATTAAATTATTTAATATCCTCACTATATTCTGTAAATCATCGAAACAAAATATTCTAATATTTTTTCTGTATCTAAACACAAGAAAGTAAGTGTCATATCAAAGTATTTGTAAAGAAATATTTATAAGGTTTAAGCTATGTATATTTTACTTGCGTCTCTCGAGACGAAATAATTAAAGACGAACAAAGTTCCAACTATTTGTCTGAAATAACAATAGTTAGGTAATTAAATAATTTTTGTTTTCGCCGGAGATTTAGAATATTAAATTTTTTTTTTCACCGGAGTATATATCAATTATAGTTATAGTTTCATTAGCCGATTACGAGACAGCTGAGAGCATATCGACAAACGTGTACGTCCGTGAGGCAAGAATCTGGTTTTATAGTTCCGAGAATCTCAGAGAGATACTCTCGGAGATTCGGATGGATGAAATTGGTCAGCGCGTGTGTGGACGGGAATTAAAAGCTTCGGGCGGCGCGCTGTCGATCCGTTCCGGGGGTTTCCTCGCTCTTAACTTTCGGGTGAACCGACCCGAAGGCAGGGTCGTCCTGCAGGAAAGACCTCGAGGAGCGTGCAGAAGAAAAAGGAGCCGAGGGACACGCAGAGGACGAAGGGGGACGGGGGGGGGGAGGGAGGGAGGGGGAGGAAGAGAGGAGGTTGAAGGAGAAGGTGGAAGCGATGGTACTAGGGGACTTGATGAGAAGGGGTGGTAGGAGAGGGTTTCCGAAACAGCTCGCCGCTATCTCGACTGATCCGATCAAGATTAATGAACGTGCGGCTTGCGAGTCGAAGCCTTTGCGCCGCCCAGTCTGTCGTTCTCATTCTCTATTTCTCTTCCCTCTCCCTCCCCTTCCCCACCCCCTCTTTCACCCCCTCTCGCTCTTTTCTCGTCTCGCTCTTTCTCTCTTTTCCGCTCTTTCCTCTTCTGTACAGAGGTAGCGGACTAGCGACAGGTACCGTCGACGGCTTCTCGTAATAGTGGCACTTCGTGGTGCTTGTTGTTGGTGCGCGCAACCTTTAGGTAGCATTATCGCACGAAGAGAAGCTGAAGATACGTCCGCAAAAGATAATAATACAGTCGACGCGAAACAGAAGTTGTACAATTATTCAGAGATCAACGAAGGGTATGCGCTCAAATCTAATTCGAGCTCGCGAATCGAAATTCGATAAAATCTTGAGCCGTGCCAATATAATGATCGCGCATTAATATCATTTACATCTCCCTCTGCTACGTATATGCTCGGTAAAATATTCACGAGGCGTTGTGTGTAGCGAAAATTAACGGTACGAGATATACGACATTGTGAACTGGAGCTGGCATGTAAGATTATCTCTGTAGTGGAACGTGATGACAGTAACACAGCACCCTTTCTCCCTTTATATCCAGCTACTCGGAGGTAGATCACGTCACCGAGACTAGCCGTAGATAAAAATACATGTCTCCTCTGGTCCGATAGTTTTAATTAATTCTAGAGACGGACGTGGCCGCCCATGTCAGCTTTTCGAGAGGGCGAGAGAGAGAGAGAAAGAGAGACTCCCGTTCAATCATTGGCGCGTGTCATCAGACTGCTACTGTACTGCGTGTCACGGCAGGCGATTTATTATCTACTTTCTCAAAATCAAAATAAGCCACAGTGTGGGAACCCTCTCAAACTTTATCCGTTTTGCGATCTTCGTTCAACGGAAGCGGCAATTAATAGCGCCCGGAGATCAAACATTTCCGCGCTACGTCTGTACGGTGAATTTAAATCTAATTTCGCGTCGGGTTACCCTTCGATGACACGGCGGTACCTGTTATCTTTAGTTACAGGCGAATGTGTATTTGAGATGCGAAACTGTCTTTGGGGGATGTCAGTCAGTCGGCGGAGCGAGATCCGAACGGAAAGCGATGCGGCGAGCGCGGGAGAGACGGCGAGGGTGGATTGTTCGGTGGAGGTTCGGAGGGGAGGGGGTTCGGAGATGCTTTGTAATTACGGTGGCTGATAAATGGAGTCGTGACTCGTTAATCCCCTCCAATTACATCTGATGGGGACCGTTCACACCAGATCTATCTTGCATCACTTTTCAAATTTTCGGATATAATTGCAAAGTAATAATTTTATCGAAGGTTTAACTTTCGATATATTTTGGTCACAAATTTTCAAAGTATTATATATATTAAGAAAATTATTATATATAAATATTAAGGAAATCTACTAATTATTATATATAAAGGAAATCTGGGTTAAAATGTAAGAAAAATACTATGATTTATTGGACTCTTGGACTCTTATTCTTACTTGGCATATTGACGTTATGATAAAGCTAGTTAAAGTACTCGCTGTCTGTGTGTATGTTTCAATAATTTCCTTTTATCAAAGGAATCTTGATTTTACACGTGCTATAATCAAAGTATGAGAAGAGAAAGAGAGAGAGAATAATTCAACAATAATTACACGGATTGCAAGTAATAATGAGGAGTTCACGCAATAATATCAAAGTCACGAATATGAGCCATTAGGCACAAAAGTCTGTGTTATAAAATACTTACAGTGCACCTCTCGTAGTCTTTATGTTGCATCCACAGAAAAGATTTCCGGATTTAATGCTATTACTCTTCAATCTCTATCATAAAATAGGATCGATATAGCGACAATCATATTATTGAATTTATTATTGAAAAGGGATCATTTTAATCTTAAATGGAAAATTCTTAAATCTAGAATAAAATGGTGCTATCTCGTTAATTTTCTCAGAAAGATTTAGAAGACGTTGCGTCGATGTCGATAAAAGACGATAGCACATATTTGTTTCACGCTAACATCAACTTATTCTAAATGCAAGAATATATAAGCTTAAATTTGTAAATGTTACTCTTGTCTCAAGATAGTAAGACAATCTTATTTAATTCGAGAAAGGAGAATAGGAATTATTGATTTAATTTTAAAATTGTTTTTTTTTATACTGCATGAGGTTGTGATACGATTAAATATGTCAAGAATATTTTTTGTCTCATTATCAGAAATCTTTTCTGAGAAGGTGCTCTCCGTAGCAGCTCGTTCTCCGTAGTAGTATCAGTTTCGATTTTCGACTCTCCGGTCCTCTTCAGCCGAAGGTTGACGATTAACTGAATAAAATTCCAGGCCTTCTCACACGCAGTACATAAACAATCCCCACTTTAGTGTTCAGTGGCCTCGTACCAATGAGCGTTATAAACAAATCATGTTTACGTTTGAACGCGTTAATGTATCTACGAGATTTTGTCTCGTCTGGAGAATATAAATTCGCTTTATTCAGTGAATTCTTGATGCAAAGATATGCGTAGCTGAGCATATTTTAGGCTACATTTAAATATTTTTTTGCTGTTTTATGTGAAACTGAGATTATGAGATTAAGGCATTTATATAGTATGCCGGTTTATGATCTAAAATTCTTGCATTTTGTCAATCAAAGTCGTGATTGATTTGTACGATATGATAAATAATAATTGAATGCTGAGACACATTCCGGCAAATATATCTTATGGTCAGTCACTCTTGTCATCAAGCGTTTTGTCTCGCCCGTATATGACGCATCGCAAGCTTTATGGAGAGCGACATAAATATTGCGAGAAATATTTAAAATACTTTATTTAGTACACACACATATACACCGGTATCTAATGTGGCTCGTATGGGTCTTGATCATTTAATTTATCATTTAATTTTAGATTTTTTATTGTGCATGCATTATTTTTATTGCGCTGAATACAAAGTGTGTGGTCGCGAAACGGCAAAATTTTAACGATAATAAGAGACATGAGCTCGTGCGAAATTCTTGTTGTCTGTCTCTACACTCGCTAAACGAGCAATTCAAACGACTACCCACTTCACGTTCAGCGCCGGTACAGGTTGTAGATTGGAGCGATTATGATGCGGATATAGACGAAATGACCAGCATATATATGCATCATTTGTCTTAAGAACGAATATGGAACGCGTAGGTGTCACACAACAGCGAGCAAAAAGCAGGTCCGGAAATGCATCATTGTAAGTATCTGTGTACAGAGATATGAACACGCGTGCAAATAAATGGTAATTTAAATATATAGAGAGAGTGGAAATATACTCTTTTCTCTCGAAATGGAATTTCGATAGGAGGAAAAAAATCAATAAGAATCAGATCACGTATTTATGGGTGCGTGAATATTTGTTACAAATGACTGTTTCGATAACAGTTGTTATTTCTACGATCGTTATCGCAACAATCATTTGTGACATAAATATTTATTCATCAACAATTGTGTTCTGGAATATTTGGGAAGATGTTTCTATCCTTTATAAGTATTTAACTAGTAAAAAAAGTATTTATTGTCCCCTAAAAATGTTTGCTTTGTTAAAAAAAATTTAAATATTTTATAAATCTTCAATTTTTGTTTAACAAGTAGCCTCCATTATCTATTTTTAAGACACTATAAATGCATTCATATTTGATAGAATAAATATATTTAATAACATAATTTTTTTTTACAAAACAAACAATAATATAGCTATTTATTATAATAATTTTCTATTGCAATTATGCTCTGTCAATAAAAATGTTATATATTTTACACAATTTCTTTCTACTTTATTTAAAGCACTTTTTCTCTATCTCCTTCTCTTTAAGCAAATAACTTCTATTATTATTTCTAATATTAATTACAAGTTGTAATCAATTTTGTATTATCTTGTTCCACTTTGGAATAATAGACCGACCAAAATGTCTACAATAATTTCCAACTAATCTACATCCGAGAGAAGTTAGCGAAGGTGTTTAGCATCAAAACTTATGGTTTATCTACTCCCGGACAACAAGCAGACAACAGTACATAGATCTTGCAATTAGCGGCTCTCTTGTATACTTCCTTCCTACTCGCTTGGGAGCTTGCTATTAATCGTATCGTGTCTTGCGTTGAATAGAATACATGTATTTTAGAACTAGAATATAGAGAGTGTATTTATATTATATACCATGTGATTGTGAAATTATATTTTTCATATTTTTCATATACAGAAAATATACATTTTTTCATCGGATTGCCATAAAACAAAAAATTGTACATACCTATTATGTCCAGAGATAACAATTGAATATCATACTTATTGTAATTAATATACAAGCCACACATTAACTATGTTATTTTGCAATGATAGACTCCTGGATTGATCATGATTCAATTTCTTTTTAATCAAAATCTCAAAGCATTATAATTATGTATTTGAAACAATAGATTTTTGCCAATTTAAACTTCAGAGATAAAATGAATAACTACGAGGGTGGTTCAAATATAAAGGAGACTTTCCGTATTACGATAGTACCTTTTAGCGCGCGACAACGAGACGCCACTGATCGTTCGATGGGCTTGTCTAGCATTGTACTTTTACCTCCGTGAACGTTAGTTCAGTAACTATCAGCATGAGTGAAGCAGAAGTACCGAGTGTGATTGCGCAACGTGGTGGCCGTAATCCCTAACAGCACACATGTTCAGAGGATGTCCTCTGAATATTTATCTTTTGAACATGTATTGCGCAACGTGGTGGCCGTAATCCCTAACAACACACATGTTCAAAGGCTGTTCAAAGGACATCCAAAGGATATTTTACATCCTCTGGATGTCCTCTGGATGTCCTCTGAACATCTTTTGAACATATATTGCGCAACGTGGTGACCGTAATCCCTAACAGCACACATGTTTAAAGGATGTTCAGAGGACATTAAGAGGATATTTTACATCCTCTGGATGTCCTCTGGATGTAAAATATCCTCTGGATGTCCTCTGAACATCTTTTGAACATGTATTGCGCAACGTGGTGGCCGTAATCCCTAACAACACACATAAATCTCTGTTTCACTCATGCTGATAACTACTGAACTAACGTTCACGGAGGTAAAAGTACGATGCCGAACGATGCTAGACAAGTCCACCGAACGATCATGCAGTGGCATCTCGTTATTGCGAGCTAAAGGGTACTACCGTAGTACAGAAAGTCTCCTTTATATTTGAACCACCTATGTATATCCTCTTTAATTTGAAATTAACAGAATTTTCATTTGAGATTTATGAGGAAATATGCATACATTTATTTCTAACTTCGATAAATTTTGGTAACAATTTTTAAAATCAGAAATACGTGTCTTCTTAATTGATATAGGTTCATTAATAAATCATATTTATAAATAAGTAATAAACATAACTTGCTGACGTACAATATTCTGTATATTATACGTACCATAATTTGGGTGCAGTAATTGCTAGCTGGCTATTACTTTTCGCTAGCTAGTTACCCCTCTTTTTGTTTACCTTAGATCTTTATTTTCTTTTTACTTTTTAATCTCTCAGAAAATTGATGGAAACTCTTTTCATTACTCAAGCGAAAAATGAAAAGCAATGGGGATTATCTAGTTATCAAGAGCGATCGGAAAGATTAGTTATCTGCTATTATCGTTAGACTTTAGCGAGAGTCGGACTTGTTAAATGGACATGAAGATACGAAGAGGACACGCGTATAAGAAGCGTATGTAAGATGTACAGAGATGAAGCATTAGGTCTGTTCTTTATAGCTGAACTGACTGCGCTAGTTCAGATTTATCTTTTTTACTCCACTCTTGGAAGGAAAAAGATAAACTCTGAACTACTGCAGCCAGTTCAGCCTAGTCCAGCTATAAAGAACAGACCTAATATCAATATTCTCTCCCCCAAAATACTCCCTAGGACGTATGATATGAGTAGCGACCTTGGTTCACGCGTTCATAACATGTCTGACTTTTGGAACCCGGTTGGTAGCAACATATCTAGGCAGTTGGCCGGGATGTTGGCGGCATGGGCGGAGGCAGAACTTGCACAGGCGGCCCCCCATTCGCTTTCCGGGTGCCACCCTTCTTTTAGAGGTGCTATACGAGCTATCCCTTGCCCCGGGCTGCGGCAATCACGCACACGCTCGCGCATGCGCTGGTACGGCAACATCGCACGCATGGGCGCCCATACGATTACATAGGGGAAGGGGATACAAGAAACAGTAAATACCTATGATACACCATAATGCTCCTGTGATACCTGTAAATTATGATACCGCGCGCGTTTCGAGGATGCTTATTTTTCTACTAAGCAGAAGTGTGTATCCACTATGATATTTCCGTCCGTCTGTTGTCTCGCAACTTACGTTGCCAATTTTTCTTCGGTCATCCCCGTTGCAACTGTAGAGTGTACAAATATGATAAGCTACATATCAAAATTAGTATAGGTGTTGATAAATATTTGAATTATTCGTACGAACAATGTCTTGAGGTATGAATATTAAATTTTGCAAGAAATAAAAATTTGTGTTTTTTTTATGTGGTAATTGTGTCGAATTATTATTTTAATAAATACTTTAACTGATTATTAATTTAATCGTTTGAAAAATTTAAATAAATATATAAAGTAATACAAACATCTAATATCTATGCTAGGCTTTTTTTTTATCAATACTGAATACAACATCTTTTTAAACAACCTTTTTATTATCTACATTTACAATAAAGATGTCTGTTATAACGTTAATAAATGTAAATAATTTACTTATTATTTTTAACCTGTATTATATCCAGTATTGCTCTCGTTTTTAGTGTAGCTCTTATCAAACTTGAATAGAATGGAAACGATACTTTGCGAACATAACGTAATGCGAATATACCTAAGAAAGAGATAGTGTCAAAACTTAAGATAACAAGTTGCCCTAGCCTTGGCTGATTAACGGTGTTTCCTGACAGAATAATAAATAGTGTAAAAGATTATGAAAAATATGAAAGCGAGGAAACTATCGCCCGCGCACACATACACACGCACGCGCATACATGTAAAAAGAAAATGCTGCGCGAAAAAATGATGGACGAGATTAAATGAGTGTGGGAATATATACGATTTGGAAACACGGTATTATTGTAAATTATGAAACATTTATTTATTCATTTATTTACTTGACGGTTGTATAGTTTTCATCGATCCTTACGATTAATATAAACATAAGCATTGAAGTGTGCCCGATGACATTTTCTTATCGTACATGCTCTATATACATTTAATAATTATAGCAAAGGGTATAATGTCACAATGTTATAGAACAATCTCGAAACTCATACACTTATTTTTTACGTTCTTTTCGTTAATTACACTCTAACTCGATTCTTTAGAATTAAAGTACCTTACGAGGTTTAACTCTGCTTCTTACTTCTAATAATATTGTTTTGGTATATCGTCACAGCGGTTCTGTGCATTAATTGTTTGATTACTACTCATTTAAATCGTATAACGTCTGATTTACTCACGTGCAATTGTGTCCTAATTATTATTGGTCATTCCTCATTTCCTTTCGGTAAAAATATATACTATCATTTCGAATTATTTACAACGTATCTTACGGAAGGATGCTCTCTTTCAAATATGATAGCTTTAATTATACCTCTATTATTTTTAAGAGTGTTTGAGGAGATCTTGAAATATATTTTCTTTTCGATAATCAAACTGTTCCAGGTGAGAGTAATAATTTTTTAAAATGCGTAAGAATATATATGACACATAATATATATTTTTAAATTATGTTTAAAATACTGGAGATTTACTGAGAGAGAGAACGATTACTGATATTATTAATAAACATTCTGCAATCATACTAACGACCAAAGTTTTTACCTGAAAATTCAATTTTTTTTATCTATGTTGACACGTCAGGTGTAAAAACGTCAATACCAACACTTATACGAAATATAAACACTATTTCTATATCATGTTGCAATAAAACTTTCTTTACACTAATATATACATACATAGAAGTCATACTGAGCTATATATACAATTTTCATTTTATAAAATACCAATTTCTCTTTGAATGTTGGTATTATTATGCGAACAATAAGGACGAGTGATCTATTAACGTTTTGAATTAAATTCTGACGAGAAATATTTTACCTCTCGGAGACATAAAGAAAATGCTATGGAAGTATTAAGAAGTTTATTTATGAGTTCAATCAGTAATATATGAAAAAATTCCACATTATTATTTAAGGTGCTTTTCTTACATTTTCTTACCATTTCGTTTGCACGCATATGCATTTATTTGTCCGATTTTTAATCTGTGTCAGATGCTCAATGATATACGTCCTTTGTAATGCATGTGCTTCTTCATCATATTGTACAGTATGTAACGGAATCAAATATACCTTATTATGTGAACTTAAACACATATTTGATGCCTATTCGGGGCATACGTATCATGTATAGATATGTGCATCAAGACTTAGAACTGCGTTAACAGCTGTAAGTGTTTGACACTTCTGTGGTTAAATATAAAGTTAAAAGATAAATATAAAAAATTGTATATTTACCTTTTAAATACGACAGTTTATTTTTAATATAATATTATACAATATTAAATTAAGTAATAAAAAACTAGTTTGACTTTTCAACCAGCAGTCGCATCATATCTAAACACGATGTGTATGCTCCAAGTACGCTTTGAATGTGTTTAACTTGTGCTTTATAAGGCATACATGCGTTTCCAATGCATATGATAATGTGCAATGGATTTGAAATTAGTATATCTGCAAATTTAAAACGTGAGAGATCAGAAATCTTTAATCAGACTTTAAAATTGTTAACAATATTAGAGCTTGCAACAATTTAAAAAATCTTATAATTTGGTCATAATTAACAATAAAAATGTCAATAATAAATAATGACGGGACTTGTCATAGCATTATTGAAATGTTCACACTTAATTAATAAATCGATACTTACAAAATTTAAGATTATAATATTAATTCGTACTCAGTCAAATATAAATAGAAAGTTGTCTCGGAAGAGTAAAATTTCTTATCATTTTGATAAACAAATTCATTGCCAACAGTCTAAGATACGACGTTTATATTTCATCCGGACATTATTACCTATTTTCTTTCGCTGTAGAATTGTGTTCCCTTTTTTATATTCAGCTATAATAACTTTCTTAGCTCTAGCTTCCATAGTTTCACAAAATCAAAGAAATTTATCTCATTGTAGCATTAGACAAAGAACCGGCGTTATTGTTCCTATATTTCTTTCTTAAATAGTCTTGCCAAACTTTCAATTTTGGCTATTTTGAACTTACCAGTTTAGATCAAAATTAATGTTGTTGCAGTAATCCGTATATATAAAAATAATAACGTCTGATCACTCTTCTCGTCCACGTTGCAATGAGAAAAATTCAAAAAATTACAGTCTATACAATTTGCAATAAATATCCGATCGAACACGAAAAACAGCGAAAAAGAACGGTGTGGTATCGAAAGTTACATCATCAAATACATTTCCCGGAATGGATGTTACAGAGACGTGAGTCCATAATCGGATTTTATCGCCGATGGCGGTACAGGAGCTGATACTTGCGACAATCCAGGAGGGCTGGTAGCCGGAGCTAGTGGACTGATACTTCCGGAACTTATGTGTCCCAACGGTCCTCCCGTCGGACCGTCCATTATTCCACCCACGTGATGATGACTCAGCTGCGCTTGGAGATGAGCCAGAGAATGAGGGTGACCTTGAAAGCTTGGATGAACGACGGGAGGAGGAAGAGTGGTGCTGACCCCATGAACTTCGCCCATATCGTGACCGATGTTTGAGTCCAGGCTGTTCTCCATACCGCTGGAGGGCGAATTGTTGTTTTTCCTTTGGCTATTATTGTTACCCGTCCCGGACTTTGCTCGTGTCGTCGACGACTTCGTCGGCTTCGCCGTTGCTGGCGGTGCTTGGCCGTTTGCGTTCTTCCTGCGCACGTTCTTCGTATTTGGCAGCTTGTTGTCTTTCTTCCATTTCATACGACGGTTCTGAAACCAGATTTTGATCTGTCGCTCCGACAGGACCAAATTATGAGCGATCTCGATTCGTCGTCGTCTCGTCAGGTACCTATTGAAGTGGAATTCCTTTTCCAGTTCGAGTATCTGATGCCTCGTGTAGGCAGTTCTCTGTCGCTTTGGCTCCATTCCAGGTGTGTACGAGCCGTTTGCTGTAAGAAAGAAACAAAAATCGACATATGTTAGTACAGTGAGATTATAAATGACGGCGAATTCTCAGTCATATAGGGACACTATTTTCTTCTTCACCTGAAATTAATGTGGCTATACAAGAATGTGACTATCCTAACACGTGTGTGGGCTTTACTTTAAAAATGAATTCCTGAAACAATTTAGAGTCGAAGCTTTCTTAACAAGAATTCGACTGGATTTTATTTTTTCTAAGAACTTTATTTTTAACATTAAAAAAATTAATTATATGTATATCAGAAATATATATCTATATATATTATATAAATATACTAACTCTTACATTTTTTAAATTTCTTTCTTAGTAGACACTATATAAAATTAAATGAAAAGTATGTAGTTTGTGTGTTATTTATATTTATATATATTTAAAACTTTATTATATATTAATATATGAATCTCTATTATAATAATATATAAAATTTAATATTTGAAACAGAATATTCATTTTTATTATTTAAGAACTATCGATATTTTCATACATTTTTACTAAAGAAAAATAAATATCAAATTTTTCAAAGAATTCATCTTTAAGATGAGACCCATGCATGTTACGCAATGTTACTCGCATGTTTGAAAATATACGAAATAATTTCTTAATAAACTTCAGTTATCGATATTTTTAAAGCACGTATGTACACATACACATAATTAGAGACAATTTTTTCTTTAAAACAAATCTCAATATAATTAATTCTCTAAATCTTCACATCAAGATTGACAACGAATAACATTTCACGAATTAAATTTCAAAGATGAAAATAGACAACAAAATTTTATTGTATTATATCGATTATATATATATATGTAATTTTACAGATTCACTTATTAATTATATATATAATATTTATAAGAGACTTTATATTCGATGCTTTGTACTATTATAAAATTGCATGTTTGCAAATATGCCAAAAGAAATTTCTATTATTTCTTAACTTTTTAATATTTTTGCTATGCAGAGAACATTCTCATTCTTTTCACTTATATCCAAAACTAACCATTCTCATTTTTCCTAACATTCTTATTTTCTGTCGCTAACATTCTCATTATTAGCTCGACACAGTGTTACAAATAAATCTTAAGAATAGTCTTCCTTAGTGCGATTTATTGCATCGTTATTATATTCACTGAAGTTTCTTCGGGACTTTCTTCCTACGCACTTTACATGTGTCCACTCACAAAAACCTAGCGATAAGTTGCGTGAAAAGAAGGTATAATGTCGGATGCTCACTACAAAAATCTTTTTCTTCAGGACGCTAAAATGTTGTGCGAGCACGTAATGAATGCTGAAGCGGTGACAAAATCATGCTATTTAAACAATGAAAGAAAAATAATTTGCTACTTTGTGTATATAATTATCATCGTAATTATTAAATATATATCTCTCTTACGTGATATCTATTGATATCATATGCATATAACGTTTTTTATACCATATGACCACGTCATGGCCGTTTTGAATAGCATCAAAGTCAGCTGAAGTGACTTTTGTAATCTGATCAATTCGCAAGATACGCCGGTCGAGTTGCGGAGACAGAATACGCATATGTAAATTCACGATGATAAAAAGTACACATGCATTGGTCCCGCTAAGTAGCATTTAAAAAGAAATATAAGAACAATAGATTATTCTTTACGCAATTCACAGGTTAGTTTCAAGATCAAACGATTCGATAATTGTCTCGTCGAACGTGTTTGTGAAGTTGTTCAGGACCTATTACAAGTACAAACTGACGCAATTGATTAATGTTTGACAGAAATATATATTTAAAAACGCGAATTATAGAAACGCAGATGTAAATATTGATTAATAAACTAACAAGATACTCCAAAGTACTCTCGGAAACAATCAGATACTATTGAAATACGCAACGAACGATGGAACAAACGGATTGGGAACAATAAAAAATGTATCCAGGCTGTGTGCCACGTTGATATTAATATTTGTGAGTCATGCTAGTAGCAGTCCATGGTGGTCCGTTCAGTTCGATAGAGGAAACATGGGAACAAGTTCAGTCTAGAATCCGTGCAGACACATTCCATCCCGAGCTGACCGTCGGTCTCGCGGAGGCCCCTTTCAACTCCGACGTCCGGCGACCATACTTCGACAACCAAAGGGGAGAGATTGCAGTCTCTGACAGCCCGACGGACGAGCATACCAAAGTTCAGAGATTTCAAATATTAAATCGCACGACGCGCGCAGCATAATGGAAAATGTAATGTCATACGTTTGAGGAAATATTTTATAATGTAACAATTATAGACAGTTCAATAATATAATTTTATCATTTGTATATATATATATATACTAAAGTTCTTTTCAATAATTTCGCAAAATAAATACTTCAGTCTATCTTAATTTGTATGTCATATGTTAATCTGTATGCATTTTCCATATAATAATTACGATAAACTCTAATGTTTCAATTCTTATATTATATATCTGTTAAGATAATTATCTTTTTAGAATGATTATTTATTCTAGTAATTTTATACAAGGTTCTATATTATCAGCAAATTATTTTTGAGATACTTTCCCTAATCTTCTGAATAAAATTTTCGTTAAAATTTTCTCTTTCTATTTTTATTTTCATTGCACATTGCAGGCTATTAAATTTTCAGTCACATAATGTGTATGACGTTATAATATATGTAATATTGAAGGTTTTTATATAGAATATTAACATTGAACGAAATTTTCAATAATAACATTTTCTCTTCTCTATTATCGCTCTTATCATATAATATTTTAATTTGCACTTGTAATGTAAAAAATACTGCATGTTTTGTTTTAAGTTGATTTTTAAGGGTTACTAGAATAAAAGTTTTTATTGCGGGCTGTTTTCTTTCTGAAAGAATCCATTATGATATTCGATTTTATATACAGTATGATGTGGAATCTTTTTTATTGTATCATGTACAGCGGTCTCGAAAGAAATACTTGCAAGCTGGAATGAGCAGCACTTTCCGAGATCGAGCGGAATAGAAATTTTTATAGCAGCAAAGCTAGTCTAATTTTGAAGGAATATTACGTTGCAAAAACTACCTTTGTGAGAGAATTCTTTATATATACCTGAGAAATATATAGTTTTTACCGAGAAATATATATAGTTTTTCTGTAGCTTTTAGCCACGTCATATATAAATATGACAAACCGTGGAAACGAACGCACAACAGATATACTACTCTCAATCTCTGTAATTTGTAGGACATTAATTAATACACCTGCACGCTGTAGTTACGTTCAAAATCGTCTTTTCATCTTTATGAGGATAGGAAGCACGCGTATATTAGTTCTGGAAGTAATTGTCTGATTAATTATGAGAGAAGAACTACATTCGCTTTAATTGCCTTAATTATAACAGCCGGGAGCATCATACCATCACCGGCAATATCTATCTAATTCCAAGTCTCGAGCACCACCAACTTTTCCGTCACTACTTAAAACACGCGATGGAAAATCTCTGTATCAAATTTCGAAATTTGTATTATTGACCGCAGCGGTGAATTGTGTTGCGGACTTCCTATTCTTGTAGTATTCGCTACTGTATGAAGGATGAAGATATATTAGGCGTAACCGAATTCATCTATAAAATGAGGTGCCGCTGAAACCACACACACATACACACAGGTGATCACAAGGTGCAACGATAAATTTCGGCCCATAAGTCTTCGGACCGTTCCAAAGCGCCGTAAGCACCTTGCGCGCATATAATGCGGTGTGTATATCCATTAAATACACAAACGGAGATACTTTCGACAGGTGTGTGTCTGCCGGATCCAAGAAAACAAATTTACCCACAAAATGTACACACTTCTGTATCGTATACAAACATTCCTTCAAATGTATGAATATTTTTCTCTCGCTTGTTTTATTCGAATAATTTTAATAAGTAAACAACGCGATAAATGATGATAAATATTTAACTAATTTTATTTAAATTTTTTTCTATTTGATTGAGAGAGATAATTGTGGAGAATCGAGGCGGATGATATGTAACATTTAATTTACAGTAATATTTTATGAATTATAAATATGTGTAATATGGATTCTACATATCATGCAAGACAGAGTTATATCGTCAAACCGTCGGATATTTTTGCAATGATTGATTATACTCCTCACAATCAAAACACAATCGTAACAAAATGTAAATATAGAATTAAGAAATAATAATTTATAAACTGTTCGTTGAACATTTGATAGCTTCGAGATTGAAAACGAATATATCATAAGAAGCAAATATCTACTCTAAGAATAATATAAAATTAAGAAAAAGATAAAATATATTGTGATCTGATTGTATACTATAGGTAATAAAAATGAAATAAAGTCAATTTCAATGCCACATATACAGCAACGTATAGTCTCTTTGCGGAAAATAGCGAAAATAATTGCAAATTTATATATTTTTACTCACCGACGCCCGCAACATGAATCTTTTTCATCCATGGATAAATAGTGCGCTCTCTGTTCTCATCGTCTTCCTCCTCTTCCTCCATTATTCCTGGTGAACCCTCCTGACCGTCTCCTGACATGTCATCTGGATCCGAGCTATCCTCCACATGATGCTGTTGTTGTTGCGGGGTCTGTTGTTGGCCACCCTGTATATGTTGAGATTGCTGAGACAATGACTGTTGCGTCTGAAGATCGGGCGAATTATCTCGGTGCAACTGACCCGAGCCGGCCGGACTGCAGGCATTGTTCTCGTGTTGTTGTTGATGATGCTGGAGGGTATCCGGCTGTTGCACGTGATTCTGCATTATAGACGGCGACAGAGGCGTGGATCCAAGAATAGTTGACGTAGGTACGGATGGTTGTTGGTGTTGTGGCTGCTGCTGTTGCTGCTGCTGACTTTGTATCGACGACGGACACGTGAGCGGCGGCTGCTGGGCTTCCGGCGGCATCGCTAAAGCACCCACCGCATGATGATGAGGATGTAGACTGGGATGATGCACCGCGTGCACTTGGTGATGAGGATGATGAGGGCCGTAATATCCGCCGTAGCTCGCGTATCCTCCGTTCAATTGTACCGCCGAGGAGGCTCCGTAAGGAGTCGACGCCGCCTGATGATGATGCTGATGATAGCCGTACTGTAGTTGAGATTGCGGGTGGCTCAAGTGATGACCGCCACTACCGCCCGAGAAGAAGTCCGCGCCAGTCGAAGGTATATAATTATTCTGGCTATATTCCTCGCTGGGGGGAAACTTCGGATCAACCATGACGGAAGTGGTGGCTAAATGATGATTTCCAGCCTGCTGTTGATGCTGATGATGGTGATGATATCCACCGGCGGTGGATGGATTCATCAGGAAGGAACTCATGTTCGTGGAGCACTTTCTTGCGGAAAACACACACACGCACGATAGTCCAGATGAATCTTAAACGACCGCACTTCGCGATTATACCTTCTTATCTGACTCTCCGCATCAGTTCGTCGATTTGATGCACCATTTCATATTAATATTCATCATTCTCACAAGCTTACACTGCACCGCACTGCGCTGTGGTCCATCGTCCACACCTCGCCGCCTCTTGCGAAAAGGGGTGACGTTTTCTCGAAAGGAGGAAAAAGAGAGAAAGAAGGAGAGGGAGAAAAAGAGAAAAGAAATGGAAAGAGCGGGGCTACAACGAGCACAGGACTCCCGGTGGACAGCTGCTTATTCTCTCCTCTCCTTCCGCCACTTTCGCGATCCTCCACGACCTCGTTCGCTCCTTCCCGCCCACCGGAGCCCAATTACCATACCACGTGACCACAAAACCGACCAATCGGAGCTGTTCCTAGTCCGCGACCATGATGGATAACCACGGCACGCATGCAACACGTGAGTGGCGCCGCGAGACCCACTGCGGCAGGTGTAGCAACTTCTTGTTTCGCTTCTCTATTTCACTGTCATCGAATTCCATACACTCACAGTTTATTAATTTCTAATGCATATTGTCAAACTGCGCGTCCTCCCTTTTCTTGATAATACGCACTTGTTTCTCTCGTAAACTTTCACTCTTCATCCACACCATTGATCTGCAATAAATATCAAGCTGATATTTCTGCAAACAACTCTGATAAAGTAAACATCTCGGTACAAATCATATTTTATACGAATAAATGAGTAAACGTCAAACGCGTTTCTCTGCACTACACTTCTATCACTGCTCTGTCTCGTGTAAAGTAATCTTCTCGTATGTATACAGAGATCGACGAAGCGGACGAAGCCTCTCGTCGGAGAGAAAGAGAGACTCGAAAGTGAGCTCGTCCTGCCTCGGCAGAAACTCGTCTGGCAACTCTGGTTTGCTTTCAACTCCCTCCAGCTTCGTTCGCGCCGGCTGGCTTTGAGCCGATGCGGAGTGCCGCGTCCCCTCTTCCCGTCATACGTCTTCTCCAGAGTCACCCCCACTACGCGACGGCATGAGACCAACCCCTGCCACGGAAACAGTGGATCTTGTGCCCTTATGGGGCATACTCGAGGGTACGTATAACCGTGGAGTCACTCCTACGTATCCCCTTAACCCGCCTCCGTGTGCCACGGAAATCCATCTTATGGCCGGAGTCAATGCTGAGAGAAACGGTGGCAATGAACGTTAATGCTGTTGATATTGAATACTGCGGCGAAGGTAATCGCGCCACTAATTCAGAACTATTTGTCGTGACCAGCAGGTGTTACCATAACCGCCCATTATACCTCTATTTGCCAATATTGTACGAAAATGGGGTGTTAATTGATTTACCGTAATAGACATTTCTCTTTCTTGTGCATTAGACGAGCAAATTTAATATCCGAAGTTGCGATTAGCGAAATATATGTATTTATATATCATCGATCGTTGTCCTGAGAAGCGAGCAAGTAAATATTTTCTATACGTCAAGTACATAATAGATACGCGTGTGTGTTTATGATAAGATAATGGTAATAATAAATAAAGTTCTCGGATGAAGAAAGAAAATGTAGCTTATATTATTGTCAAAAGTCATCTTCGTGAGACTCTTTTGTGAGTAATAGGCATTTGAGCTTGATAATGTTACATAAGACGAGTTCGAATTGGCTAAATTAATAGTAATAGATCCGCCGTTCGATTACACTCTGCTCATATTAATGCACTGGTGTCTCGGCGTACTCGGTCAAGTACGTCTACTCGCGATCAGCTGCGTGGCATAGAGAATATAAAACGCCGAGTCATTACACAAAGAGCATACTCACTGTGTTTTGCTTCGGTACGACAATACAGCACGGTAAATTTAAGTTACGTCGACTGTGTGCCTGTATAAACGATTCAGGAAATAACAGTATCGGAATATTGTAGAACGCTATTGTAGAACAAAGACGAGAGCTTAAGAATCGTCGCGCGGGGATTAAATAAATTTGACGCAAACGCGAAAAATCTCTTTTATATGTACTATCAAAAGCCTTTCGATTTTTTTAACTTGTTATGATATGCGTAGAATGTAAGAAAAATGAAAATAATTTATAGGATTGAATGATTCAAGAAGCCTCTGAGAGCTTATAGCTCGTTTTTACCCTATACATATCTCTCTTCCTTCTTCGAGTTAGTTTTTCGTTTACTCGGATATGCCGTGGCTTATTTCTATTTTTCTTATGGCCACTTCATGTCGCTCCAAGCAGAAGAGCGGAGCTTTGAGTGGAATCTGGAAGAGTCCAGAGGGGTTGAAGGGGTCGCGCTGAATGACGTAGAAGAGGCTAGAGGGGGTTGTCTCCTCGTTTTGCGACACAACCTCCTCGTCTTTATCACCGACGACGCTCGGAAACTTCTGTCCTTCTTCTCTTTCCTCCGTCCACCGCCATCTTACGCCATCTCTACTTTCGTCGTCTCGCTCCTTCCCTCCGATTTTGCCCCGAGTCTTCTGCTCTTGTCTTCCGGCGAAACACGATCAATCACTTTTCCCGGTCCGCCGGCATGACACCCCCTTTACACCCACGGCTATCCTCGAAGAGGGCCTGCTTCGTCAACGACGAGTCCTTTCGGCTACCGGACGAATGTGTGATCTTCCAACGTGACGATTATCGTGAGATCGCACACGTGGGTCTGTCATATCGCTTCATGAATTTTGTTGTCTCATAGAGTATATCGTCGATGCTTCAACATTCAAAACAAGTTTCGTATTAACGAAAACGTAGTGATATATTAAATATTATTATATTTATAATGTCAACAAATTTTGAAATTGTAAAGAAATTATTCTATATTATTTGACAATTTATTTGTTAAAGTTTAGCTAGGAAAACTCGTTTGCGATTGAACATCGTCCCGACGATCCGGAGCAAATGTCAAAATGACAATGCACTCTTTAAGTAATTCGTCTTAAACTGTACCATGCTATCTCTCTATAAAAACTCGCTTGGCAAGGAATTCTTCGTGGATTCAAGATTTAAAGAGTTCAACGGACTTGCATTGTGATAATGATAAATGAGGACGAAACAGTTTACGATTTAATATCAATCTTGGCCGAGGCTGGTGCTTATTATTACCCATTAGTAAAGTTTTAATAACGCAATACGGTGCTCGGCCGGGGGGGGGGGGGAGGGGGTGGAACCGTTGCGATTTATCATTTTCATCGCTTTATTAACGGCGTTTCAGTTATATTCAACTTGTTGATCGCTTATGAAAGAGGAGCATCGTCTCTGATATTGAAGCTGCACGAATTTGCGTTTCCGGGATTATTTTTAGCGAGGCCCGAGCTGATTAATCGTCTCAACCGAAGGTAGAAAACTGTAGAGGAGATATTTCGAGGAGAACCGGGTCACCTATATATTGGAAAGTAAAAAGTCATTTTCAAATATCTGTGATATATAGAAGATTATAATTTTATTAAAAGTTATTATAAGAAATAGTTTGCGTTCAAAAAGAAAGAATAAATGTAGATGAATGTGCAATTGTCGAATGGTTAAACGTCGCAAGCAAAATCATATAATTCGATTTCCAAACAAATCGGAGTAACCTCTGTTACAATCTTCGGGGAATCACCGATCGATGATATTTATTTCAAAATTCAAAGTGTATATTCCAAATATTTACGAATCAATATAATTTACCACAATGGAATCATGATCGATAGGATCTTTCGGGGAGAATCACGCACGATACAATTTCACGCATAGCATTTCAGCATTTTGAAATTTAGAAAATGCGAATGTTTCTCGCATTCGTTGTAGCTTAAGGTGTTGGCAGCGGATCTGTCCGAGGTGAGAAACATGAGTCTCTGGAGATTCGATTTCGCTGCTGAGTCACGATCTCGAGCTTGCCGACATGAAAAGGGGTCCATGTCCCCTTAGGGACATCCAGTATACATCTGATGCCTTAGATATCCCGAACGGTTTTCAAGACTGTTCCTTTATCCATGTGCGCTCAGCTAAACAACATAAAAATATGCATCAGAGCATTTCTGCAGCTTTGCAATTTTTTTTTCCTCGACGCGTAAAAAAATGATAAGCGAAAGTTTATTTAATCGTAGAGGAAAATTATACGAAAAAGAGAAAGGGACGTGTGTCACGGCGCAACACTTTGCTGTTAAAATACAAACATTATAATCTTTTAATCTCGAGTTTCCTGAAAGATCATTTATTTAGCCGCGCCGAAAAAAAAAGACAATTTATTAAAGGAGGAAATGTTTTCGTCAAAAATGTAAAAACCACGCGTGCAAGGTGATGATAACTCGGCGAGCGGCAATGACGCAAAGTCACGTTGACGGCAATGAACATGACATCTTTCATCAAGCAACTGGACGAATGCCCCAAGTTCGACGTCTGAAGCGTGTGAGTGAAAGTGTCAGCTGTAAGTCGTTTCTTGGCCAACAGTAGCCCCACTTACAGGATGAGCAGAAGATGAGGAATCACTAGAGGCGCGATAATTATCGGCCGGGCATTACGGTAAAGATGTTAACGCGACCTTCGATCCGTAACCTCGGACAATTACCACCTGACACCGCTGCTTGAAAGCAATTTGCACATACAGCGCACTTTTCCAGCTTCCTTGAAAAGATAGTGCGAGATGATGAAAAAGTGCCTGCGTCCGTTTATGCGCGCGAAGAGGCGCAAAAGTGGCTCATTATCTTTGCAATTCAAAGTGTCGTTAGCGCCAATCCCTCTTGACAATCTTGACACTCTTCCTCAAACAAATCCGGGGTCAGCCAACGATGGATATATTATATATGCTGCGGCTTTGAACACAGGCGCGTACAAAATTATAAAAAAATTATAAAAAAGTGTGCCTAGTGCAATAACAAGCGAATAATACTTACCGAGAAATAAGATGCAGATTCATCATCATTATGATAATAGCAATATAATTGATGCTACAATACGTATTTTATACCGTGACTCATTTTTATTATTAGATATACGTATATCTAATAATTCTCTCTACGCTGTTTATCTTGCGTCGATTGTTTTGAAAATTTTCACTCATCTAAAATTCTGAAGCAAACGAGTTCTTGGAATGTGCCTTTGCGTGTAATGCATGATGTCGCGAACGATGACGGGTGCGTATCCTGCGTATCGCCGGTCGTTTTTATTTGCAGTAACAGTAGCAGCAGCACCGCTTACTAAGGAAGAGGCATTTACGCGAATATTTACACGTTCAAGGATGCTGTTGATTACTGCTTGAAGCCTGAGAAGGAAAGAAGGAGGTAACGAGGTTAAGGTCGTTTACCATCCATGACCTCGGCAAATTACCATTCGACACCCTTCGTCTTCGTTTCAAAAGCAGTTTGCATACATTGAGAATGTTTCGGCATTGTTCGAAAAGGATAGGTCCGACCCTTTTAGTCGGTACATGATAACCCAGAATCCTCTTTCCCGTTAATTCTTTTGAAACGGTCTGGGTGGGATTTTAAATACCTCGGACTATTTTTTTTTTTTTTTTTTTTTGCGAGAAAAGAACATGATTTTTTGACCGAATTTTTGCGAGCCAAAATAAAAATAGAGCCATAAATAATATAACCAATATAATAATAAAACCATAAATAATAATAGTATAAGCATAAAATATCATAATAGTCTAAGCATAAAAAAATAGTATAAGAACAATAAATAATAGTACATGCATAAAAATATCAAAAGATATAAAAATTAAATACTTATCTTAGACGAGAGAATTATATAATTATAACAATCAAATATATATTAATTATAACAAACATATAAAAAAAAAATTTTTTTTAATAGAATCATACTCTATATATATAATACAATAATTCTGATTTTTATTTCTGAGAAAAGATCAAAATATATACATGTATGAAATATATCGTGCAATTTTTTCTACCCTTTCTCGTATCCAGAGTCTCACGGCTAATATTCATTGTGACCTACAGACTGCTTTAAAGCGCACACCTTTCTGAAAACCAAGGAATAGCACTCTGGAAAAGTGTTGTTGCAGAAGGTAAGTGCAAAGGGATGTCCCGAAGGCACGACGGTTCAGAGAACGGGAGACGAAGAAAGAGCACACGGCAGCGCAAGGCTAAGATTAATGGATTTGTATTGTCGGCATTTTTTCAAGCGTTTTAGAACCACTTTTGAGAGATGAGAGAGAGAGAGAGAGAGAGAGAGAGAGAGAGAGAGTGATAGACAGAGGAGAGGAGTGCGTCTCATTTTTCAAAAATTCCGCCGCGCGCATGGGCTAGACAGAAAATCGCAATCGATTCGCCTCACGCTAATGGTTTCGAATTAAACCGTGATCCTCTCGCGCGCACAGGTAAGTCACACACATGGTCCGCCATCGTCTTGTGTTAGATCGTTTAAAAATAGGTATTATCAATATAATCGTGACGTCAGTTTTCTGCATATACGAGCGGCGCCGTGTTCGCGGACTTACGCAATTCGCAATAGTAACGCGTTTGACCTTCGTTAGACATTTTGCGCTAAGTAAAGCGAAGTCGGCTTGTCAGATTATTTTGCATTCCTGCGTAAAAGAGGCTGCCTACGCGCGTGTAATCCGGGAGAGCAGCCCAGGGATTATTCTTTACTTCAGGGATTATATTCTTACTAGCCACCGGGGACCGTCCGTCCGTCTAAAAAAAAACCCGCGAGACGGGCAATTTTCGCTGTTTAGCAGTAATTTAGTAGTAATTTGAAGATTTAAGGTAATCTCGGGGAAAGCTAGGTAAAACCGTACAGAGAGATGGACCCGGCGTGAAAAGTCGGCGAGAAACACGACGTAGGCGGAATAGGATGAAGTTGGCGCCTTGGGACCTTCGATCTCTCTTACGAAAGGCGAAGATAGGAATTACAGCAGCTGATGAGCCGTAACCGATGGACGCACAATAACCCTCCGTAAGCAGTACCGCTATCTCTCATTCCCCTTTTGATACTCCTATCGACCTTTATCTTACTTCAACTTCGCTTCCCAACTACATAGGAAAATTCTCAACAACCCAATCGTGCGCGCTTTTGCATCCTACTATTTCTGATGCAACGTGTCAATCGGCATATCATAGCTACATCCGTGTAAATCAATCATTGAACTTTGGTATTTAGCGAGTCCATTGCATTATTTTTGCGTCCAATTTTTTTGCCGTGTTAATTGACATTATCGTTTATCTTATATTTATTATTATTATGCAATGCGTCCGAAGATCATTGAATATCCCTTTAATCACAAATACTGCAAAACAGATTAGAAAAATAATTGTTATTTTAATACAGAGAGAGAGAAAGGGGGGGGGGGGAGAGACAGAAAAATATTTATTGATGTTAGGAAGAATTATTCGATACTAAAAATTAAATAATTTGACAAGTAAACTTTAGAACGTAAAAATATAACATCTTGTTTTAATTGTTATAATTGTTTTTTGCTTTACAATTTAGCTTAAGACGTAAAATTAAAATATTTTGCGCATTAAAAATTGTAATTTATTAAATATTGGCCTATTAAGGTAATATTGACTGCAAATTTATTATAAGACCTATCATTGAAGGGACGTTCGATGGTTTTAAGAAAAGACAGTTGTAATATAGCTTTTTGCGCATGTTACCGTGTGAAAGATGTGCGCACATATTTTTTAAATAAGAGTAAAGTTTGTAAAAAAATCTGAAAAGTGTAGTCAAGTTATTCTTAATACATTTATGTACGCTTACTTTCGTTCCTAAAAAGAAATTAATCTTTCTCCGAAATTTCTTTCAAACAAGCATGTCTATTGTCTCAATGAAAGAATTTTGCACTGCAATATATCAAGTGCTTAACCCATTGGCTTTTGTAAATATAATGCTGCCAAATTCTTTGATGTACGACACTATTATGTAGCACATCTATGTTTGAAAGATCACCGTAGAGAAAAGGCTTACTAGAAAAACCCTTTCGTTCTACCGAAACTGTACGTTATTCAAATACTAAAAATAAATGCAAGAAAGTTCTTTCTTCCATTCTCTTCTCATTCTAAGATTTTCAAAGATTTTGTAAAGATTTTCAAAGTTTAGCTAAATATCATTAGGCAAATTTTAAAATATTATCTGTGAAATGATATATATTTTATATTGTATAAAAGTAATTATTTCTATAAGATATAGTGTTTATTAGGCTTTCAAATCTGTTTTTCGTTAACAAAAGAGATATGTCGCAAATATTCTAAATTTGATTTTGCTTAAAATATATTATTAAAGACAAAGGTTTAAAAGACACGTAATTTATATACTCGTATGTTTTTATACTCGTTTTATTCTCGTTTGTTTTTTTTTTAATTTAAGAAAGAAAATAACCCTTTAAATATTAAAAAATGTATTCTTAAAGATAATTAATTTTTTAAATACATTTTATCAATCTTGCAATTTCTTTACAGTTCAATACTATTTGAAAGTATATAAAAAAAACAAGCTCTTTTGAAACAAATTTATTCTTTTCTAAAAAAAATATAAGAAATCGATACATAATGCAAGAGAACGAGTAAAGCTGTTTAATGCAAGAGTTCGATTTCTTGATACAAACAGTTACGATGTTCCAATCACTTTGCATTACATTCGGAGAAGACTTTAATATATTTTCACGGAAAGTTTGATGAGTCTATCGAATGCTGTTCCCGTCCCCACTTTTCTGCCCTTTTTCGGCGTTCTTTAATCATTCAAAGTGAATCAATCACCTATCCAGAGACTTGCAATCGCGCCAGTCACCCTCCACAGCCGCCGTCACCCAGAAAACTTTGGTGTCCCTCATACCTAAGTTCACTCGCAGATCCGACACCGAATGACGTTATCAAAAGCGAACATTTTCCAAAGTTTTTTTTCCTTCTCTTTTTCTCATCTCTCAAACTATAATAATGAAAATATATAGTATAATAAAAATATAAAATACTGAATATACATGATATATACATAAAAACATTTTTTGTGTTATTTACAATATCATATACATATAATCATATGTAGATAAACATATAATACTTTTTTTTTATTACAGCAAAAATTTAGTTAAAATTTAATAGCATAATATTTGACAATAATTTTTATTTAAACTAATCTAACTTGCTACATGTACTTTATATTAAAGCAATTGTATACAGACTATTGATATTTATATTTTAGAAACTACTTAATCTTTGCCAAAAAATCTTACAAAATAAAAAACAATACTTCATGTATATAAAATATTTACAAAATTGCAAAAATAATATAAAGAGACATTGAAAAAGTTAAAAGACAAAAAACGGAATTGAACCAAGAGATATACATTATTTAAGCTATATTTAATAAGCATCGGGATAAAGTTTGTAGAATATTTTAGCGATAGATAGAAAATAATCATATTCGCGGGATATCCGCGTAATATCCGCGCGCAAAAGTATTCGCATAAATGCGCATTTTATTAAGGCTGTGAATAATAGCGTGTACCCCCCTTTCGGATCAAGAAAGAAAAGGGAAGAGAGGGCATACGCTTTCGTCTCCTTCGACATTTTAGCCCCATAGATCCCGTGTTCACGAGGTTTCGCGTTCTCTCTCAGTCGATCCCGCTTGGAGAGAACCAATCAGCGGTCCCTCAAAACCCTCTTGCACCCTGCAACCCGCAGCCACGCCTGCCAATATAGGGTAGGTACCCTCGTCAGATCGCGACCCTTATCCTTTTTACCCGCCTTCCTTCTTTTCTCTTCTCTTGCTGGACCCAACTCATTTCGCAAAATGGATTCCGCGTTGGTTGTTCCTACTAGCGATGAACCACCATGTTTGTAACGTAATATTAAATCGATCGGATTTAATGCAAAATAACACAAGTATTACTTAATTAACTTATCCTGTTATTTGCATTACATTTATAAAATAATAAAATGTGTGTTTCTTATGATAAAATAATAGTTACCTCAGAAAAATCTGTGTAAACGTAAAAATTATACTATTTTTTTTTATCAATAGAAATTGTTATACTTTAAAATATAAATATTATGTAAAGCATATATATAAATAGAATCAATCATACATTGAATAATATCGTCGCATATTATACATGAAATACGCTTATTTTCTCAGCAACTGTAATATTTAATTATTCAATCGAAAATATATAATCAATTTATACAACAGTTTTATAATAGTGCTGTAAAGTAACTCTATTCGTCATTATTATCACAAATATTTATTGCTTTCACTGATGATATAATGCATCGATGTTAGCTATCTGGATATGCTCGATAAGTTATATGATGTATCGCGTAATTTATGAAATATATATATGATAACGATGAAGATATTTCGGTCATGATTGAATAATAATTGAAACACACGTACACACACACACACACACACACACACACACACACACACACACACACATATATATATATACATAATGTATCACTATTATAATACAAAAAAAAAACGTACTTACAAATATCTGATTTCTACGCTTAAAAATTTTCAATAATAAACTTATTTTAAATTACTTATTGAGATAATTTTGAAAATATCCTGCGTATGTGAAAATAATATGTAAAAGCGATCTCGCGCACATTTCTATTATTCACTCTCGGAAAGTACAAAGTTAGGTTTCGAGAACCGCGTATAGATAAACGGACGTGACGATAACCGGTGACCATTTCGACGTCTACTGAACAGCCGATGAAGAAGGCAGATGAAACGTACGAGTTATAATAATCCGTGATAGCAACGGTGGCGATGTCGAGGAGCGGAGGAGCGGCTGTGCTGTCACAAAGGCATGCGCCACCCACCTCGACCTGGACGCTCACATCGTTAATCAACTGCAGCGGGACCCCGTAACTTTCGAGGTACCGATCCACAGGTATGGCTTCACCTCGTTCTTCCTCCGATCTCGATATCTCTACCCAAACGCGGTGTGTCAGATAGCTAAATATGATTCTGAGCGCGTTTAATTTTTCATTAAAATCCACTTGTTCGCGACGAGAAGATTGGTCGGGGATCGTTTTTGCAAATTCTCTGTCTGAGCAAAAAAAAAAAAAAAAAAAAAAATTCCGCGCTGCTACATTATTATATAAAATAAACTACGTGTGCCTCTTGACGTGGATACGATATCAATGACGTCTCGATAAGAATAGCAGATAGCAGTCACGAGATAAACGTTGCGTGCATGAAAACGTCGCGTAGGATTAAAGGATTTACAATCTATTATTACGGAGAAAGCCCTCGTAGAAAGCGCAGAAAGAAATGGCCCCAGTTGGCGTACAACGCTTTTAAGGGGCCGGGAAAAGTACGAAATACGAGGGTTTCCTTTTCTATGCCGGCACCCTTATATGATATTCCCGTATGGCGGCCCCTCTTCTACGAAGGGGTGTACAGTAGGATCGAGCAGGATAGAAGCAGATTAGGGGACTGGGATGAGGGGTAGAAGCGAGCCAACCCCACCGTCGCCTAGCTAGCAACCCTCTTTCTTCCCCTCAGAAAGCTTCGAGGCTGGCTCAAGGAACGCGACGTAACAGGAACGAACCGGGGAAGGGGCAGAATGCACAGAGATGAAGGAGAAATAGAGAGAGCAGATAAGAGGAATAAGAGGAAGGGGTGGGGGAGAGAGGAAGAGAGAGAGAGAGAGAGAGAGAGAGAGAGAGCCTTGCCGACGCTGCTGCTAGTCAAACCAAAACTCGGCATGATTAATGATCGGAGAGAGGCAGAGCGCTGCTTCAAACAACAAACTTTTCCCAAGGAACGCTGGAGAATACAAGAAAAAATATATAAGAAAGAGGGAACTCTCTTTCTTCGCATCCACCCTTCAGACCGGCTAATACCCTCCTAGATCTCCGTCTCGCTCTCTCTCTCTCTCTCTCTCTCTCTCTCTCTCTCTCTCTCTCTCTCTCTCATCCGTTCTCCCTTTCTGCAATCGCATCCTCCGCTCTTCTCCTCTCTCTATCTCTCTCTCTTTCTCCCTCTTACTTTACTCTCCGCAGCTCTGACAGCCTTTCATTTCTTTCCTCTTTTCTTTATTTCTTTCTCTTCTATCTAGATCTCTGTCCTTGTCTCCTCCATTTCTCGTCCTCATCTTTCCTGATGGCAACTCTCGAGAAATGGTCACCAACGATTCCGTGTCTCTTCTTCCTTCTACTCGTATCTTCACTATTACGTAGCTCTATGCGAATAGTCGTGATAATACCGGGTGATCTGGCTACCGTACAATCACGTATAGCCATATAAAACGCGCACCCATACATACGTATATTCGTTTCAGCATAGAAACACAAAGGAGTCTCCCATTCTCTGAAGGGCAATCTAATATATATGACATATCTAAGGATATTCTTCTTCTAAAAAAAAAAAAAAATGTAATTAACAGTTATAAACACTCGCGAATATAATAGCAAATTATACACCATAATATGATGTTGATATCGCCATGTATATAGAATGAAGAGTACAAAGATTAGAAACGGAATTTATTGTTCGATCACGTAATGTGCTGCAAGCTGCACAGACGGATATTAGTAACACTAGAGTTATACTCGGGAGAAAATTTCGCAGCGAAAAGTTAGGAATACCACGCAGTGAAACTGGACTGCCGAAGCGGGCAATGTGCGTGGATAAACCATTCAACCGTGGCTCGGGGCAACCTGGACTGGTGCATGACCGGCGGTCTGCCCGAGTCTAGACTTGGGCGCGAATGTGCTTGGTCATCGGCGGCTGGACGAAGGGTGTTCAGCGCCTAACAGTAACTTTCTCTCTCTTTCGTCTGCGGCGTATCGACGTAACAGTACCTCTCTCCCTCTCTCCGTCTCTCTTCCTCTCTTCTTCTCTTCCGTATTTACGTATACACGGTATCATCACGCGCGCATAACGTCACGGCGACGGAATAATAGCACTTATTAGCCCGCTACTATTTGCTGCTGATTCACTTGATGAGCGGCATCCTCAGTCGACACGTCGCATTGTGGTACCAATCATTTGCCTTTCCGCGGCGGCTAAGATGCAAGGCGAGGCCCCGACGATATATAATTCTCTTTTTCGGCTCCCTTTCGATTTTACTCCCCGACGAACTGACTTTATAAACAAATAGCGGAGAGCGACGATGAAAAAATACGCATCTCTTTCCGGGTACTTTCAATTCTTCCTTATTTATATCCTATATCCGTGGAATCTCGCGTTCAAAAAAAAAAAAAACCTATATTTAAAATGTTGAAATTTACTCTAATTACATCGGACTATTGGTAGCTATTAGTTAGTAACGGACAGCAGAAATATAATACAATTATACACTATTCATTCGATGATGCTCATTCTCGCGCAGCACCGATATGAAGTATCGCAGTAGTGATCTGAGCCGATGTAAGATGCTCCTTATTTCACAACTCTTCATGAGCAAGAAGAAGCCTATAAAACGTGCGCTGCACGATGACTAAGAGCAGGCACCGTAAGTCACACTCACAAATTGAATTAAATGCAACTCTAAAATCATGACACGGCGCAAACAATCAGCGTTCATTCATTATCGGTAGTCAGGAAAGCCTAATCACTGTCTTCCACGGAAATCGAGAACTACTAGATGCAATTTACCGCACTTGATAACTCGTCACCCCTCTCTCTCTCTCTCTCTCTCTTTCTCCCTCAAATGCTTTAATACGTTAGTTTTCATTTCTTTATTAATTATTAAGCTTGCTACTGTATTAAGCTACCAATCATTGCATTTTTCGCTACGTGACAAATAAAAAAAGTAGTATCTCAATTCTTTAACACATTTTGCAACCTTGTAATATAGCACAATGACCAATAAACGCTTCTCATAAAAATACACAATATGTACAACATCAATAACTTTTAATTTTTAAAAACAGAGATGGAATTGTATCATTAGCTGCAAAATAGTATCTAATCTTTCGATATATGTCACCCCCCCCTCCCTCTCTCTCTTCTAAACATATCTCAATTTCCTTAGAATATTACCAGTAAATTAATGATTATATATTTTATATATTAATGATTATATATTAATGATTATATAATGATTATATTATTGAAAAACGATCCTGTATATCCAAAAATATCTCAATTACATGAGTTACACGGAAATCGTGATAGGATTTGAGCGACATCTTGAAAGAATATATCCGGGAACACACACACACACACACACACACACAGCAAATATATTATAGTTCAGTAACTATGACGATGGTGACATTAGTACAAATGTTCTCCAAATATTTCCCCTTTTTCTTTTTATCTCTTTCTGTTTTTCTTAAGCGCGATATCTCAGAAATTTATAATTTCTCAGCAAGATACACCTTGACGAGGTTCCCTGTCGATGTGCGGATTGTTTCTTTGTCCACAACCGGATGTTCCGGTATCGGTAACAGCCCCCACATCGTCTACATCATCTACTCTTTATTCTCGACCGATGATGTATTAGACAACGTAAAATGTTTTAGTACACCTACAATGCTCGGCGGACGGGGCGATCCATCGTCAATGAACATCGGGATTACATGGCTAAATGAGATTCTAGCGGCGGAATCAAAGAGGCAGCAGGTGGTCAGGGCCACAGCCATCTTTTCCCGCAGGATATACCTTACTGTCTGATCGGTATCCTCCAAGCTACTGCGCCCTTCCGCCATACTGCTGAAGAATAATTTCGATAAAAATTCTTAAAACAATAGTATGATTTTGCTTATAATATGGAAAATTTAACTTCTGCAATAAAAATAAATTCAGAAATTGTATGTTGATGTAAATTTAATACATATTTTATGAAATACTTTATTAAAAAATCTGTCACACACACCTTAGAAAATTGTTTCTTACGATTATATTTCATCCAAGATAATAGAATTCATATTAAAATTATACAATTATATATAAATTAATAATAATAAAAATAATTGCGATTAAAAAAATTTTTTTTTAGATAGAAAAGGTATACAAATTATATATTATTTAAATCGATAAAGCAGCTGTATGGGTAAAGTAATAGATTTGCAATTTTTGAACGGCAACTATAAACCTGAATATTTTATGTTTAATGAAGTCTAAAATACAACTTGACAGATTGCTATATACGTGGAAAATATAATCGAGGATTTCAATTAACTTAGCAATGTTAGGGGAGATAATTAATAAAAATCTCGAATATGCCAACTGCGCGCAGCAAGTATACATGCATGCATATAAAAGAGAACGCGAAAAATTCTCGAGCATAAATTGGAAGTTTATCGGCGCCAGACGGATTAATAAATGAAGAGTAACATGCACAAATCGATTATGAAGAAAGTGCATCCGTGCCTGAGGAAAAAGGACACTGCAGGACACGGACCAAGTAGACAGCCTCTTCCACAAGGGACGAGCCCAGTCATCATTAATATTATACCGCAGCGGCGCTCATCGCGGGCGTCAGATCTATGCCGACCTCTTTCTGTCCGCGTCCGATACAAGATGCACGGCTCGGATCGAAGGCCAGAGCCACATCAAAAGCTTCTTCGCCTTCCTCCTCCGCATCAGACTGGACCTACGCCACTTATCGGCCGTAGATTCGTTATACCCTCTAGATCACACAATTTTGAATTGATGATGGACGTGCCGACCGCACAATTTTGAGATATCGAGTTCGAATAACTGCCACTCAAACGCGCGTATCCCGCTTGGGTGATTTCTATAAGCTACCTCGAACAACCGCGTCGTAAATAATCCTTTTCGCGCATACGGAACAAGTTTTCGTATCTCGTATTAATCTGACAGCTTAGACGAGTGCTCCGTGAACAAGATTAGAGGAAATTCTCGGTAACGGTATTGATATGGAACGCTCATTGCTCACAATCAGTTGAGCACGATGCGATTGTTGGCAATTTCGCGTGAGAATGTTAAATCGAATGACGGTTAATATGAAATGTATCGAACGTGTCTATGCATATTCAATGTCCTTTTCAATTTCCCGCGACGAAGCGTCACAAGGACCCCCTCCCTCGTGATTAAAGAGATCTCATCAGTCACAAAAGACACGAATCCATCCAGAGGTGAATGTTCCATATTGTTTGCGCAAAGGACCCGTTTAGTTCAACCCCTTCTTCCTTTTGATCGCATTGAATCCTAACGCGAAGATATACTTATGTATATCCAAGAGACATTTCCAGTGTCAAGGCTTTGCGACAGTTGTAGGATTAATATTAACTTAATGTATTTAAAAAAAAAAAAAGAAAGTGAACCAGAAACAATGCAACTTAGCAAGGTAAAATATAAAATATTGTTGACCGTATCGCGAGGAGAACGCATTCGATCTATCGCTAATACGAGAGTTAAAGGTTCTTATTTTTATACACGGCACACAATCCCGGCAGCTAATGAATGCCTCGTGTCAGGCTGGAATGTTAATCGGCTAGAATTCATCAATCACTACTACGAAGAAAATATGGAACGATGTAATTTACGAAAACTAATCAGATAACTGTGCGTTATAAGGAGCCGGGATAGGATAGATATAACTCATAATTGACATAATTAGCATATTGCAAAAAGCAACGAGGAGATATTGTTACCCCCTCGTAGCATCTATCTCGCGTAATCGATATAGGCCCGGCTTTCTCTCTCCGGCCGATGAAATTGATGATTACTCCCGGAATACATTCGACGTTTCGAGCGCGCGAAAACAGTTTCTGCACTCGCGTTATCTTAATCGTACGTAGTCGTATCGTCGTGGAGGAGCGATTATCTCGTCTCGTAAATTGAATATTACGCGTGTAGCGCAAGAAACACGTATCAAGAGTAAGAAAAAAAAAGAAAGAAAAAAACCTAATCGTTTCTTCGTACGAAACGAGAGATAGGAACAACAAGTCGACTGCTGTACTGACATGTACTTTCCCGACCGATTCCTCCCCCTCGTCTCTCCCCCGAACGGTCGAGGGACGTCGCTTAAAGTGGTGCGGAATTCACGGAATCGGGTCAATAGTTTCGTAAGACGGCTCACCGTTGTGTGACGGAGAAATACGGACAATAAACGCGCCATGAGAGAGAGAGAGAGAGAGAGAGAGAGAGAGAGAGAGAGAGAGAGAGAGAGAGAGAGAGAAAGAGAAAAGTGGCAGAGCTATATTATCGCGGTTTTCTCGCGGCCGCTGCCGTCGGCGGGTTGGCAAGCAGGCAAGCAGGCAAGCAGGCAAGCTCGGCTGCCTGGCTGCCTGACTGGCTGGCTGGCTGACGGTCTGCGCACCCTCTCCCTACGTGTGTCACACAAATCATTAATCTTGCTATGTTTTCTCGCACATTCGAATGTGGATTTAGACTCCGAGACGAGACTCCGCGCGCAAGAGAGGATCTCTGGAAAACCGTACGTGAACCGCGCGTCCAACCGTATCTACCGCGCGGCGGCCGTTTGTCTCCGTCGAAACCGCCGGGCTTGAATCAGAATGGCCGAGACCAGGGAGAACGACGACGACGACGTGAACGTCCGGCGAACATCGCGCGATCGGAACGATAATTCCCCGTATGCGTATAGAGTATATCTTGCGTGTACGTAGTAGGTTTATACCGATATCCCCGATATACTTCAACGACGATGCTTCCTGCGGAGCATGCATGTAAGCGTGATTGGATCTTGCACATCTCGTTTTCCATGTACGTCACGTTATTAGTAAATCAGAAGTTATTCAAATAACAGACGTCACACAATTAGAAGAACGGTTTGCGGGTGTACGATTGAATCCGTTGTACACGAGAATAATTTTAATAATTTTAATATCTGTTGGGGTATTGTAATAAAATTATTATTCCTCTTGTTCTCACGAAATTATAAATTTTCTATAGAAATCAGTGTCTGTACTGTAAGAAGATAATATATTTTATTTATACACAAAAATGAGTTTCGCTTACACATTTCTTGTTCTCACAAATCGTTCTTTTAAAATAATTCTAAATCATTTTCTATAAAAATATTACCGGCGAGCTTCTTGTGCTCTTTCAGATCAAGCCACCTGCTTCGATATTTATTTATGATTAAGCCATTAATAAGATGATTGATTGAGATAAGCTGCGAAAACATGGAATTAAATTAATCATATGTATGTTATTAGCGTAATTGACGTTGCTTTATCATAATAGACATTTAAAGTAAGAATTAAGATACATTCGGATTAAACGCGTTATAAGTTTTTTGTATTAATCTAATATTCAAACGTATTTTAAACGCATAGTAAATTTATTTCGCAAGAAAAGCTAAATATGATTCCACAACTGATCAATACATATTTCTTATTGTACATATTTCTATTTGTTTATATATTTTTACATATCATTCTTGTGTATACGATTTACCTATCAAGAAATAGATATCAATAAGATGAGATCAATTAAATACAACACAACATATTCTAGAACGATAGTGTATACGTAGATCATATCTCTCTAATATTATCATACTTGATCACGTTTTGTATAATATTATTTATATCTTGATACACATATTTCCGTAAAATTTTAATTGATTAATACTTGTATAAGTAGTTTTTAATTTTGCTTGAAAAATTCTTTTAACATTATTTTTATTGCAAACTATTGGAGACTGAAACATTGGCTATTTTTAAAGAAAAATGTATATATGTAATTTATTTTTATTATGTAAAAATTAAATATATTTAAAAGTATAAGCTATATATGACGTGTAGGAAATTTTTAATGGAAACTTCTAACGAAGCACCAGTTAGAAATTGCTGATTTATGCGAGGCGGCAGCGTTTTTCCCCGTCGTGTCATTATGAAACCACTCATTTTTTTTTATCCACTAGATTATGCTAGGAGTGAAAAGTGGGCAGTCCACTCGATTAGTAATTACACCTGTGTATGCACTTCATTAGCACTTATGAGTAGTTGCGTAACGACGACTGGCATGTCATTTTAATATGAACACGATCAGAGATTAATGGATTTGCCACAGCCTTTACAGAAAGATTCAAGAAATTGTGCATCCGCATCTGATAGATGTTCATTCAACGAACGGCTACATCGTAAAGAAATAAGACATAAAAAATATATGATGCATATATATATACGCACACGGTATAGAAAAAAACGTGTCTTTCTCTAGACTGGAATATTAAACGAATATTCATACATGTAGCGTATTCATCAAAAGGAATCGCACAATTAAAATATGTAATGTAACTATTTAGAGAGATCCTTGATAAAAAAACAAAAACTTTCTTATAAAGTATTTTAACATAATTCTAAATTACTGCACATTATTAATTGTATTTAAATCGCCTTTTTAATACGGAGAATATATTAAAACTCAAATACACATTTTTGCATATATGTAAATAAAATTCAAATTTAATTGTTTCATCGAGCTGCAAAAGTATTAAAAGCATATATAGAGAGACAATATTAGATGTTATAAAAAAAAAAATAAAAATAATAAATTACAAAAATGTGTATGCAATCTAGAGAAAAGATATTTGAAATATCAGTTTAATGAATCTTTCGTGTATCAAAATATTATTAATCAAATTTTACTGAATTATATGTTTTCAATGCACTTACATGCTGTGAAAATTAAGTTACCTATTTAATTTAACGGCGCTAAACTTAACATTTGACACAAGTATTCCGCTCCATTCTGATATTAATTACGTAAATAGAATTTGAATCTACCTGTATAAAGTACGAGGAGAATGTGCAGCTTAATGCGATGTGTTGGTGAACTTATATATGCAACAGGTCACGCTAGACGTAGCAGTTCATCATCGACAGTATACCAACATACAACCAAGTCCATGGGCGTAATGACGTTCATTAATTTTTTTTCACATTTGTTATTTTTCTGTCACTATTAATACACTCGTCCATAATATGCACGAGCGAATTCAAAGCTAGATATCCCTAGAGACCTAATTATATATTCATCTAATTATACAGTCATGTAGGCCATATCTCTGCGTGACACGCAATATTATATCCATAAAATTTTCTTACAATTCTCATTTGGTTGATATAATATAAATTCCGTTATAGCCGTAAGTTATCGCGTGCTTTAAATTAATCATTACATATATGAAAACTTTGAGAATATAAAAATACTGATAACATTGATATTGATGTTAAACGTGAGAATATATCCAGTATTTAAATATTCGATACAAATTGTTGTATGTAGATTTATATCTATAATTCGATTAACACACTCATTCAAAGATCACCGTTGCTTTGTATGCACCACACAAACCTCTCTAGAACCGAATTTGTCGCCTCTTATCAAACAAATTCGGATCTACAGGGTAGATGTAGAGCATTAACTGGGCTTTCTCTTGTACGGCACATCATTCATCTATCGTTTATTCTCTTATCAATTATCAGTGCTTAACATACGTGCCGGTCTTAACTTCTTTGTCCGCCCAGTATGTGATCTTCAGTAGAGACTTCACGTCAGGTATCATTTAGGAAAACCTGAAAATATTCCCCTATTAATACCAGTTTCTGTAGTTTTGACTGTAAATACATTTATAAGCACAATTCCACCCGTTTCTATTATATTTAACGCGCTAATGTAAATATTGCTATAAACGTTTTAGCTCCCTCGTTAGAAATATATTACGTATTCCATCGAAGTATCGCAACGTAAACCTTTATATAAACGTTCATATTTTTAACAATTTATGTTGTGTTAGAGCGCGGTATATATTTACAAGAAATTAGACTATTATTAAAATTATAAATTATCGTTAATTTAAAATTGTAACATGCTTGTAAGCTTACAAAGTGCTTAGTCATACGAAAATAGCTTAGGTCACTCCTAAAAAAAGCAAGGCAGAATCCGTTTTAATCAAACTCTGTGTAAACTTCAATATCTCGTTGATAGAAATATCAAATCAACAAGACTGGTTGCAATTAGTGTTTTACATGCAATAATTTTGTATAATAAAATTAATTTTTAAAAAATTGTTTAAAAATATTAAAAGAAAAATATTAAAGGAAATTAATACGAGTCTATAATTATCAGTGAAAGTAAATTTCTTGTCAATTATACATGTTTGACTTTTAATTTCTTGAATTGTAATCGATTACAAATGCATTCTTTACTTGTCAGTTTTACTATCATTCTTACTTTTTTAATGACTGCTGTCATTTCTCACATAATATTTTTAACACAAGATTTTGCACTATGTTTTGTTATCCGTACAAATATAATATCACTCATTATGTTATTTAATATCATAATCTTATTTGTTCTTTTGTTAAAGAAAATTTTGCAAAAAGAAGTATAAAGAAATTATATATTCGTATAAATTATGTAAATCAGATAATAGCGCACACAGAGGTGTATGCAATCTTTGCTTTGTGCATAATATCTGCAATACATATATGGATGATTGTTTCGTAATGCCTTTTACTCGTCAAAGACCTGCTTTAACAAACAATGTGTTATCGAGAGGCACAAACATTGGAGCCGTTTTCTTTCAGTATTTAGATACGCTGTTATAGATAAACTCTGTTATGTCACTTGACACGCTTCGTAAGTGAATATCGTACTGGGTTATCTCGGTGACAATGATCACATTACACCTGCACTACCGATGATGATTGATGCTCGTCCCTGGGATCGAAACCACCTGAGCGTTAACGGCTCAAGGATGACACAGCTGAATGTAGCAAGGTCGCATTCTCCTTGGTTTTCTTCTTCTCCTTCTTCTTCTTCGTCTTCTTAGCGGTACAGCTCCTTTTATTCCTGTACGCGTGTCGATGTACCTTTCATTTCCAGGTTACTTGGTCATGTCGCGCTGATCGTCTACATATAAATAATGTAAAAGGTATATAAATATTTTTATCACAACGACATTGATATTACAAGAAAAATGTAAGGTATATTTTATAAAACATATTATGTTTTGACGACATTATATTGTATATTAGATAAATAGAAAAATATATATGATATGTGGTTTTAATATATCTAAGTCTATGGTTTAGCAAACGATGCGGAGTAAAATGTGCGACGACCACCACAGAGAAGACATGTCACAATACAAGTTAGTTTTCTTTTGTAAAGGAAACTAGACGATTTGAAGTTATTAGGAATATTAGAAATCCCTTCTTAAACTGGGTGATGATGTTAATCCTTTTAAACGGATGGCTTCCGGATCTTGATCCGGATTAAGGAGAAAATCTGAGAGAGACCTGACTTACTCAAGATATTTTACATTCTTTAACTTGTAAAGAGCCAACTTAGCTACTGACATAGAAATTGATCTTTTAAGAATCAAATTATTACTATGTAATGTATTAAATCTTTCTTTCAAATGTAATAAAGTTGTAATAAAATAGAAAACATTTAATTTAGTGAATTAAAAAAAATGACGTTATTATATTCTATTAAGTTATATTAATATTCTAAAACCTTTCTCATATTTCGATAAATTTATTTATTAAATAAATTTTATATAGTATAAAATTAGTATAAAAATAAATATTGATATAAATATTTTCACTAAAAAATAGCAATTTAGAATAGCTCTTTGGAATTAAATTTACACTGTCAGCTTGATCTTATCGACATCGTAATTACACTTAAGTTACAGGGTATAGTTTCAATTAAATTTTATATCAAATAAATTGTCTTTATACAATATATAATTATTAAGTAATGTTTTTAAAATCTTTCTCATAAATAATTAATTTAGGTATTTCATTTATATACTGTATATATAGACATTGCTTTATATTATAATGATGACGTCGTTTATATCTTTATCTCGTAACTGACTTTACCAACATGTTGTAATACGAAAATACTGAAAGTCCCTAGATGAAAGCTGTTATCTTTTATTGATTTCCTTAAAATTATACATTTTTACATATCGCACCCCCTAGAAGAATACTGTCACAACTCAAAAAATACAAATTTTCGTGATTTTCCTTCCTCTACGTAGATATCGTTTCAGGCATACCTCCTGTGGCTTAATTTTTGGCCTAATTTTTTTTAGTTGTGACAGTATTCTTCTAGGGGTGCGATATGTTTCTTTAAGATCTTGTTTGTTTTAACTAGTTGTTTGAATAAACATTTAAAATTGTTTATATTTACCTTTTTCGAGTATAATCGATTATATTTAAAGCTGAGTGTTGATTACATCCCTGGGGATAAGCCGTAGAAAAGGTCATTGAAGATGGGGATGATCATTGGCAACAAGACGAAAGATTATACGGGTTTCGTAAACAAGAGAGCCTTCCTTTTATCGATCCAAGCATCTCATTCGCCCCCAGGACGCCATTACTGAATATCATCTATAATATTCGCTTACGTCTGCATGCCGTCAAAAAAATCGCTCTTATACTTTTTCTACTGTGCATAATTTACGATAGAAAAGAACTATTGTTTCGACGCCGATTACAAGAGTTTCTAGCTAGCTAAATTAAATGAGTTATTATCAATCGAATATTTTTCAAGAGACTTACTATATACACATATATAATATTATGTATATGACATACATTGTAATATTAATTATAAAAAAATAAATATGTAACGTTAAGCAGATTGCAAAAGTTGAAAAATAAGACTGTACTTTACTTCATTAAAAGTTTAGGACTAACAGACGCAATCAATTGATTATTTTTCCTTATTGAATATATAAACACATAAGTTTGTTTTATATATTAGATTACCTGTAATTTTGTGGCAAACACATCTCGTGACATAATACTTTTCATTAGCGTAATATTGAGCTGTAATAACAAAGGAGAATAATGTATTATTCTGTAACTAGACATTAATTTTAAGCATTCCATCATTACTCACAGAAACTAAAGCTTTACCTCGTATGTAAAATCCACCGTGATAAAGAAACGATGTCAGATGCAAAATAAGCAGATGTTTGCGCAATAGTAGAAACTATTCGCGCGTAAGTGCAAAGTAATTGCGTTGACGGGCATCATAGTTGCTGTAAAAATAAATAAATAATATAAATTAGAGAAAGTTGAAAACAATCGCCAATTTTTAGCGGTATAGTTTATTAGCTAAAGAAATTATTTACCTCACAATGTGAATGAGTGTAGCTCGCGAATGCGTTTTAATAGGAAGATCATTCGTGGCCTCGTTGCATGATACTCTCCAACACAAGGAGAATCTCCGGCTTGTTTCATGGCCGGACGGATCGTCATGGCTGAAGCAACGAATAAACCAATAAACGGGGCAACCATCTGCTTGCCAGCCGGCATCTTTCCCTTCCGTCTCGCTTCCCTGGCCACGCGTCCCGCGACTTCATTCTTCTCCCCTCGTGTTTCTTCCCCTTCGTTCTCTCCTCCTCTCCCCTTCAGCACCATTTTATGCGATCCTGAAATGAAATCCACGTGAGGGCTCACATCCGTGTGGAATTCGCGCGGCTTTTGTGCCGCGATAATAAGCGAATCCACCTACAACGGTGGAGTCTTTATCGGAGCTACTCGATATAATTGAGCCAAAGAACAATTTAGGCAATGAATACTATTTCTTACGGAATGTCATAATTGTCATAAGTTTTATAATTAATGCAGAAACTTTTGAGCAGTGTATTTATGTTGTATATCCCAATATATACATTTAAAAGACAATCTCGATACATTTTTTAAATAATTTAGAGAGATAAATATAAAAGCGCGGAATTATATTCGTTTACTGTGTTTAGTAAAATTTTTTATGTTACCTATTATATATTAATTAAAAATATAAAAAGGTATTGATTTTAATATATGATTATGAAATGGAATTACGATGAAATTCTATTATATAATGTGAAAATAAAGTTGAAAGAGACAGCAATGTGTGTATGAAGGGCGTATATAATATACAGCCTTTCAGGATCTCGAAGACAAAAACTTCGAAGAAGTTAAGAATACGCAGCAGGTCGGCTACGAAACCGAAGGTCAAATAGGGGTCGCCATTATCCGAGGCCTATTACCTACTACGGACCGTGATACCTGCTCCAATACCGAGAAAAGGAAAACGTTAAGAGTAGACGTTGCTTCGTGTAGAGACATTTCAAATAATTTTCCTGGCAACTGGAATCAAGAGAAATGTGAATTTTTGTCAAGCTATACATATATTCATACTTTTATTTTGCAATAAACTGTTCAATATGTAATAACAATTAATTAGAATATATATTATTTAATATGCGCCTAAGTTTTTAAATATTCGATACAAGTTATAGATTACGTTATATTTATAGATAAATTTTTTTTCGTAGAATTGTACGGTAAACTATGGTATCTATATAATAATCTAAAATTGGAGCTGCACGGTCGCCCTGTAAAAGATTAACAAGACCTTGTCGCATCACCCATGCACAAATTACACAGCATGATGTCATTTCTTGCGAAAATGTGTTAATTTATGATATCGGTACTTTAATCCGACCGTACTAAGAATTACTAAATTGGACGGCACATTAATAGGCTTATAGTGGAAAATTATCAATTGAAATTATATAATGTATCAAGCATAATTTTATGTTTTATTTAAATTATCAATAACAAGCCTCGTAAAATAATCTCCAAAGATCTTATGAGACATCTCGAGCGCGCAAATGGTTTCTTTTTTTACATTTTAAATTGTATAATAATATTATCTCTCATTCTAATATATATAAATTAAAATAAATTTATATAATGAAATATTGTATTGTAAAATTTAAATAACTGAGGAGAAGGATAACAAAAAAGACCAGTGTACACGTGTTTGCCACGTGTGCTGTTTGGTAACATCCCTATTAAATATATAGCAATCACGGTGATCGTACTTCTCACAAGACGGACACAACATCGATCACTTAACACTTTGTCGTGTCACGCTACCTCTTGTTTTCATTCACGTGCCGCTTCACGGTTACATTCAATATTTATATTAAGCTGATATAAAAAAGAAATTCTTTATTGCGTAAGACAGATTTTTCGCGGATTCTTTCGAAATAGATACAGAATGAAATGTAGATGAAAAATTTCAGATAAAATTATCAATGAATTAAAAGATTTCAACTGTTCTATAATACTCCAATAATACGAGTATCATGTTATTTGTTTTAGTGATCGATTTGAAAATAGTTAAAAAATAAATTTAAAAAATCCTAATAGTTAAAAAATCAATCTTTTTGGTTCTCCACAAGTTTAGAGATTAGAAGGTTAGATGTGGAATGTGGACGCTGTAAGTCCTTGATTGGATTCACAGCCGGTTTGTTCTCGTACACACATGCTCAAATTTTATAGCTTTTGTGGAGAACTGTGGAGAAGACGGTTCGTTAAGTGAATGCGTTCACCAGATGCTTCACGAAAAAATGCAAGTACAATGTACAATGTATTAATTTTGCTTAAAAATACACGGAAGAAATTTGGTTTATATATTTTTTGTTACATTCTTTTAGTCATGAATTATCTTTCCCAATATTATTAAATTATAATAATTAAATTAATACTGATATAACATTAAACTAACATTGTGCTCGTTAAAATAATATAAAATTTAGTCTACGTTTATGCTCAAAGGATCGCAGAATATCGAAATCAAAATTGAATTAATAATTTGTCCAACGTTTCTTCCAAAGACCGCACCGTGCACAGACTCTAGATAAACTATGATACATACGTACGGGAAATAGTTCCTCTCTTTCTCCAAAAGATTACATTAATTCTATTGAAATCATTAACTTTATACAGCCGAAAGTTCTTTTCATTCGCGAAAATGGAGCACGAGATTTCTCGCGTCTCGGCTCCGTCGAGAATTTCACGCGAACGCGATCCGCGATCCGCGAAAAGGATTTCCGTTGTACAATTGCGTACGTACTGCCTCGCGAGTTGGGCGAAATGAACTGAAATGGAATCGTGTTGTACGGGTGAGGAACACAGTCGCAAATCGATCGGCATCCCGCCAGATTGCGAGAGAGGCTATACCGGGGAATACGCGAAATCCGCCACCGTCGGCGCCACCGCGGCGGTGCCTAGCTAAGTGTAACTCGTCGGCTATCGACATCATGTTAATATCTAATATCTTTTCCTCGTCTGAATACGTCAATACATCGGTCTGGACACGATATGTAAAATGAAAAAGGCTCGAACATCGAAATTCGTCCTGCAGTCTCGTGCGATTGAGATTAAACTCTGAGGAGAGACGCAATAAATGCATTTTTGCTTGTTTTGGATGTATATTCTTGGGAATTACGAAATACCCGAATCCCCCTCCCCCCCATTTTGATTGTTAATCTAAATGGAACATCTTGTAGATAATATTACGTTAATTAATAGAAAGATATAATATATACGTAATTAACACAGCGCTATGCATTTTGAATCTGTCAGAGGAATTAAAACATATTTAATTCAAATAAGAGAATTCTACTTATTATTTTTATTAGAAAGTATGTATAGAGTTTTGTTCAGTGTAAATTTGTTGCTATAAATAAAAAGAAACTTTTGCGATTTATCACTTATTTAAAGTATTGCGAATTGTGGCAGATCATTTTTGCGCTCCTCTGTAGCCATTTTCAGTTCTCATCCGATAAAAATAGACAGTGTCACGGACATGTAGAATGCCGATATGATTCATGTACATATCGAAATCTTTTCTGTCTCGTTCAGCGCCAGTTAAACTGACAATTATATCTTTGTCAGAGAAGCGCGAAATGTATTTTATCCTTTCTCTATGGGGACTTTCAGACTGATCTATTAGCAACTCTCTTTAGTTTGACGCGTCACCAAATGTTGCCTTTGTTTCACAAACAACAATGAATCAATTTCAACGGGAAAGAAACATGAGAACGCAAACTCACCAATAATCACGCGAATGTATCCTTAACACATCACTAATTTTACGTCGACGCACTGGTTTAATCACACGAATCAACTATTTTTCGACGGGCGTGCAAGCGTCCATAGGAGAACGAATCTCCGAGTTGGGGATGAAATTGTGCGCACCGAATCGACGCCGGGCGTCGCCATCGTAGGGATGGAACAGTCAGGGCGCGATAAGGTGGTGAATTCAGGGTTGGAATGGAGGGGAGGATTCGAAAGTCGAGCAAGTCGAGCTTCGTGTCCGACCGCTGCTACGGCGACCTGCAGACTGTTCTGTCGAAAGCGACCTCGGCGCTCCTCGGTTACGAACAGTCATTAACATAAATTGTCTTCGGTGACAGTTACCACCCCACCACTTCTCTCTCGTATCGGACAAAATAAACTGGACGCAGCCGTGACACAGCCGCACAGATTTTCAGATTGTTTCTCTTTACTTCTTTATACATTTATCGATATTTCGAAAGATATTATAATTAGTATTTTTTTTTTATATATATATGTATATGTTTCTAGAACAGCGCATTTTCTTAATTATTTCAAACAAACTCTAGTAACATTCAATCCCTTTTTTGTATATATGAAAAGGATTCTCTTTATATATCTCATTTTTAAATAAAAAAAAACATATATAAATTATATTGCAAATGATAAAGGCGAATACTTTGTGGAATATATTATTATAATTATTTTTTAGTATCGAAAAAGAAGCAATATTTAATATAGACATATCTTTTTTATTTTAATATTTGATACGCATTATCAAATTTAGCTGATATGACACAATTTTTTTATACACAATTTTTTTATTCTTGTGCGTATTTATGTATTTATGTTAAAATATATTTTTTAAAAATATACATAGATAAGCTTTTTCTTTCTCATATTTCTTTTTTGAACAATAAATAAGATTTTCTTTCTAAGATATTAGGTGACTACTGTATTGTACGTCGGGTTCATTGTGAGTTGGGTTTATGGTATGCCTTAAAAAGGTAAGAATGTTGCATATACTGCGTGACGGAAACTCTACCCTAGAGGATGCTGCACAATGCAATCTGCTATACCTGAATGTTTCTTAATGCTAAAGTGAACGATAGTGTGTTCCTATTAAAAAATTATTTGTCTTCTATTGTAAACTTACTTGAGAACGTGTATCTATAATATAAAAATAAAAATGTTTATTACATTTTGTTTTTTTTTTGTTGCAATGCAAAAAGGAAGTGTATTTAACAAAAATCAATGCAAGATTATCAAATATTCGAGTTTTATCTATTTTTGGCAATCATAGTATAACTATATTATCCGCGATATAGTTAAACAATATAGTCCTGAATTTATGTAATTTAATAATATCTGAAAATTATATAACCGTTATAAAATCGTTAGAGATTCTTGACGCTTTATCAAAACAGATGATATTCTAGCCTTTATAAGTAACTAAACGTATTAAATATATATATATAATTTCATATAGAATAATTATTTGTAAAAATTATTATAACTATCTATCAAATTATTCTCAAAATAAATTATATAATTACATCACGCATAATTATAAGATATATAAAAATATTGCATAATTATAAGATATAAAAATATTATTATCAAATTTTTTTTAAACTGTTGCATTTATTAACATGTATGTTAATAACATATTTATAGCTGTAAGAAAATTTTAAAACAATTTTTTATGTAGCGCTTTCACATACCATGATCTTTGCAAGATGCGATACATTTGATGTAAACATAGCCAAAGTAGAAACCTTTGCGATTAACCTTTACAACTTTTTTTTCTTTCAGCATGAGAAAAAATTATTAGTATGCATTGTAAAAATTTTTTGAAAATCTTAAAATTTCCTTTTACATCTTCTTACTATGGGTGTTATTATTCCGTTAGTATACTTATAACATTTCTAATGCGAGTTTGAATGACTTTAAGAGTGTTTAACAATGTCATGATTTGTCTAAAGATTCAAACTCGTTTTAATAGAATTAAACTCTCCTAATTCATTATTGATATTTCATTTACTAGCTTTGGATAGAAGAGAAATCTATGTTGCAGCAAACTGATTCACATTCTTCTTGTAATTTGTTCATGTTATAGATATTAGCCACTGTCTTTACAATTTGCATTTTATGTTATCACAATTATTATAGAAAATAATTATAAAATTTTGTGTGCATAATAATACACGTAGTTATCAACAAAAGATAGTGTCAAGAATCTTCTACTCCAACGATATATTATCGACTTTGAAATCCAAGAAATCCAAGACTATATTTACACCAACGAATATAAGTCAAACTTAATTATCATATGAGAATTAAATTGCATGATTAAATTAGATTAGGTAAAATTAGAAAAACACAGATAGATAGTCGATGATAATACTAATCAGAAGCAAAATGTAAAATATAAATATAAAATCTTTATACTATTAAAACCGATATGTGATTTTGTGTGTGTGTGTGTTGTGTGTAAAGTGTGGTATGTAAAGTGGCTTCAATAGAATACATTATAATATGATTATTTCAGCCTCTATATATACTCTCCTCTCTAACTTTATTGCTACCCTCATCTTTAAATATACCTTTTAAAATTACTGTCATATTTAAAAATATTTTTAAAGTGATATTTATAAATTTATAACAAGAAAATGGTTAAATAAATTATTTTTTATTTACGACAATATATTAATAAATATATTATTATTTTTAAAACATACAGTCGATCTAATTTTTTGATTAGAAAAAAGTAGAAATATATTTGATTTAAATTTATTATTTGCATGCTACTTGCAAAGAATAAAATTATATTAGTTATTCAAAATGTATAACATGCATCTTTTGTATTAAATATTAATGTATCTCAAAGATGTATCTAAAGATCATAAAAGTTATATTCTTCTAAACAAAATATATTTATATTCTTTCCGTAACACGTACATTTAAACAATGAGTAAATAATTAAAATATAACACGCAATTTTTTATTTTTAGAAATTTAATAAATAATTGATAAAATTATAATTTTCCACGCCAATGCTTTAACTGCAGGTAGTTGTAGTTCACGCGTTGCAAACTCCACCCTTTGATTAGTAGGCTTAACCAGCAAAGGACCACCTCCCCATCACGTCACCATCAACCCCACTTCTTTTGAATGAACACAATTTGATTCATGATGGCTGCGTTTCGCTTGTATCACCATCTTCCATAAGGTCTACAAACCATTATAAGACTCTTGTCGACCGGTATTAAAAGTAGTATCGACGGATTACCGACCTTACATTCTTACAACCGACCTTACATTTTTACAACCGATGGTGTGTTAGAAGGATCTTTAAAGTATACTGTTCAGCTATTTATCACAGATGGCATAATCTCTGATTTGTAAAAGCAGGAGACCAGATCGTATATGTATAACATCGGATGATTTAGCCAAATTAATTTTTTAAGAGCATGTTAATATTTTAATGGCAATATATATATATGCATCGAGAGAAGCAGTCTTGACTTTTTTTGCGAGCAATTTATAAATGCATAATATATAATATTTTGTATAATGAGAGAATGATAAACAAATATATATTTTTGTACTCTATACTCGGATTCTCTTCTAGCACAGCAACGCGAGCGATTTAGCATATATATCTATAGCATATCATATTATAATAACTCCTCTCGACTCACTACGTGTAGACGTCACATCGCATTTGCAGGCACTATGGTGCACAACCTCGCTGTCTGTCTTACCTAACCTTTGAACTCCCATGGGTCCAGTATTCTGAAACATATTTCTGTAACTGATATTGGTCAAAGTAGAAAAGCAGTTTTTTTTATATAGAAGATGGCATCGGCTAAATTTATAACGTATAAGATGTTTTATATAAAGAATGTCTAGAGGACAATTTGTATGAAAAGATCATACAGTTTTATTTAAATTATTTCTGAAAATTGCTTATAAATTATTATACGATATTTGTCATTATTTATAATAATTTAGATATCAGCAACTATGTAGCAAGCGCGTTCTGACAATTGAATAATAAACATTCGTAAAAAAGGGAAGTTGTGTTGACACCTTGATAACTTGTGAATCAATACAGCGAGCTTCTCAGAAAAATAATGATAGAATATACGGAGTTGTTTGCGGGTAGAACTTCCCCATGCTACTCTTCAGCTTGGAAGCTGCTACCAAATCTCAGCCCGTCACTACCCGTGTGATTGATATCTGCCTTCCCCTCTTCTTCATCCGTACAATTCGCATCACGAAGAGAGAAAACTATTTCGTTTCTCACTTTCTTTTTCACGATCAAACTTCCACCTCTGCTCGATCATAAAAGGAAAACCCATCATTTTTCTTCCTATAATTCTAATCAGACGTAATAAATAACCGTTAATAATCTAACGATAAATATAACGATAATAATGTTCAGATTGGTCCTATGTTGTCAGCTCTGAAAATAAAACGATTGCAGCGAGACAATAGATATACGTTTCTGCAATAACGCGACGATTATCGCGTCAATATTTTCTCTTGAAACGGCATCGGGAAAACTAGCACGCTTCAGCCACCACCAACCACCGATGCTGCCAGTTTCAGGTAACGCAAGCAGCAACGTCGGCGAGTTAGGTGAGCGAGGCGATGGAGTACCAGCCGAGTTCTGCGGCCGTCACGTCAGAGTGACGAGTGCCTTCCCCTACCAGACCCATCCACCCCCAACGTCGGCCGCCCAACGTCACCCAACACCACCGCCACCGCCAGCCACATACCCTCGCAGGGGGCCCTCGGAGGTTCCCCGGAACCGCGGAGCACCCCCCTCCCCCCCCCGCCCCTCCTCTCACTCTTTGCTTCTCTTCGGCCTCTCTTCCTTCAACTACGGCCGACTAGTAGTCGAGGAATTCGAGTTGCTATAAATCTCCCTTGACGGGCGCGATGCCAACATGGCGAGGAAGGGGGCCGGGACATGGGTTGCGGAGAACTGCGAGAGAGAGAGAGAGCGCGGTGATGGCGAGGGGGTGGCGGTAGATAGGCGGCGGAATGGGGATGCTAGAAGGGAAGGGAACGCTTCTCGCCATACCAGGAATTGTAATAGTTTCGCTAGAGGGGTTAACGCGGGGTTGGTGCGAGAACACCCCCGCGAGAATAGAAAGAATCCGAAGATCGGACGATGTGGCACTGTCTTGGTGGCATTGCGGAAGCACCGGGGGAGGGGGGAGGGGGGGGGAGAGAATGCCTCCGCCTTTGTTAAGGTCTGTCACTCAAGATTCGCGCGGGGACGCGAACGAACCCTTCCGCCGCGGTTTGAAAATTGTGAAAGCAATTCTCGCTGCCGCTCGTGACATTTCCTCGCCGGAAGGAGTTCTATGAAGATGTGTGTGTGTGTGTGTGTGTGTTTACCATTTTTTAAAAAAAATTGAACAAGATCATGATTGCGAGACGCTTGGTCTCTCTACTCTATAAAATAATTATGACATTAAGTTACGAATGCATAAAAATCTAGAAATAAAGAGTTTATTATTGGTAAATTTTCTTTTCTAGTTTGCATCGAATGGCAAGATTCAAATTCCTCTGCAATTTGAAGAGAATATTATTAACGACTTAGTAAAACTACTTTCTCTGAAATGAGTTTTTAATCTTAGAGCAGAGTAAAAGAAATAAAGCACAAACAAATTACGATAAGAGAAACTGGAAGTAGACATTCTTAAGAAGCAACAAGAAGATCTAAAACTTTTCAGGTGTCGACTGCATCGTCGTCGCACGTGAACTATGAACTCGTCGGTGAGTTCATCAAGTAAGTTGGATTGAGGCAAGTCTTGTTTTCTTTGCCGCGATTTAAAAGTCCGATAAGACCGCTCATGATTCGACTAGCGTTCTATATCTATCTCCTAATGATCCGTCGTGAATGGCGAGAGCACCTTTAATTTACCGATGTTACATCGATAAAGACGCTATCAGCTATGTCATGTAATGCCATCTAAATTTAAATTTTCTTGGAATTTACTTTGGGAATAATGCACTCTCTTTACAAATATATATGTATATAAATGTATAAATATATATGTGTGTAGTTAAAGAAGTCATATTGTTAAAAATTTGAAAAGAAAGTAAGTTTAAATTTACTACATGCGTAACGAATTCAGACAAACACTTCGCAGGAAAAACTCTCATTGATTTATAGACAGAACGCTTTTGCATACAATTTTGCACGGTTTTTCTCATTAAGAATGGCGCCAAAAAAAGAAAATGCCTTTGTGTCGGAGTTTTTCTTCTGACTTGTTGACGAATTGCGAAAATCTCATGCATGCATATATGAAACATAATACAGGATAATACAGGAACCCTAAAGCATTTTAACAGTTTAACAGTTTTGTCGAGAAGAACGTACTATAGATGTGTGTGTGTCTAACTGTGATTTATGAGTCATTAAACCATCAACATTCTCTATGTTGAATTTATTAAAGTTAATTTATAGTCGAATTCAATATTTTAGTATTTTGGAAAGTGTTAAAGCATACGAAATATTTAGAACGATTTCGTAAAATGTGAGGAATATATATCGAATTTGTAATACAAATATTGTTATTGTCGATGAATGAAATGAGTGCATTCCTCGAAAATAGTGTCTCGAGGCTACGAGGAGCATGCTTGGGGGGGCATAAATCAATTAAATTATAAATTACTATACAGAAGTTGAGCAAAACGACCACCTGTTGAAGATAGGACAAGGAAAGTAGGATGAAGGGATGAAGTGGGGTAGCTATCTCGTAAATTCTGTGCTGCTACCTGCATCCACGTATAGAATCGCTTGCTTTTTATTTCCGTTCTCTTTTTTTTATCGTAAGCTGTTTCTAAAATATAATTTTCATGTCGCTCATTTGTATATATGTATATCGTTCAATAAATATATTTATATATTCAAATCCTCAACATTTCTCAACATCCTCTCTCTCTCTCTTCCTCTCTCTGTCGACATATAATTACTGCGATACAATAATAGATACGTAATTAGAACAAATGTATTATTTAGACTTTGGAGCTATACGCAATTTTTTAATCTTATGTTGCAGAAATATGATTCTTGTAAATAAAATATCAAAAATTGCTGCAAAAATTTTATACTACGTGTATTCTGTACCGAATGCAGATATAAGATTATTTGTAGATAATTTCGCAATTATTAATCGCGGTCGCTTATTTTATCCCAATTACAACTTTTCTGCCCGCTCGAGACAAAATTTCGTCCAATAATTTTAATTGTACTTTAATCGGAGCAGCGACTCCTAGCGATCCACGTCGTTTTGAGACTTGTTAATATTTCAACTCTAAAGCAGATTTGGTAGATAAGCGTATAATTGGGAATGCGAGGAAAGTAGTAGGTACGGACATTGAGAGCTGCCAGGGATGATTAATTCTTGTCGGAAAGCGCTAGACCCTTTGGAACTCGGTTGTAGCGTCCCCACCATCCTCGCTTTTCCCATTCCACGTTGGTCCTCCTCGCTCTTCATACAACCACCTCATTCCTCTCTCGCGCACTCAACCCTCTGAACCTCTCTTACCACCAGGCAGACTTTCTCGTTTCGTTTGTTCTCCGTCCGTGTCATTCGTTATTACATCGTAGAAACTCGCGGATATTTGGAATTCCAAGTGACGTCTCTAAAGGGAGCCGGTGCTTTAACCGATAACTCGGTTTCTTACCTTAAAGGAAACTATGTCCGACGCTACTTTTGTTAATATGTCCTCAATTGGACGCTTGCCTAGCATATTGACATTGTGAAAAAATTAATACTCGCTGTGTCTGCGCATGTTTTAATAATCTTCTTTTATTAAAGGAATTTAACATTGATAAGGTTTTACACGTATTTTGCTATAATCTCTGAAAATATATCGTACATGTAAAAAATATTATATAAGTATATATTATAAAGTATTGAATCTCAAATTGCTTTTCGTACCAATTTCGATCTTTACTGATTTTCACCCAAAGATTTCTAATAAACTAAATAAAAATCCTCTTCATGCCTTTTAACGCAATGTGTGTAGTATATAATTCTCATATCATTGCTTAATGGCCTCGAAATTCTGTTTTATCTCGAAAATAAATTCTCTTTATTCAGCAAACTGTTCAACGATGAAAGGATATGCGTGTCGCATATCTCAGGTCAGATTTAAAATCTTTTTTTGGTTCTATGTAAAATGTTTCTAAAATTAGACATTTATAATATACCGATTTATGGTTTAAAATCCTTATATATTGTCAGTAAAAATCATACGGTTGATTTGTAAAATATCCATAATAATTAAATGTTAAGATGTATTCCGGTAAATATATCAATTTTTTTTTTTTCGCCAATCGACGTTGTGTTGTACTCGTATCGATGTGTACTCGCGTTGGACCGAGCAATCTTAAAAGTAGTTCCAGAATCCGTTTCGTCTCAAATTCGAGCTCATCCGGTGGCCCGATCCTGCAAGAGCCGAAGAAGCACACGCGTCCGATATCGGTTGCATTTGCATAAGGCTATCGTCTTTCCTTTGTTGCGGACTCGCCTCCCACGTACGTGGCGAGGCTGTCACTCAGAGTTTCTCAGGACTCTCCTCAGTCTTCTCTCGCATCGGTCGCGGATCAGTACTCCTCTCTATCTCCCCCTCGGCATTTCCTCCGCCATCCTCCTTTTTTTTCTCGATTTCAAGCCTCCCTGCAGCATGCAAGCACCTACACCCTGTCGTTCGCTACCTTGCCTGCATTCCTGCATACTATTACACGAGGCTGGGCTTTCACATTACGTCTGCGTAACGTTCGCTTACTTGTTTCAAGTAAAGCCATACCTTGTCGAATCCATTTCATGGATTTTCGAAACGCGAATTATTTCGCGGGATACCATAGCAGAGATACTAAGAATCGACCATCATACGGGATACGCAAATAATTTTTTAATATTTCAAGGAAGAACTGCTTCTAAAATGTCAAGCAAGTGCAACAAATATCATCAATATCGATGTGTAACAATAATTAATAATTATATTGATATCAATCATTAAATTAGGAGAAAATGACTCGGAAAATATTTATATACAAATTAAAATCATATTAAGTGCGTTGAAGAATATAATTATTCTTCATTTCAGTATAAGCTGTAACATCTATTGCCAAAATAAATCATACATGATACTGTAAAAAAAAAGAAGGAAGTAAAAATGTTTAATAAAGAGAGAAAATTAAACTAAGAGAGGAGATTAAATTAATGTTATTATATACGTTAATTATTAGTGTTATTAAATGTAACTATGCATAGTTAATTATATTTTCTGCCTCACTTGTTCATGCTTCGTCGATTTCAGCTCGATTAATTACGCGATAATAAGATAATAAGATTTCATAAATTATTCTTCTCAATTAGACAAAATTCGTAAATTTGAATCGTCAGATTCGAGAGCCGTATAACTCAACATTTGTTTCCCTCCTTGTCTCATATTCGCCGCCGTATGAAACGTCGAAGGATCGTGCTGGGTATCGAGATGAGAATCTCGATATCGTAGCGCGATAAGCCAACCGAGGTATTTCGAGCGATATCACGAATGGACGGCGAACGTAAAACGTATATATAAAACAGTGGCAGAGACTCAGGGTGTTTCACTAACGCGCGATACTCCGCACTCCTCGAATACTCTGCTCTCTTCTTTGCCGGAGATCTCGCGGTGGTTCCGCCGTAAGTCGTCTAACTGGGGATGGAATGGAAACGTGCTCGGTGGATACGCGATGGAACGGGAATGGAGGCCGCATTAATAAAACATTAAGGTTTTGTAGACGATGTATCGATGTAGTGTTTATATTATCTTCTTTGATGTCGACATGTGAATTGGACAGATTTGTTATTCAGACTCCGTACGTAAAAGTGCTGAAGTCTTGCTCCGCTCCGTTTGTGGACAGGGCGGGTATCGACGACGACGACTCGGACATCGACGGACGGACATACGGACAGACGGATCGGACGGACGGATGGACAGACGGAACGAACGTGAGCGCAGATGGATAAACGCGAAGCCTGTTTCAAGTTTTGCGCTCCTGGATCCCTGCCACGCTTGTCAGTCAATACGCAGATAGCTCACCCGCTCCTTCCTCTCTGTTCATGTATTTTCAAAACCGCATATATCCTGTATTTTAAATACTTTTCTATTTCTCTTTCATAAGAAGGAGAGAGAGAGAGAGAGAGAGAGATGGAATGTATCTCGTAAAAACGTGAGATAAATTCTTACGGAAGAAAAAAATATTCTTATAAAAAAAAAAAAAAAAAAATCTCATAGATGAAAAAAAAAAATAGAGTCATTACTTACAACGAAACTTCTTTCCACAACACTTGGAGTCTCTCCGTCTCTTTTGCCGCTAAATGTTTCCGTGTCGAATTATACCCGACATGATTGCTCGATAAATCCCGCACCTTGAACAAGACTTAATTTCACAATAGACGACCCACGCGCACTCATTTCTCGGAGCCGCGTGGTATCGACATTCTTCGCGATGTCGTGCTCGGAGCCCCGCGATTTCTCCCCCCCCCTTCCCCTTTCCCACCCCCTCCCCCTCACACTCGCCACACGGTACCGTGATCCCGAACCTTGACTCTTCATTAATCACCCCGTGGTATCAATGACTGACTGAGTGACTGACGGCAGGCGAGAGGTATTATATACCTACGGTGTTCGCGCGAATGCTGATGTGCTCGTCGTGGGGATCTTTCTCTCGTCTCTGATAGACTGACGAGAGAGGCTTGTCTGAAAACTTTCTTGCACTTTCTCCTTTCCCCATTTTACATTGAGCTTAATAGCTTATTCAAGAAAATTGCATTTCCTTGTAATTCCCTCCATGTCAATTGTCAATGCGAAACAATATAATATATGTGTCTGTATATATATATATTGATCGAGTAAATAACGGATTGTTTATCGTGATTGTGACAAATGCGATTAAATTTGCTGCTACACGCAATGACGGGAGATACGAGAATAAATACAGCGAGCGAATTAATTACCGCGATGCCGAAGAGAGTATACATTCAGCTCAGCTGTTTCAGACTAGCCTTCCGATTTTCCGAAGAACAGAAAGGTCAGTTTAATCGTGACCTTACGGTAGACTGGCGCCACGTTTACTCTTCATTTATACGGTGCTCCGTTACGGACTATACACCGAAAGTCACGGTTCACCTTCCCGCAATCTCTGACAAAGGTGCACGAGCCTACGGAGCCAATCGAATACGCGGCGTCATCGTCGGTAGCTTAGTACGATCTTAGTCGTTCGAATAAGTCCTGTGACGGATCATGACTTGCGTTAAGTCCTGTCTTCTCTTGTTTTCTTGTTACATGACTCCTGTCTGCTTCGATAGTTTTCGAGGGTGTGACTCTGCTTTATCACACACCCGACCCTCTGCTGCCGATACGTGATCTTTATCGGCGCCTTCAGATTGAATAAAATGTCAACTGACCATGGTTGAGTGTACATTCTATGAATCCAAGCTCAATCACATCACGCTCAAAATCTTTGGCCGCGAGATTAATTAATGTACGTAATAAATATATACTATTTATTATTTATAAGTAAATATTTCATATATATATATATACATATATTAATGTATGTAATAAATGTAAGATGTCGAAATGTATTTGAATGAAAAATGTTTAAAATTTAAATCGAAAAATTATAGATATCGATAATCGATTTGCATTTTATCTGCTATTATTGCGATGAAATTTAATTAAAAATTTAACTAATAATTAAACAATTTTTATAAAATTACGTAATAATGTCAAGATCAATACAGGAAAAAATTCGTGTTAGAAAGTACTTACAATACATCTCTCATAGTATTGCTCTCCATTGTATTATAGCATATATTGTTCTTCGTAGTAGTATTAATTTCGAGATCTTCGATACTTACAATTAGATGCACTCCAGTCGATGCTTGGCGATTGACTGAATAAAACTTTAGTAGGTACAGACGTAGTAGGTACAGACTGCGTGCGTCGATCAAGCGTTGCGTCAGAATTAGAAAAAGAAAGAGGACTTTAGGGAGTCCGATCTTCTCTCTTAAATATAAGACTATGATTACCGTGAAACGATTTTTACTCCAGTTAAAAAGAGATAAACAGACTTCTGAAACGTTGCCGCTCTCTTTCTAATTTTGATGCACGAATTTTTGACGGTTAAGATATGATACGCAAAGTCTATACTTATTACATTTATGGAAATAAAGTTACTTTATTCAACGAATTTTTCAATAATGAAAAGACACGCATATGCTCCGGCAGTCTTTTCATCAAAAAGTTCGCTTAAATAGAGCGATTTTTATTCTCGGAACAAAATAGGATTTCGTAAATATGTTAGCGGACACAAATGTAAACATTGTTTACATACCACACATTGGGCACGTCTGAACGCTGAAGTGAGGATTGTTATTTATTGTACCGGGAAGGAAGCCTAAAGTATTCAGTTGATTTCCAACCTTTGGCCGAAAAGAATCTGCGTGACAATCGAAACTAATACCGCCTAAAGGAAATCTGTCACGGAGAGCAACGTACGTAAGTACTACGACAGATATACAATTTCTGAACATGTGCCTAATGATTCGTATTAGCCTTGACATAATTGCTTAGACTTTTCTAAGGAAAGGACGAGTCGAACTTTGCTTTACTCACTGCTAAATAAGTTTAATTAAATTTATCGAAACAATATAAAGCTCGACACGCGTTTGCGTAATTAAAATAATGAGATGTATTGTGTTAGTAAACTATCTCGGTTACAGATAACCTCGCGTGGCCATCGCGCAACCTTTTAACGTTATCGTGTTTTGTGTTTGAGCAATATATAAAGCACGCGCGTTAAATTATCATATCGACAATTATAAATATAATAATTATCGCGCACGTCGTAATAAGCGTCGCTTCATGCGTCGGTTCAATTCTCTCTTTGTTACATAGCTTTGTAACATAACATAAGATGATTTTATTTAGAAGAAAAACATTTTATTTTGTTGTACTCGCGTTGTACATCGAGAGCGTTAGGATGTACGCTAGGAAATCGGCGAACTTCCCTAGTTCTTCATAGGTACCAGAAAGAAATAAGCATCGATGATTTTTTTTTCTGTACGTCATACCATTTAATAATTACAATTTAAATTATATAATTAGACGACCTTACACGTACGGTGCTCTAGGTTACGTAGATGTAATAAGTAAGTATTTTTTTTTAGTTAGACTATTACGTATATTACATGGAATGAAATAACATTTGAGTGACGCTACGCGAACGTAATACTTGAGCTTAATTTAAACTTGGATAGAACGCATTCTTTGCACCTTGACGAATAAATAGTAAATATCTGCAGTTTATTTTTTTTTTCCGTCTCGTCTCTTACGCCACGGAACCGCGACTCCGCGAGTCGAGTTTCGATTGGCATCGAGATAGCACGACTACGTATCCCGCGATGGATCTCGTGTAAAAAAGTGATGCAAATCTTGCATTATTTGTGCACATCATTCATAGGTACGGGACGTGTTGTACGACACGCGGCGTAAACAACAAAAAAAAAATAATAATAATAACGAAACAAATAAAATACAATATTAACACTGTACTAAGTCATTAGCACAACAGATTCACTCTCAATACAATAATAAAGATAATATCAAGAATTTCAATAATAATAATGATAATAATAATAATAATAATGATAATAATAATAATCCTCACTATGCTTTATTTAAATATTCATATAGTGTACCAGGCGATAACGAAAAAAATGTTATGTTGCACCTGGCAGCATTTCTTTTTGTAGGAAAACAAATACTCTCTTCTGTACATTCTTATGGACGACGAATTCGTCGTAAAGTCGCAGAGAATTAAATACAATTTCGAAATTCCGTGCCGTTTATTTCAATTAATTTCACGCAAAGTATTGTCCCTGATAATGAGTGGAGTTTTTTGTCTTGATTTAATCTAATTCGGCACTCGATAATTTATATGACAGATAGAAGGAAATTTTCTTTCGTTAACGTCTCGTACAGTAATATAACGTCATTCGATATCGTGTGTGTTGTTATATATTTAATAATTATGTACAATTCAAATACTAGCCTAGTTAGAAGGTCTCTTCTTTATTTGTTTCTTCTCTCTCTCTCTCTCTCTCTCTCTCTCTCTCTCTCTCTCTCTCTCTCTCGCTTGTATCGCTTAAAATCTCGACATACTAAATTCCCTGTATTCTTCCGAATTTGCATCGCGTAAACGCGGTTATGACAATTTAATAAGCAATTATAGAGCGACTGTTTTCAACGTTCTTTCTGTCGTATCACAAGATAATCAATTACTCGAATACTAGCTAATTAGTTTACACACTTGCGCTCGCTTCCCGGATTAATTATTAATCAATATTCGATCTTTCTTATATCGGATCCTCGTTACCGATCCGTGTAGAATAATACATTTCTTCCGATCACGCATCTGTACCGATAAATACGCAATAGTGATCAGACGGCACGTGCATGCACAATTTGCGTTAGATATTCAGCGCTACATGCGCATACATTGCACCATCGAAAGTCAGACACACTCACAACGCATCCGGGGATCATTTATCCCGTTCGATCCCACACGCGCGAAATATCCCTTTTTTTCTCTTTATTTAATATAGTTTCGGATTTCAACTATGGTAAGTTATAGAAACTAATTATGTTTCTATACGGATTAGAGTCACTATAGTTGACGCGCGAGAAAAACAATACAGTAGTTTGATTTGTTGTCATCAATCGGGATAAAATGCTCGATGCGGTGGAATAAAAATGAATATTAGAGTCTACGCGAGATTTCCCTACATATCGACAATATAGGAACAACGTGGCTGCTCCAGGGAGACATTGGTTAGATTATGCTGCAAATTATGTACAAAGAGATGCTTGGGCCATAGCTGCCCACCGTTTCATTAATAAAATAATATTGTAGGATTGTGAAAAGAGATGGATATTATGGGCGAAACTCTCAATTCCCGAAATAAATTTGCGTGATTTGAAATATGCTACTCTTATCTATTCTTCTTATAATTTCCAGCGTTGCATAATAATTAATGGGATATGCGAAAGAATGTGTGCGCGTATCTAGGCATTTGATATAAAAAAATATTAGAGAGAGAAATATGGATGTATAAATTTCTAATTGTTCATTCTGTAGTTATTTTAACATCGCAATAATATCGTGTTATTTTAATCACGTGTAAATTATGCTGTATGAAAATGTCTCGTTGTTATTCTACTAATGCAGACTTAGTACATGAGTCTCTTAAAGCATTTCTCATTTTTTTAGAATACTTCATAAAGCCAGCATAATTTATACGCTATCGTAGATTTCTAAAGGTTATCTTTTCCATCGAGAATGGCGAAGAATATAATTTGAGTATTAACAGGCGTCTCTTACAAACTATTACATGGAGACTTTTCAGCGTAAATTATATTTTCTTTGAAGCTGTTTCGAGTCTTTTGCGAAGCATTTTTCCAGGAGCAAGTTCGAAAGGGATCAAACAAAAGAGAGAACAATGTGTAAAAAAAAAAAAAAAGAAACACTAAATAAATAAATTTCATCAGTAATTATTAATCTTAGGTGAAACAGTGCGCAGCCAGACAAGATAATTAATTAATTCGTTATTTGATTAATTAATTACTTAGACCGCTAATTTCTACATCTTAAACTAGAAGGATTCGGTCTTATCTCACCCGCTGAGACGGTCTCTCATCCGCGTTAGTATGAATATTTTATAATCTCGTGTGCGTGAAGAGAGAGCCCCCTCGGAGCGCGTCCAGTCTATTAAGTCGGATGCATATACGGCGCTACGTATGCAGAAAATTTTGGCTTCCCTTCAACTTCGAATAGTCGTACGGTACTCGCGTGTCCGCATAGGTCCGAAGGTGAGCGAGAATGGATCGTCAGCCTGAGAAAGAAAATCATTCTTTTCTCTATCTCGAGTCCCCTCTCTTTCCCCTTCTTACTCATTAGGCTGAGCTCAGCGCGCGCGAACCAACAATATTATAAGCGCGAAATAATTTAAGTACGTTATTGAACATATACGAAGAGAGGAAGGATCTCTCGCGTCTCCTCGCGTTCTCGCGCGACGATCCATCAATTGCCGACCATCGGCGCGTCAGCGGAAACGCACCACGTGTCCTACTGGAAGCGAAGGCCCCTCGTGGACCCCGTCGGGGGTTCCAAGGCCTGGACGCCGCGCCGGGGTCCGAGAAGGCGGAAAAAGCCTTTAGAAGTTCTGCTCGCCGTACATCCCGGGAAACCGGACAGCGTGTGCTCCGAGCTCGGCGGGCGAGAACTCGTCCTATGTGGCCAAGTGAGCGAACTGGCCTGGGTGGGGCGCGAACTGGTAAGGGTGCCCGTACGGCGACATGTGGTACGGCACGATGTTCATACTCGCCATCTTGTGCTCCTTCTTCCACTTCATACGCCGATTCTGGAACCAGATCTTTATCTGACGTTCCGTGAGGCAGAGAGCATGCGCGATCTCGATGCGACGCCGCCTCGTCAGATAGCGATTGAAGTGGAACTCCTTCTCCAGCTCCAGGGTCTGGTACCTGGTGTACGAGGTCCTTTGCCGCTTCGTCTCGCCGTTCGCGTTCACCGTACCTGAAAAAAAAAAGGAACGTTTTCCGTTATCTCGCGAGAAGACTATGCAAGCGCGAGCTTGGTCGCGAGAAGGGAGTTGTGAGAAATCCAAATTGGCGACGCGGAGCGTCGTATTTATATTATCCTCGCACGCCTCGGGGCGCGTTCCGAATGGCATTTATACAAGTACTAATTTACAGATATCAAGTGAAATGTGTTTGAAATATATTCTTTCTTCTTTTTTTTTTTTTTTTCAAAGAAAGATTCGATCACGAGCGTCGAGAGTGGAAAAGTGCAAAGGTCGAATAAAAAGCACAGAGACGATGCATATTAGCAAGTGAGGCCCAAGCGTGCAACGCGTGACGACCTCGTTAATTATTTCAACGAGTCTCGTGGTTAATGCCTTCGCCAGTGCCGCTGGATCGCGAACTGTGGTCACTTGGCAGCTGTTTTACCTATTTGCTTTGCACGCCTCGGCCATAAATAATTTTGCAACGCTATTATTACGATACTTCGCCTCTATTACACGCGTGCTTCCTTCGCAAAAACTGCCAACGACTGCCGAACAACGTTAGAAATGACCCTCGGCTGTAGCCTCGATTCATTCGCAGTGTGCGACATAAGCGTCGCGTAAATCAAGTCGCCATTTGATATAATGCATCTCCACGTAATTTATTCTTTTTTTTTCTTTCAAATCCGGGATAAAAATTAGCAATTTGTTTGCGTGAAAAAAAAAAAGAAATACGTAATACCACATTCACCGTCTCCCGAGATTAGGAACATAATGGATATTTATACAATTTGCATAATGGATTGAAAATAAAATATTTCAAGGTGGAATTTGATGAGGCAGATGATCCTTTATCGCTTTACGACTCTTTTTGCTCGCTAAAATATTCGTGGTTTGCCTTCTCATAGCGTTCGTATCATTATTTCGATGTAATTAATATACGAATAATTTCTACTCTTTCTCCCCCTCTCCTTCCACCCCCGCTTTTTCGTAGAAGTACCAACGTAGAGGTTTCGGTTCGATGCTTTTCAGCAGGTGTGCTACGCGTGCAAGGGTCGAACTTATTCGTTCGCTTTCATTGTAAGCACGGGTCATTGCGGATATTAAAGAGCCGGTTCATTTACAGCTATAATAGATGGCTATATATTAATAGCGCGGGACAGGGGAGAGAAGTCGATGAGTCGTACAGATAAAGATGCAGTCAAGTAGGAAATGCGCGAACGACAATAATCGCGCAACAAATTGCGCCATTTAAATGGACTTTCGTTGATTTATACTTCCACGCGCAAGAGAAAAAAAAAAAGACGCACGACGATAAAATATACAACTGATCATAAGCTTGCTGTCGTATAAATGCGAATAAATATTTCCCGTCGCTGTTCGCGGAAAGTTTTTGGCGTCCGCGATTATAGCCGGTATTCCGAGTGTGAACATTCATAATGGCACGGTTTAAAGATCCGTTCCGCGGCTTTGAGCAACTTTGGCTGAGCACTTCCACGAGAGTGAAAAGCGCTTTCGCAGAGGTATGTTTGAACCAACGAACGGTTGAACAGCGAAGCTCCTACCGGGCTTAATGACAGGACCCTTCGTCCGGTGTTATCGCTTTCCTCCCGATATAACACGTCGCCGGGTCGTGTGCGAGGCTGACTTTTTAATAAATAGTGTTCTGCTTGTCTGGACACGCGGACTCGTTCGGTCTGCATATCGTTTATCCGGCGTTTACCTGCCCGTTTTGTAACCGACAAACGGAATTCCCTTTTCGACCACTCATTATTATTCGATAACTGAAAGTATCTCAACAATAACGCGTGAGCTGTCAAATCAATGAGCTCCTTATACTTTGTGATTTTTTTTCCACTAAATTTATATCATTATTATATACATTTTGTTTTTTTTATTTATTATTATCTAGTTACGCGCATCTTCTTGTCGATATAAAGAGATAATTTGATAATCTCCTACATTCCTCTCGTTTTTTCTTCTTTCTCTGTTTTCTACAAAGTTATTATAGTTAAAAAATATTACGAATAGACGTTTCTTTCTGGTTTTTTCTGGTAATAAATTGCTACTTATTCGTCGATATAATAGCATATGTACGTGTTGCTATGTAGAGGAATGTACTCGGTGAAGACTCGGTGAGAAAATTCTCGACGATGCTCATACGCGATTAAAATATGCTTCTTAGACGCATCATATTAATTCTTTCAACCAATACCACAAGAGAGAGAGAGAGAGAGAGAGAGAGAGAGAGAGAGAGAGAGAGAGAGAGAGAGAGAGAGAGAGAGAGAGAGAGAGAGAGAGAGAGAGATCTCGATACATTCGCTCGAGATGCCTATAACAGGTTGCGAGTTTTTATCATTCCCGCAGAAACGCGCGCACACAACAGTAATAATCTCATAGCGACGTGATTATGTGTATGTTAAATCGTTGTATATATTATTTTATCTTCGAGACGCTCGTGATTTATTATTTTTTTCTTCTAGTGGCAATGGCTTTTAATGCATTAAAGTACCGTGGTAATGGCTGACCCGATTAAATTTCACGCGTGTCAGGCACACCTGTTTAATTAGCATTTAGATTCTATCTGGCGCGATCTCAGTAGTTATTCTCGCACTATAAATTCTAAGGCATCGAGGGGAGTACGAGCCAATATGTTATTGTAACGTGAATTTCCGTAATCATACGCATGACTTGCGTTATATATCGCTTGGTAATAAATTTTGTAATCACATTGAATCTTAAGCGGATGCAATGAGAGCACTTTGTGCATTCCCTTTCATAAGGATCCGGAAGATTCTCTTCTTTACATTTCTTTCTTTTTTTCTGCAAGCTTCTACTCTTCAAAAAGTAATGAAAAATATTTTAACATCGTAAATATATTACTCAGATGAAAGTAAGTAATTAATTATATGAATCCGATAGAGCAATTATTTATTTCGAAATCCCACAAGATTATCTCGTTATCGACTATCAATTGCGTTGTTAGTCGATCGATCAAGATATTGCTTATTAAATAATATTATGCTTTCTATTGCATTTATTATGCATATAAATAATTATAGAAAAAAAAAACCATCGAAAAAGGAATTATTGAGTCATACAGACAACAAATTTTCTCACATCTTGTGCACTTGTGTACTATTTCTCCGATATATTTCTTGTAAGAATTATTTAATGTCTCAATCTAAATATTTTATTAAATGTCACTATATTAATGTAAAAATTATAAATTCTCTATTACGTGAATTGTTCGAATTTGCTGTACAAAATCCTCGAGACGACGCTTTAGAGGGAGAGGATAAAAATTGAAATGAAAGCGCTCGGCACACACAGCTATCGCGCAAATAAGAGATGTGCGAACGAAGAGGCTCCGGGGTGCGCATAGTCGTCGTCGTTGTAAGACTGAGGCGGGCTAAGCGCAAGGCCATGTCGTGTCACCCATCTCGATGTCACCTCGTGTCGTCTAGCCTTTTCGTGCCTCGCTCTTAATAGAACGCGGAGCGCGCATGTATTTGCACCGAACCCTGTACGAAACGTGTCACCGACTGCCAGACTGACGACTGTCCCGTCTGCCTGACTGACAGATCGGCTGGTTAAGTCTGAGTAACACGTGACTGGGATAATACCGTGCGACTCTCCATGGCGCGTTCACGGTATGATTTTGACCTTCTCGGTTTTTCAAACATTTCCTCTCTTTATCACGCGACCTATTCAATCAAATGTGCAAGTTTTATTTATGCACACGAGATGTTTAACATTTTTCAAATCTAAAAGAATCGTGCGAGAAACGGCGCTGACACAAAAGAAATTTTTTACGAACTGTTTTTACGAAAAATATCCTTGAGAACGCATATTTAGATGTTTGAAAAGTTGCATATATGTTATAAGCTACATACTTGACGGAAGTGTCTACATTAATATTATAAATTCACAGAGTAAATTTCTTTTTATAATGCATTTTATTAGAAATTAATCACACTTACATTTGATATTTTATTATTATTAGAGAACTCACGCGTAAAATATATAAAGAAGAGCATATTATAAAGATAAGTATCAGTCGATGTAATTGATACATGTATATTTGCGTGCAAAAGCAATTCCATGTAGTCTATACGTAAATAATATTTTATGCAACACATTTCGTGGAACATATAAAAATTATTATTACATACACGTAGTTTAAATAGAGAAATAATCGCCATTTTTATCATCTGTTTGCTTATCTATAAAGTGATGCGTGTAGGCGCTTAATATCGCGCCAATAATGGTAGATCGGAGACATTATTCATCGTAGTATTATTCGCGATAGATTATATATAGATTAGGTGTTGAGAAAAGAATTAAAGTGATCTCGTGATCATAATGACGTGACCGTAATGTATTGCATTCCGCCAGTGCAAGTAAGTGTGCTACGTGCGGACGTGTCAGTGTATATGTGGGCGCATAAGATCAGTATGTCGGGAGCAAGTTCTACAAAAGTATATATATATATATATGTATAGAACTCTCACTATCCCCTCTAATCCCCCTCGTACATATCTGAGTGGTTATCTGATACGAGCTCAAGAGTACGATCCGTATCAATTCTTTCCATCTGCGCGATCAATTCAACAATTCCAAAGAAGCCAATAAAGATTTGTAAGTTTCGCGACGTAATGAACAGCGGGAATCAATTTTTTTCACGGTCTCAACCAATTTTCGCGTTTAAACGGTCCGATCTTAGTATGTCTTAATTTGTAATTTTGACACTCTTTTTTATTAAAGCGCTTATATAGGAATCTCTAAGAAAGTTTCTCAAAGAGATTTTTAAAAATATTTTGCGTAATTTTTAATGTATTACAGTCTTCTAAGAATCATATTTTGGACGTAATCGACGAAAGATTCATACGTTTGCGATCGACACACATTTTGTGTAAAATAGAATCGACGCGCGTTTTCATAAAGAGAAATGTAGAAGCAATTAATTACGTAATGGAAAAAGAGACAATTTCATTTACAATGTAAAATCATGTTATGAAGCACGATATTTAGTCCGTTACAATATCCAACATGGTCTGCATCCAAATAGCATCGGCATCATAAAAGAAAAGGAAAGGTTCATAAATAACCCGAGCAGTTCACCATCGCTATTATGCAATTACGATTGCATCTCCATAGCTTAGGTGGTCTAAGACTTCAAGATCTCGTGTTCGGCCCTACAAGATAGTGTCTCTTAAAAGTTGTCGTTATTTCAAGCTGTGGGATATTCAGCTAGTGGTATCGCGTGGCTGCCGTCTTCGTTTTCTACTGTCCGAGTTCTACGTTACTAATGACAGGCTTGTAGTCTGTGTTTTCTTTAATCCACCGTTTCATTCTGCGCGAATTGCATGGAATATATTTGAAAACTTTAATATAACTCTAGTTTTACACTAGAATATGATGTATGCGTTTGACATTTGCAGTCTCAAATTGATTTCAAGTCGACTTTTATTTCAAATTTTTAGAGCTCATTTTTTGCACAGATTTTATTATCTCTTTATCAAATTATTCTAGCAAAATTTTATTTGTAATCTTAATCTTTTATTTCATATATAAAAACCGCGTAAATCAATAGAAACACAGATATTATATAACCGAAATATCAATTTAACGCCTTCCCGAGGAGCTGTATTGTTATCGCCAGCGTATCGCATTTAGATGCTTAACGATGAATCAGTTAAGAATCAAGACTATATTATTCTAATAATAATTTATATCGTAACTCTTGTCTTTCCTAGAAAATGCGTAGATTCGTGCTGATTTGTATACGACATAAAGATTTTACAGTAAGACTCACTCACACATCGGCGGCAATGACAGAAGATTATCCGATACACACACATACACACACGCGCACACTTCTTGCCTGGCCCATCGCCAGTGTGAATAGCCATAGTGGCGCTCATGAATTTTCGTCGAAACATCACGTCAAGTATATCCCGACGATGTATAGCAAACGCGTAATCCACGCACCATTTAAATTTATCTATACACGCGCGCGTTCCGTCAGTCAGCCTCCGTTCGGACTCCTGATTTGTGACCTATCCGTACTTGCGCAGCTGTACGGACCAATCGCGAGCCGAAGATCGGTCTTCCTCGAACGAAATCAACGGTCGGTCCCGCATTTCCACGACGAAGAAGACCAAGAAGACGTCGGCGGGCTTGATCGTGGGGGGGGGGAGGGGGGGGGCTTCTTCTAGGTGTCCACGATCCACCTGTTACCAAACGTTCGAGACCTGTCTGTGCGCCCTCGAGCTCTCTCAGACAGACCGCGGGATCTATTTCGATCGTTGTACGGATGACACGCTCGGACCACACCGCGGAAAGTTGCCGGTTATAAATCTCCGCGGGAGAACACGGGGGCCTAGTCGCTTTCAGAAGGATCTATTAATTTCCGCCCCACTCGCGCGGGGAGCGCATGGAAATCCTTTTATTGGCGAGCCGTTACACGCGCTCGATCGTGGCACCGAGGGATATCCTTCTACGCGCTAATGAGAATGTCACGCGTTTGTTTATTTTTACATTTGTGCGACGTTTTGTAAATGTCTCTCTCGCTAAAATTAATAGGGAGGCCCGATTAAAGTAGGTCGAGACGGACATATATATTCGGTCACACGTGGAATAGTCGTGACGGAACTGGCAGGAATTTTTCTACGGCACGAAAATTCATTTACGGCGAGATGCGATGTTCGAATTGGGTCACCGACATCTTCTATCTACCACGGAGACGCATCAGTGTGTATGTGTGTGTGTGTGTGTGTGTGTGTGTGTGTGTGTGTGTGTGTGTGTGTGTGTGTGTGCATCGGACAGTTATAAATAGATTCAAAAACTATTGCTTTTCAATTCGAATGGGGTAGCAAGTGGTTTTCAAGGGCTGGATTCAAGTTGGAAGAGCTGCGCTGGAAACGAGGTGACGAAAGAACGAAGGGTGCGAAAATGGAGGAGTAAAGGGGATGCAGAAAAGGGGGAGAAAGAGAGTGGCAGCCTTGCTGAAGCTTTTATGCCGAAGTTTGCGCGGCGGACGTTCCGCGGATCATTTGTTATCTTCCACGAGAAAGCTCTCTGACGCAAATAGGTTTGTTTCTGGCCGCTTTAAACGCTTCACAATAATCCGCGCGGACTCAAATTCAATTAACGCCTCGTCGTCCCCACGTCTACCCCTCCCCTCACTTCCTCTCACCCCCCCCCCTCTATTCCCCTTTCCTTCATTTTGCACTTTGTACTCGCTGACAGCATACAAAAGCCAGTACAGTCTTTCTTTCGCGTCTCTTTTATACATGGCGCATGAACCATGAGAATATTGAGGTACGTGCCTCGAAGTCCCGATGACCTTGAACTCCGAAATGTCCAGTGCCGAGTACGAGACACGTTTCTCTATCGTTTCTCGATAAATATCCGGCTAAAATTAGATATTCCTCTCTTTCACTGGGTCATCTCCGCGCGCGGCGGGGAGGAATTGATAGAGAGAGAACCGAGAATAACATATTAGCCCATTCTCTCTCGCCGCGTGGATTGCGGAATCCGCGCGCATGTGTAGCATTTATGTGTCGCGTTTATGTACGCGACAAGAAACTGTCGGTCCCCGAGGGGTTACTTTATACAGCCGAATGAAAGAGAGCCGTAAGACGTGATCTCGCGCGCGCGCGTACATGTGGAGGAGGGATGCTGGATCGGGTCCTCGGATTGAGGAAGAATGGGGGATAGAGGCTACGCGTCTCCATCCATCAGGCGACGGTCCCGTCCGACACACGCGACTCAAACCTACCGACAACCTTCCGAATGCATTATCTTCCCTCTCTCGAGGATATACACGCGCATACATATATGTATACGCGCATATCATTTGGACGACGGTCTTCTTATCCGATTTCGAACAATTTCTTACAAACGTGTTCTTACGTTCATTGCACTTTTATATAGTAGCATCGGAAGCGAATCTAGAGAGCTGTCTAGCTTTGATCAAGCGACAATTAAGATTATCGGTTCCGTTAATCTCGTGCCAGAGTAGAGCAATGAAAGATTGAGAAATCTTCTCAAACTTCTCAAACCTTGATGACCCACTGAGGGTCGAATACAATAGCCCGCGTTTAGAGAACTCTTGAACTGTTAATTGACAATAATCATGCGCAGGAATGTACCGCTATTGCCGCGCGAAGTAGGCATCAGCGTTCCATAAATGTTCGTACGGGCATACAAACGCGCGTGTATACACGCGTATGTATATACGCGGACGTCCGCGTATTGGTTCGCGTGGAACGTTCCTGCTGCGGGAAAATTAATGACTTACCTTCAGCGGGAACAATACAGTCAGCTGCGACTCTCTACGTGTGTCTGGGTACAGTGCGTCGCGGTGATGCGAGCTGCCTAAGGTCGAACAAAAACACACGGGCGCGTATATAGCCGTATCCACGTGTATATGTACGTGTATACGTGTTTCGTTGCGTGTCACCTATGCGAATTGATTTATTCCCATAAGAGAGCTGAAGAATAAAATGCAAATGTGTAATTTTTATATATATGACGTACTTGCGCATTTTTTTATCTATATTTCCATGGATGATGTATTTCGCCTCTTGTCTCTTATAAGTGGCCGAATATGATTGTCTCTCAACCTGTACGACGTACGTATATAATATTTATCGTCTATCGCAAATCAAAGTATGCGTACGCAAGATTATTATGGCACGGGTTTATGAAAGAAAAATGTTCGAAATCCAATTCTCGACCATCGACAGCTGCGACGAACGCCATTTGTTCCTTGTTTCGCGCGTGGCATTCGTTCGTATCGAGCGGATAAATCTCATCGAAGGCGCGCGTGTGTCCCTTTTCCGGACTTCCACGTCCTCTATGAATCATGCAGTGTCTATGTTCCAGGTTAGGCTGCCCCTCTTAGGAGAGGCTGTCCGTTTTGATCGTCCATGGCGTTCCTCCTGGTTTACTCCACACGAGCGATGCCGCAAGCTCTTCGAAGAGCGCCTCGCGCTGGTACGTAAGCCTCGCGCAAGCATTTATTTATGGTCCCGAGTCGCTGGAGTGTACGTAGGGCCGCCTCTACGCCACCCAAAACACGTTTTCACCCGCGGAATGAAGCTGTTCTCGTCTGAAATCTATCTTCGCCCTTGATTCTCTTACGGCATAACGGCGAAAAGAGATCGCGAGCACGTAATGATCCCATTTCTCCATAATAGTCATTTTACTCGAAGCTTGTAAGAGAGAGAATGATTTTATATACGTACATAGGATTATGCCTCCCTCTCAAATTTTATATTAAAAAAAATTATTATATAACAATTACTCTCGTTAAAATAATAATATATAAAATAGAGAGGTATATATTTCAAAAATATTACATCTTTTTTCGATATACTTCTCATGTGTGGTGGTGGGTTTCTCTAGAAAGTCTTTTTCCCCCTCATGTTACTTTCGATGAGCAGGACCGAAATAGTAAGACAGTAGAGGCAAAAAAAGAAGTTGTATGCCGAGCGTGATTCCGTGCGAGGCACTTGCCATGACAAAATACGCGTTTGTACTTTCACGGATTGAAGCATCGGAATAATTAAGTAATTGAGGCGTGGAAGTCCGTGTCGGTGCTTGAGAAAGTAAATCTCAAACGGAAAGAGCAGTGTGCTGTTCATATCTAGACAGATAATAGTGCGAGTATAATAAATTACATCAAATTTGGAAGGAGTTGTTCTCATTAAGTTTGTATCAAGATTTTAATATCAAAGTTAACATCGAGACACGCATATTAAATTACTATGTGAAATATGTTAGCGCCCTTCCGGCAATCAGATTATATTTAATGTTATCTTATATCATATAGTTTCTATTATCACTAATTGTAATATCAATTATATTTTTCTAATCTTAATTTTTATTTAGAATTTTATCTAGATTTTGTTATTAGAAACAATTACGTGAAACAAAATAATCATATATGACAGATGAAAATTGTATAAAAAAATTTTCTTTTCCTTAAAATTTCTTATTAATTTATTTTTAAAAAAATCTGAAGACCAGTTTAGATAAAATTATTTGAATATTTAGTAATTTATTGCATATATATATGAGAACAAGTAAGCAGTTCTGACTAATGACAAATATCTACATGGAAGTTGCGCGGGATTTATTTCACGGCAGAGTTTGTTTCGCGGCGGCCGGAGCAAAACGGTCGAGAATTTGATTACATCACATTAGGCTGTACATTTTAAAAGGATGATGTAAGTGCACAGAACCGTTGATCTCGCGTGATTTATTTATCGCTGGCACGGCCGAGCTCTCTGCACGACTATTGCACGTTGTATGCAACTTGTATATCTTCTAAATCGAGTTGTCGCGACGGACGATGACGCTTCTCGCACGATTCTTGCATTACCGCGGCTCGCAACGATCGCGTGCCATGAAATGTATGTTGTTAATAATCATTAGCGAGACTCTTAAAAGTGTGGTATGCGCGCGTGTGTGTGTGTGTGTGTGTGTATACTGAAATGTTATTGCGTGATATTAATAACGCACACGTGGGAAACGCACGTGGAATCGTAGATACCATACGTGACCATTTATATTTTAATATATTCATCCTATTGTTATAAAATCAAATATCAATGAGATACAAGACCAGAAAATTGTATTCATTTCTCAAAGGCCGATTTATAAAAAAATCGACGCTTTCAAGATCCTTGATACACCTTTCAATCGGTAATCGGTGCAGCGTAATCAGTGGCGCGAATCCTTGGCAAATCTGTGAGGATCCCGTGATATACGACGAAGGGAGACAAAGTACACACACGATTATACTTTGCGAGGCCGGGTTTTTCGGGTTCACGTGTCGCGACAAAACCACGAAATGTGTGTACCGTACGCGACGTCGCCCTTACTACGCCATTCAGCGTTGGCTCGTAAATTTTCAGAAGAGGGAATCTTCCTCGGGGAGGGTTTGTCGGCCGAAAGGGCAGGACTGCAGGAGCATAAGGATCAAGGATCCCCGTGGCGACCGGGCCACGCAGCAACAGGCGGCCCACTTCACCCCCTTCTCCTCTCCCCTTTCCTCCCCCCCCCCCTCCACCCCTAGCACACATCCATTACCCCATCGGTTCATCCCGTTTGCACTAGGCGCTTGCAATGAAAATTTATGTCCTAATAAGTGATTCGCGCTCTTCCCGCGGTTATACGCAAACTGCTGTACGGTGGTAATCTCTTCTCTTTGCGCGATGCGTTTCGCTTCAAACGATTCTGTGAATAATAATAATAATAATAATAATTGAAAATCGCGAGCTTTTGCAGAAATAGAGAATCATGAATTTTATTAAGCGTTCAGATTCTCATCCGGTCTATATGTTGCTGCGATTTAAGAGAGAGATAATTAAGATTATGTATATATAATTGTGACATAACTATTTCTTGTTGGTCACTATAATTATAATTTGGTGGGACCGTCAAATTTATTAAAATGTTTCTTATTTCTCGTTATTGTTCGTTTTAGCATTCGATTAACGACAAATTTACGAAACAGCATTATTTCGAGACGCGAGAAGAAGATACGCCGAGCATACGGAGGATTTTTTAAAGAAACATGAGGATAAAATTATTTTTGGACGGTGACGAAAAATTTTCTGGATTCTGCTAACCCTAATACCTTGGAACAGTCGTACGTCTGGCGTGGATTGATTAAGCGTTTCGTAATAAAAAGATTTTCGTCGGCGTAAAAATGCAGTATGCTATGCGGTTAGTAAAACCAGTTCTTTGATGCGCGTCTTTTCTCTCGTATCTCCCTTTCCTTGTTAGTGCGCCGTGCGATCGTACATACGTGCATGCATATGTTTGCTTAAGGCGTTCTCGTACTTGTTTTATCTGCACCCCATATCGAAATCCGGTATATCGAGATTGCAGTAAACGAAAAGACATTTTACACTTCTTACGTCGGCTCGGCATAGGGTAGATATGCGCGAAGTATAAAATATCCTGTCGCAGGTTGGTCGAATAAAATGGCAATCGAGAAAGCTTAACGTAATGTCACAGTTTATTCGAATCATTTGTATATATGTATATACGCGCCGTCTGTCCCTTGACAAGAAAATTGTTCCGCCAACCATCACATATTTATGACGTGCAAATGTGTTAAGGGCATTAAGCGAAATCCAGTTCCACTGGTTTCACTGTCTACCCTTCCGGCGTGGGGGATTCGTATGTTGGGAATCACGTTGGTAGCCATCTATCAATCGGGACACAGAAACGTGCCTTTCCTCGCGGCGCTCCGCGCATCCTTATTTATGGCGGAATGATCGACCCGTAATTATAGACTCCGTGACGAAAACGACCTTCTGCTTATCTAAACAGGGGTTTACGGCGGCTACACTCGTACGCTCGCAGGTCTCCAGCATTTCGGAAATGAACCGCAGACCTGTTCATTTCACGCATCAATTGCATGTTTATTCGCGTTTGCCGCTCGTCGGATGATAGCTACTTATCTTGGACTCGGAGATTCCCACTACTTATGGATCAAAGATGACCTATATGCTTGCAGTTGCGTGATTTTGCCAACAGCAAGGACGGATTACTTTTACAACTTCCGAAACGGTACGGTGTAATTTGCTTAAAAAGAGCACGACCGTAACAAATTTTAGTGTTGCCGGATTTACATAAATATTTTTCAATAATGATAAATCAATTAAATTTTAATCAAAGAAAAGGGAGAGAGAGAGAGAGAGAGAGAGAGAAAGTTTTCTCTTTATTTATCTTAATATTCGATAAATCATTAAAATGATAATTAAGGCTACGGAAAATATGAGATATATTCATTCTTTTTATATTCAACGAATAGAGGATATATCGGGATAAAAACTTGCACACTACTCAATACAGCAAATAAAAGAAAGAGAGAAGGAATATTAATGAATAATGCGAAAATTAAAATTCCAGAAATCATAGACTGCAGGCTACTTTTTGCCATCGATACAATTTAAAGAAAATTCATCATCTTTTTCCGCGCAAGCGTTTTTATATTATTAGTTTCGTTTATAGAAGAGAACGATCGGTGTATAATTATAGTTTCTATAAGGGTAAGACCACCTTGCCCACTTATCTAATCATCTATCCTCTTTTGATATATCCTCTCTTTCTCTATCTTATTTCTTCCGGATTATTTGCATGTTAATCGGCAATCAACTAGCGAAATAATTATGCTTTTATTTGCACAATGATAATCCGTTTAAATCTAATTATCATAATCATACAAGTGCGCTACATAAATTATTCATCGTAAAATTAAACTGTAATTTACGTTACACACACACACACACACACACACACACACACACACACACACGATATTCCAATATTATTAAAATATATACATAAATATTGAAAAATTTTAAATTTTATCGAGAAAACGTATTTGGTAAAATAAAATTTTTATTAATCATTAAAGTTTCTGTTATCGAGGCAATATGTAACAAAGACTTTGTTGATTGTTTGCATATTAAATAATATAATGTAGAAAAATGTAAACGAGACGAACAAAGTACACGCATAAGTAAGATCGTACTGTAGTATGCAATTTTTAAACTAGATTCTCTTATTCGTCTCTCTCTCTCTCTTTCGCTATTGATAAGCAGTTTATTTGTTTAGTGCTCAAATGTTTATTCCCCAGCAGCCGGCTTCAAAAGCGTCGCAACAGTTGGACGTAGTTTAAACAGAATGTTTTATGTCAATGAACGCACATTATCCTCGACAAATCAATTATTTTCCTTTCAAACTAATTTAGTATCTGAATGCAACTTTGATTAATTTTCTCAACTTTGACTATTCAAATAATTTTCTCGTACATCTTTCGTAATCATTTAAAATTTATGATTGTTGATATATTATGGTTGAAATTGCTGAGATATATTTTACAAAAAGATTGCTATTACAAAAGAAAAACGACATCTTTGAAAAATATATTCTAACCGAAGTACACAGTTGGAAATGTCAACCTTTTCCGAAATCTTAGACGGGGGACAATTTTTCCTTTCAAGAGAAATTGGACCTCATAAGTCAATAGTGCGCTTGATAACTATTTCAAGTGTATGTCTAGGGGACCATTTGCATTCCATGCATTCGCACAAGATTTATGATTACTTCGCTTTCACTCTTTACTCCACAGTAATTACTCTCGCGTTAGGAGAATTTACAATGGCATCACTCACGATGGATTATTATGATTACTGTATTATTTACTCAATGTTCCTCGGACAGAAAATTTTTCAATATTTATATTTCATCTGCTTGAGACGAAGATAAAATCTATTTTTCATTACACTCTCATTAATCATCGGCGGTATCGCCGCATTAATTATAATATACGCCAACGTTCTCAGATTTCAGCATCGCTGTTGAAACGCACGCCTTATGGTTTACGATTACAGCTAGCATTCTTCGTTGCAATCGAAATTTTTTCAAGTTCGTCCACACGTTATACAAAGTATATGTGTGACGTCTTGATAACATCGTATCTCTCTAATCGGTATTAAGCGGCACGCGCGCGCGCGCGCGGATCTGCATCTCGCGAGACGAAGCTTGCGCGAAATAATCTCGGACGAGGGCGAGGGGGGCGGGGGGGGGGGGAAAGGGAGCGGGCGGTAAGAGACGAGGATAAAAGGATGCTGCATTAACCGGGCGGACAATCTCTCGATGCGAGAGCGATCGGGAGAGCGAGAGGAAGCCGAAACGTGTACAAGAAAGATCCGGAGAGCGTATCCCCGCGTTTGGGGGGCCGAGCCGAACGGTCCGAGGCCTTCGTTCGAGCTAAACCCAGAGAGAGGACCAGAAGGAGAGAAGGCAGCAACCCTCTTTCCCTCCCCGCGCGCGCCTTACAATGCAGCCTGATTTATGGCCCGGGCGCACATACATAGAGTTACACACGATATCATAATACCATTAATTCTTCGTCAAATTCCCCGCTGACTGAATCATACTGGCCGCGCAGTAAATCACGCGGGGCGACTAATGTGAGCGCGACCAGCGCGCTGCGCGCGCTGTTTTATCTTCTTTGAGCCACGGGGGCAGGTGAATCTCTAAGTCTCGGGCGCGCTATCTTTCTCTCTCTCTCTCTCTCTCTCTCTCTCTCTCTCTCTCTCTCTCTCTCTCTCTCTCTCTCTCTCTCTCTCTTTCTCTGCGCTGAATTACCGTTAACCCCCGTTCTCTGACCGCACCCTCCCCCGCGCTGCTTTTCGACGGAAACCGCGGACAGGTTTCCGCGTATATGTATACGAGATCGGATAGATGCGTTTCGCACGTCGGCAGTTTTTGACGCACTCATTGAGCACTTACTAGGGAGATTGTATTTATGTAAGCGCTATTTGCTCGCTCTCGGAGGAATTATTAAGCGGCACAGTCTTCTCTTTGTTCGCGTCTCGTGTACCCTTTGTCCGCTTTTTCTCGTTTTACCGGAAGAACGACGACGCGGCAATATTGCGCGCATTGTTAATATTTTAATATTTTCTATTGATATTTTTTTTTCTTTAATTACTATATTAACATTTATTTAACAAACCGTCTTGTATATTTTTCACATCAATCACAGTCAGATAGTTATGTGAGAGGCGCATTTTTTTGATACAGTTATATTTGATACGTTACGTTTTTTCTTTTGCGATGACGGTAGCTTTATTTTCAGTAATATACGCATAGATAAATTTTACACATGCAAAAATCATTTTGCAGATTCAGCAATAATTTGTAACGTTGTGCATATGATGATGTTTTTTTTAACTCTTTCTAGTTTTTCTCTCCTTTTCTATAATTTTATATAGTTTTTCTGATAATTTTAGTGAGGAAGCAATGTCCGTACTGATTGTGAGGAGATCCATATATTATTCTCTGAATATATGCATTAATTTTATAATTATCATTACGGTATTTCTGAAATATGTATAATGCATATCCTTCACTTCTAAGCAATATTTATGTAATCTGCTTTTTCACGTCAAATGGTACATACTGTAGTTCATTAATTGTCTCGCGCGCTCTCTTCTTATGCAACGGCTATTTAACTTTAACTATTGAATACCGACAATGACAGTGTCAGTTATTTATATAACTTAATGTATCTTTCCTAATCTTTTCTAATATTTTTGCACAGAAGCTACGTTACAAGGACGCGTTGCGTAACTTAACGTCATCATGTTGTTTGTGATCAAGAATATAAATACCTATATATATATATATAGAGATATAAATAGATAGAATTTGTTTTTAAAAAATCAAGCGATACCCTTTTTTAAATGTCGAGATTTATATATCCCTGTTTATAGCGTTAGAATATACGAAACATAATATATGTATATAAGAGGAGAGATTATCATTATTAAAATTAGGTAGATTTATATAAACTGGAATCGTATATCTTAGCTGTAATTTAGTATTTTTACGCTTTTAATGAATGGATGGCATTTCGAACGTTAAACAGAATAATTATACGCGTTTGCATTAATATATTAGCCAAAATATCAAATCGTATATTAGACTCGAGTTTAACTTTAAAATAAAACAAGATTAAGAGCCTAAAATTTTATTCTAAACAGTTATTTTTAATTATAAATAATTTATTTTGCTTATTAGTTGCTGCTCTTTTTACTTTTTCGATAAAATAAAAGCAAGTTATTCCATCCGAAGACGAAGAAGCGGAAGACGTGTCTTAAAATATGAATGAAAGTTTCTTCATTCTTTTTTTTTTTTAATATTAGCAAGATAATTATAATTTATAATTTAATAATAGCAAGATTTGAAAAATATACAAGATACGTATATACTGTAATAAAAGTGAACTTACTCTGACCGATGTGAACCCTTTTCATCCAGGGATATATTTGAGGCGGGTTACTGCCAGAGGGATTGCCCTTGTTGGACGAATTGTTACCCGTGCTAGATGTGCTGGATGTGGAGGAAGCGGGCGACGATGCGGAAGATGCCGTTGTCAACGTCGAATTTCCCTCGCCGACACCCCTCGAGCTACCGCTCGGCGGTGAGGCCGCGGACGCAGCTACGGACGACCTTGACGAGCTACCGGGCGGGGAAGTCAGGCCCGACGCGGCTTTACTTGTACCGGGCGCGACTTGTAAGGGCGTCGGGCTGTTCCTCGAAGTGGACGTGGTCAGATCTTGCGGGGACGCCACGCTGGTGGACGACGTCGAATCGGCGTATTTACAGCTGGACGTTGACGGCGCTGATGGCGCTGACGCGCCCTGCAACAGGGGTGTCGTCGGGTCCGCGTGTAACTGTTGCTGAGGATGATGCGGTTGCTGTGGATGGTGCTGCGTCTGCTGTGCGTGCATACCGTGCTGCGACGTCGTGGTCGCGTTCAATCGGGGTTGCGGTTGCAATTGAGTATAATCTATCATCCCGGTCGGTGCTGTATGCTGCATACCACCCGACGCCGGCGTGGCATAAGGATGCTGGGGATAATGCTGTTGCGGTGAGTAGCAGGGCGCGGGATAGCTGGTGGACGCCGCATTCGGATTGTAATATTCGCCACCGGCCGGCGATGCTGCCTGCATCGGTTCTCCAGGCGAATTCGGCGTCGGTCTCGGCTGCTGCTGTGGCTGTTGACCCGCGTAGCATGATGCGAGCGAGCTGACGAACTGATAGGAACTCATTCTCTCCACCTTGTACCTTCCACCTATCGTCAACTGTCACTGTACCGATACCTTTGCACGTCTATGTTCCGTCATTCACGAACGAAAACACCGACGACGACGACGTTGCGTTCGATCGACCGAGTACGTGATTGAACAACGTACGCCGTCATTAAGTATAGAAACCCATATCATCACATCGGTGACTCTGCTGCGTGACGAGAACGTTCGCGAACCGACATACGTGGTCGGTTTCTCTGACACCTTGTTCGTCGAACGATTCACAGCTATCACGACTTGTTACACGTGGAGAAACACGTCCCAGTGCGATTCGATAATGAACGAGGGGTTCAGGACTAATAGAGAGAGGCGGCAGACGAGCGGCGGCAGGCGGGTCGAGCCTGAATCCGACCTGCGAGTCAAGTTTACGAGGGCCACGTGGGCCTGAGCTATAAAACTGTCTTCTGCTTCTTTACGACCTCAGGAGTTGTGCGATTACCTACAGAGAACTCGTGGGCCCACCGTGCGGTAGCGCGTAACAAACAGATTATCGAGGTGTCCCATTGATGACGAGCGCCGTTGTAAAGTGCTCAATGAAATGACGAGCGTATTATCAAACACCGCGAATGAAGCGCGTATTAAAATTATTATTTCGTGCGATTAATTAATTGTGCTACGACGATGTCACAAATGTTGCACTTAACGGACGACCATGTATATCGCGGCAGCGGCGGAGACTTGTATACTCATATCACCACGGTAGAGGGTGAAGAGGTATATCGCGCGAGCGTTCGCCGTTCCTGTTGCGTGCGCGAAGGGTGACTGCTATCGTACTGAAGGCCCTCGTCACGATCCAACGGAAGACCGGTGTGTGCGGTAGCTTGTCACGTGCCCGCGCTCTCTGCGTGTCAGAGGAGCGCCTCGACCAATCCCTGCCGTTCGTCAAACCTTGATTGGTCTTTCCGTCGGCGTACGATTCTTCAACCCCGTTCCTTGCGTCTCCGTCGAGTCTCCGCTGCCGCTGGCGCTCGTCGTGTGGTGGTGTTGCCTGGCTGCTACCCGACGTGACAGGAACCGATGAGAGGGGTGTGCGTAAGAGAGAGAAAGAGGGCGAGAGAGGGGTCAAAGGAGAGGGGATAGCACCGTCAGGGGGGCTAATGGAGAGATATTCGGGAGTTCTGAAAACCGCTGGTGGGGGAGAAGTATCTCGATCGCTCTCTCGTTCTCCTCTGCAGCCTTCTAGTCGCGACGTCACCAAGAAGCAGTCTTCCGTCCGCTCTGCGAGGGGGGCTACGCGCGCACGCGCCCCCTACTGTATAACCTCGCGGTGAAGACGGATGAAAAAGAAAAAGGGGTGGCACACACGAAAGCGCGATTGTTCTTTACCGATCGACCGAAAATTATTCGCCCATTTAATTTATCGCCGTACCGCCGTCGACTTCATCGCCGTCGTGAATCCATCTCAGCTCGATCATACGTACCGTATCTCTACTTGATTAGGGGATAGAGGGAAAGTACGTAAGACTTAAAAGTGCGATTTGCCGCATATCGTAATTCGCGGGATCGCGAGTCGGGAATACGAACGAGCAAGTAGAGCGTTCACTTCCGTGGACCACCGTCTCTTTCCGAGACCGCGAAGATTGTGCGTCTGATCTTTCGTTAAGAGGTTCGCGATGAAATCGTGATCGTCGCGCGACAGGCACAGATCCAACCTGAAAGCGTGTGGTTCTCCAACCGCGACTAAGGAAGGGGCGCACA